>OZ038475.1:37397995-37412995 GCA_964036315.1 Acanthosepion esculentum | reverse complement strand
TTAATCAGGTTGTTGTAAATAGTCAATTAATCATTACTCAATCAACATTTTCACTGATCTGATTTTGATGTTTCATAAATCTCTGCTGCTAGGGATGTTCCTAGACACAAATGAATACACACGCACACACATTTATATATATATATATACATACATATACATATTTAAAGACATTTATATGTTTAACGTTCTTTTTATAGATACAAGTATTTAAGCAAGTGCTCTGATTTTTATAATAAACAGTATTAAATAACATTTACCGGCCTGAATATCCGATAAATTTTCATAGAAAATCTTCGTTCTCCGACAGGAATCGAACCTGTATCCTATGCAGAACCATCATTTCGCGTGATGTGCCTTAACCGTTCGGCCACAGAGAAGCGTCGGGTTAGCAAGGTTTACTATCTTTAAACTTAAATCTTCCACGAATCTCTTCTATTTATATATGCTCTAGCGTATCAAATGTAAACAAATGACGTCATATATTTTTGAATTGGGCAAAGGATGACAGTAGTATTCCATGCAATGATGAAGTGTTGATTTATAGATTTGAAGGATGGACTCTGGGGAGAAAAATTTCTAGCGCGATACTGAGAACCAACTTTCCTTGTGGTTGATGTAGCCGTATTCATCATGCTTATCCAATTGCGGATTGGTGAGGTTTTTAATGCAGAGCTTTCAATCACCTGGACTGGTTACCACCTAAAGCTATGAGACGTCGTCTCTCCTGCTATTTACTCATAGTTGATGGGAGAAGAAAAGGATTCGTAAATTTCCCAAAACATTGGCATGTAAGTGAATGTAACGAACTGAAAATCGACTCTGCGATTCCTCAATCCTATCACCTATTACTCCACTGCGCCTCCTATAAAACCTATTCGAAAAATATTTTAATATTTACAGAACGACATAACATGCGTATAATTCCTAATACATTTAATAAATAATCTTACGAGAAACTCTATTTATCAATTATTAAATTATTTTCATTTACATCAATCAGATGGAGTAAACCAGCGGTTATTTTATTTTCACGGGTTATAAATTCCTCGGGTTACTGAAAGTAAAGGGTCAAGTAGATAGGTATATAATTCAGTCAATAAATTAGAAAAACTAAATATCGTCTAATATCACGAAAATCTAGGTTCAGATAACACCTAAGATACTGGCTGCGATAGATAAATTGTCGCTATTTAATATTTTTAATTCTGCGCATGCGCGAATTTTGTTTTTGATTTTGTCCACTGCACATTATAGTAGGCTCAGTTGAGCACCGTTTGTTAGAAAAAGAGGACCATGACGGAATTCATTCCTCCCAGAATTTGGAAAAGCATGCTGTACTACTTGGAACCACCAATACGAAATCTAAGGAGAGTGCAGAGGATTTGGAAAGAGTTGAATGAATCTAATGGGGATTACGAAGGTACGGCAGCACGGAAACCTTGTCTGGTCGTTTTAATAAGAAAATTGCACCCGAATTTCCTGGTTAGGGCCTCTGAACCAACATGGAGGCCTACATCAAGTGCCTTGAAGAGGTAGTGTTTCTCTGGTTAAAGAGGGTGGCTGCTGAAAGACACTATATCAGGAAACAGGTCTGCACCATACCGCGCATGCAGCTGCACCCCTGTCAGACATGGCTGTCAGACAATTTCTGTGACCACATTACCCTTTACATATGGCCACCTAACTCCCCCGACTGCAACCCCATTGATTATATGTGTGGCGCGCTGTTGAGCCTGAGACCAATATAACTCCTTGTAAAACCAAAGATGAACTGAAGGCAAGGATTATGGTAGCATTCACCAACTTACACAAGGAAACCGTCGAGAAGAGTTGCAGGAGATTGTGAAGTAGTGGGTGGAGCCAAAGTCGATTTATTGAATAAATTTACTCTTTAGTATTTCAAGATATTTTTGTGTAATTTTGCTAAATATTTCTATTAAAATGATATTCAGTGTTATTTTCATTTCTGCGTAATTTAGACGACAATTTACTAATCGCATACTCTATATGACAAAAATATTGACAATAAAATTCACGTGTCCTTGAGCAATGTGAAAACAAACGAACTGTTGAGAACACTTTATTACTTATAGCATGTAAATACACTGTAAAGATACAAATACACATACTCTTAGAAAATAATACGACATCTGTAATAAAAGTAGCCACAAACAGACGTCTCCAAAGCGAAAAGCTTGCCTTTTATTATCCTTAGCATAGATTAATTTCCTATCACTACTAAAGCAATATATTCGTATCCACTCTTCATGTATTATTAGGTATTTTGCTGTGGAACGCTTCATAAAATGTTTGCTCTAAGCGAATTTATTGATTTATCAAATTCTGTTAGATAAGCCGAATGGACACAGAAGGCGAGCTTCATTTCCCGTACTCGGACAGAAATGGAGAGACATCAATCGACTAGTAAAAGAGATAACGATGGTTTGAGGGCCTGAGGCCTAATGACCAGGCGCATAAAAGGAAATATTTGGGAACATTACAAGATGCCAACTATTGGCATTGCTATTTCACTTGATTTCTTGAGCATAAAATTGTGCGTAATTACAGTGGTGAGCTCTCGCGTGAAAAATAAGGAAATCCGGTTCAATTAGCATCATCAAATTCATATAATTTCACCTCGTGATCTAATGCAATTCAGTCTTCAAGTTATCTTTATTAAGCAGGATTCTTTGGCAACCGCTTTAACACACTGGAGTAGAAGCTGACCTTTTATATGGCATGCGCCGGACGAAGTCGAGAATGGCTCTCCACAAATTTCTATCTAAATAAGTTTTGTTCCTATACAATACCTCTGTGTCTTCATTTTCTTATATGTCCATATACATTAAGTAGCTTACTTGCTGTTTAAATCCAACTTCCTTTGCCTTCGATACGTTCTGCGAATGAGAAATTCTCCAAGTTAACTTTCCTCATCATGTCTCCCTTTCCGGTTGTAAGTATCAGTTTCTTGGTAATTTCTCCTTTCTTTAAAATGCCTGTTCATGCCTGGGGTTATCTTTCCCACATATGCCCATGAGCCGTTTTTCTTGCTCAGTAGCATTCTACGTTACGGTGTGAAAATCATTGTAAAAAAAAAGAAGAAAAAATCGCCAACATTGTTCACATAATTTATAGAGTTCATTCTCATCATTCACCGGTATCAGTTATGTGTATTCATGTTTTTCTTCTTAAGGTTTGAAAACATTTTTCCAAACATTCTTGAATTGAGATTGAATATTACGTAGCAGTTCATCAGTCTTATTGTTTGTATGTTCATTTTTCCTCTTTCTTAATGTTTAGAATATAATTAACTATGTTTCGTGATTCTAACAACTATATTAATAACCCCCAACACAATAAGATTTATTTATTAGGTTTAGTTCATTCTGGTATAATACTTGAATCTACTAGAATATTAATAGTCTGTGAGATTAAATTGTTAGTTTTCTTGACGGGGTAATCCATTATTAAAGCTTAGTATTGTAGAGCCTCACAGCTCTATAACAATATTTCTACTAATATCTAAGTGGAATCTAAATTATTTTCCACGATGAAGTGCATTATTTGTTCAATGAGACATTAGTTTTTCCACTGAACTCACCGTGCCTTTAATCCTTGGACAATTAAATAAAATACGCTGTTATATGTGTCTGAAGTCGTCTATGTTTAAACTAGAACACAGAAAATTAGTCGGCATTTAATCATATTAGTTATTATATGTGAATATTAAGACTGCAGGATTAAATTCTGGTTAATAATTTTAAGAGATGACGAAAAGTTTTGCTGTCGTTTACTCCATAATATGATAATCAGAAATCTTTGACAGAATTATTTAGATAATGATGCTTATACGAAAAAGTAAAGTGAGTCAATCATAATTACATGAAATTACAGTCTCGAATAATGGAATCTCGCTGTCTGAAAGAGAAACATAATTGCAACTAAGAACAATTGCTTTAAAGGGTAATCAAACCAAAAACAAAAGAAACAAGATATAGCAAAGCTGTAAATGTCGGATCTTCGAAGACAAGTAAGATGAAAATATGAATCATAATTTGCTGGAATTATATAAGGAAATCTATAAGAAACTATGCATTTAAAATATTGGTCAGCGCCTGAAACTCACTTCCTTATACATGAAAAATTGGTAGTGAATTTGATTTCAAAATCTCTTTTTTAACAATATGCTCTCAGGGTATAGATGGATAGAAATTTTGAAACCTTTTGGGGATAAGTAGATAACGATAGTTATATTAATTAATAACCAGAATGTTTTATTTTCAATTTGAAAAGATGTATAGAAATTATTTGCACTGATGACGTAAGATTAAACAAAGTGACCAACAATATTTCATCCGAGAAAGGATTTATTGATTTACTCTACTTTTTAGGTTGTGTTTTTCTAAATACATGGATCTCAAATGATCCTTCACAAATTCTGTGTAGGGTTGAAAAGCGGTAATTTCGCAAGCGATTTGACATCTCTAATACATTTGCCTCCAAACAATCCTTTAGTCTTGGCGCTACATAATCACAAAGAAAGAAATGCACCCAATAGCAGAAACCACATACCCTGAAGACTTTCAACGGCAGCAACAGCTAAAATATATAACACATGTAACCGGAAGAGAAAATAATGACATAAACAAAATGTTGATATTTCACATTATTCAAATAATAATAAGAAGACTCTCATCAATATTTGGAATAGCAATAACAGCTACTAGACATGGGAAACGGATTTTCCTGAAAAATTGTTTTAAGAGAAATATTTTATAAAGTTCAACCGACACTATTACAAGCTACTCTGTCATTGCGTACTAAATGTTTCCTTATAAGGAAACGACTAATATTATCATTTTCCATTGGTAGTCATATTATTGTGGGTGGCTAGTTATCTTGCCAGATTACAAAATTACTTCCATAATGGCATTTAACACATGGGAATAGACACCTCTCTGTGGAATTGTGTGAGTTTTGCTTACCTTCTAGCACCAGCAATTTAGCGTTATCTTTGAGGGGAAAAAGTTTCCCACGTCATAACTGATCTTACGATAAATGGATGTGTGAAAATAAAACTTACTCTTCCTTCTGATGATCATGCTAAGAGCGCTGCTTTTCATCGTGTCCATCTAAATTGGATTTCTTCTCTCCGGAGAGCACAGTCGCTTCCATTGTTCCTTCGACTCATAACATTTTTATTTTGTCCATTTGTTGTTGCGAGCAGAGATACAGATGGGAGCCTTTATTCTGGGTCGAAACATAGGTTTGGCCGGACCATAGAGAAATAAAGAGGCTATTTATGCAAGGATATTAAAATGAAATTTGCTTCGATGACACCTACAGATAGATACAAATTTTGTTGCTTCTCGAAGTAGGCAAGAATATCCTATAGCGGTCGATTTAAGTGGATTTTATGGTCATTTTTGTTTAAGACTTGTCGAAATCTACAACAAAATTCCTCATAGCGCAGGCGTAGAACAGCTTAATTTTTTGAAATAGAAATAACTCTCTTATTCTTTCGATCATACAAGAGAGGCCTCGTATTTTGCCTTTGAGGAGGCTTATTTATTATAGTAAAATCAAAACCTTTAGAAGATTAATTGTTGTAAAACCAGCATTCAAATGTCGAATGATAATATCTAGACTCCCGTCGAACGTCGATTATGTACTAGCAGTACCTGTAAAAGATGTACGTTTTTCTATTTGAATTTTCGGCTGAATCCTAATAATTAATCTGATGTTTGAATAAACTCTCTACAAGCTATAGACTATAAAATATTTTTATGCCAACGACCACAATATGCACAATCGACTAAGGATCAAATTATCGATCCTTTTCATGGGCGTGGCGATCCTTCAGTCTGAGATCAGAGTGTCGTACCTGTTCTTCACGGTCAAACGTATTGTTTTAATTTCGACGAGCCGCAGTGTCGTGTTCTTATTTTAGGGCATTTTATGATGTAGCGGTATTAATCCAAAGATTCCAGTAGTGAGGCACCGACTTCCCGTTGCAACAAAGTGGAAATAATTGCAGATTGAGATATTCAATAAAATCCAACCTGATGATTTCTTTCTTCTTTCTGAAAAATTCATGTCAAGTATTTCGATAGCGTGTATGTTCTTTGTGTATAAGGAAATGCATTCTTTTTTGCTTGAATTATCTTAGTCGACACTGAATATTTCGTAGTATGTAAGTAGTGTAATCCTTCTGTTCATCTATAAAGTAATCACTGACTTTCACTGTCTCTCCTGACAATCTATGAGAAAAATATCATTTAGATTTTGCTTTGTTTCAGTAAGCGAATTCACCTCTTAAACTCGTGGAACATTTGGAGAGTTTCATAGACTACATATGCCAGGTATATTGTCTGGGCTGTCTGCCTAATGACCGCTTTTTCATCTGCGGAATTTGACTTAAGCCAATATTTATAATCGTTAAATAGATCGTACGTCTTTCTGTATTTCAATAATAGATTCCAGTGTGGGTATAAAACGAAACATAGTTTTACACACAACTGTGTTGAATTTAGCGATTAGAAATTACTTCAGTGCTGGCTGACTGGGAGCAAATTAAAAACATCCCATAATTTACTCCACACGCTAGCTGACTGGGAGCAAATTAAACACATCCCATAATTTACTCCCCACGCTAGCTGACTGGGAGCAAATTAAACACATCCCATAATTTACTCCCCACGCTAGCTGACTGGGAGCAAATTAAACACATCCCATAATTTACTCCCCACGCTAGCTGACTGGGAGCAAATTAAATACATCCCATAATTTACTCCCCACGCTAGCTGACTGGGAGCAAAGTAACCACATCCCATAATTTACTCCCCACGCTAGTTGACTGGGAGCAAATTAAACACATCCCATAATTTACTCCCCACGCTAGCTGACTGGGAGCCAATTAAACACATCCCATTAGTTTATTCCCTCGCTAGCGGACTGTGAGAAAATTAAACATATCCCATTGGTTTACTCCCCCCGTTAACTGACTGGGAGCAGATTAAACACATCCCATTAGTTTAGTTCCCTCGAATGACATGTGTTTAGCTTTTGAATTTCGCTCCAATGTGTTCATCAGTCAACTGATACAAATATTTCTGAATCTTGTAAGTAGGATTATCGCCGAGAAACATTATGATTACACGTTACAATAAGCGAAAGAAAAGTGTAGCTAACCAAGTATCTCAATTTCAGATGTGTGAAAAAAAAATCAGGCGTGTCATAGAAACATATAACACTATTATTTATATTATTTACATTGTTCGGACTGTTGTCCTGATCTGTATTAGCATATTAACGATGTTTCGGTCGTTGTACTCTCCGACCTTCTTCAGGTGATTGGAATTTCGAACTGAACCCTTTATTTCTTCCACCGAGGTAGATTGTTTGAGTTCCTCGTGCCGTGCCTCTTCTGATGTACCAGTTATCTCCCTTTAACTCAACTCTCCAAGTTATTTCACAACTGTAGTAGCCAGGTTTTAAACTCACGAGACAAGTCACTGGATCCAACCAAAGCTTTTGTTTCCTGGGGCATATGCCCTTGAGGCATGGCACGTGGAACTAGAACAATCTCCACCGGTGGATGAAATAAAGGGTGCAATATAAATAAAACAAATAATTGCAATACCTCATCTCAGAAATTTAGAAAGATATATAAAACTATGCACATAACGTCTAAAGTTTGTCATTACACCTAAGCATTAATTTCTTACCAGTGAAAATAATATGTTGCTTAATTTGCAATTTATGATGCAAACAAGATAGCATTTAGTACTAAATATACTTATGTGTTTAATCATAATTTGTTTTCTTTACTGTCAGAGATTTAGTTTGTTAGTACAGGACATTGGAATATAATTGTAGGTCAATAGGTCGTACAGTTATTAGTTTCATTTTGAGATTACCATTTAACTTTATTTGATATACGAATTAACTGAAGAAGGTTTGGTTTTAACCTTTTGACTAAGAATGTGTCAGTTCTTTGCTACGTGAAGTAAATGCTTTTTTCATCATTAAGTTAGGGAATTTCTGATTATCTTACGATAGAAAAAAGTAGTGTATTGTAAAAATTAGCGGTAAAATAAGTGAAGGATGGAAAACTGAAATATTTCCTAGATTTTGTCGTTTCAAATAAAACAAAATAGATAAATAATGAGAGAGTTGATGGCATTTTATTTCAGCCCACATCTATGTTCAAAAAATCATTGTAAGACTTTAAATGTACCTATTAACCCCTACTCCGTTAATTATTTTTGGAAAAAACCTTTCATTTTCGGACCAAGTTTGTTGTTTTTAATATAGTAACTAAGAAACTGAGGCACCTTGAAGTACTGGTGGCTAACACCTCTACCAGACGAATGAGTTGACAAATTGGACTCGTTTCAAGCTCAGAAGGGCATAAAAAGAATCAATATCGTCATATAAACACGTCTGTAGATGGTTTTGAACATTATGTTTTGGGCGTATGAAAAAGACATTCTGTGTATATACTCGTCTAGGCCGCGAAGTTATAATTCATTTGAGGAATCAGTTATAATTAAATTTCTTTTCTTTTGTTATTTAAGAGAAAATGCACGACTACCATTTACCAAGTCCGCTTAGGATAAGGAGCAGTGATATTAATTTTATCATTGTTGTTTAGGGAATGTTATCCAATTGTTTGTTAGATTTTTATATAGCATGCATTTGTTAAAATAGCAAACGAGAAAGCTTCTCTATCGCTACAGATTTTCTAAGCATGACTGTTAAACAGTTCTCTGACAGAAAACATTAAACCAATGTGTTATTTTATTTTTTATCCTCATCCTTGTTAAATTCCGTTTGCTAAATTAGAAATTCTATTTAAGATATATTTACTTATTTCGATTCATTTTTATCACATCTGTAAATCGTATAGAGATTTAATCTCGTATAATTTTTTTTATCTAAGAATTCTTCAAATACAACAATATTTGGTAATTATAGATGAATAAATACACTACCGAAAAATTATCTTCGTCCATCGATTACGTATATTGCATGTAAGGATTATTATCTTTTTGGTGTCGAATCTTTATATTTTAGAGTCGATGAAAGATGTTCGGTCAAGGAAATGTTCATCGCAATCGTGAAACCGGATCAACAGCTAGACAATTGAATCTGGAAGGAAAGTGGTCAAATTAAAAGAACAAATTCGTTGAATATATTAAAAAGCAGACAATCATCTTTCATAAACTTTTTTAGAGAAGAAAAAAAAGATGACATACTACCAGGTGGTGTCTGGACGAATTTTGCATTTACAATAGGAAATCCTTCCTATGACGTATACATTAACAGATTTACATATACAGGTGATTATAGAAATTTTAAATGTTTTAAGGAACCGTGCAAGATATTTTCTATTATTTCATCTTGGATTCTCTGGTTTTTGTCTGCAAAATGTCTGGTTTATACAGTGTAGCCCGGATATAAGAGCCCCTGATATAAGAGAAACCCGGATATAAGAGAGATTTTCTCTGGTCCCAAATTAGAGCTTGTGTTAATGTACAGTGTAACCGGGATATGAGAGAGTTGTCGGGGCCCGGAGAATAAGTATCTTATATCCGGGTTTCTCTTATATCCGGGTTTGGTCTATTATATATACATTAACACAGGCTCTAATTTGGGACCAGAGAAAATCTCTCTTATATCCGAGTTACACTGATATATAATATACCAAACCCGGATATAAGAGAAATCCGGATATAAGAGACTTCTTCTCAGGTCCCGACAACCCTCTTATATCCGGGTTACACTGTATCTCATATTCAAATTTTGCGCTTTCAGTGATGAAGAACACTTGAAAAATTTAAAGTGTAGTAATAAAACCATTTAAGCTTAACATTTATTTTCATGCCAGGATCTGCAGATTCAATTCATCATTTGAACTCTGTTAGATTTCAAAGAATTTTAAGATTTTAATACTAAGTATGGCATAATTGTTTTCGAAGAAATCTGAAATGCAAAGATTTGTGAACTATCTATGTCTCCTCCGCTCAGCAATTATTATTAGACAGGATTATGTTAATTACGATATTTTTAAATCTAAGTATTATACCGTAAGTACGAGACAGAAACAATAATAAGAGTTTCAAACAGAAATCTAAGACATACAAATCTAGATGAATTTATAATTTTGATAAGTCTATGAATAAAAGTTTTAGATAAGAGCAACCACTCGAGAGAAGCAAGAGTATACAGAAAAGTACTATTAATGCCATGCAAGTTAAATACATTCAGCCATATTGAAAGTTGTGTCTCCGCTAATGAATGTTTTTACAAGGAGAAATTTTAGTGTTAATCGAATATTTGCTTTTTAAAACATTTTCCAAAGGGGCTCTAAGTATTAGAGAGTGAAAATAGGTTTTAAAATAACCATATGTTTTTGAATTCTGTTTCTTGGGAATGCATTACTTTAACAAAATTTTTAAAAAAAAGAGAAAAAAAAGCCGATGATGGCTTCTTTTATCTCAATTAGAAATTTTCATAAAAAGCAAATTTAAACTACTGAGTGCAAGGAAGTAAACATTCTTCAATATCCCAGAAAGGCTTTATTTTAAGACGAAATTCATTAATATTCATGGGTATGTTCCTATCTAAATTGCGTTTAGCCAATCGATAATTTTCAAATTCTATTTTCTCTTCTGTTGAATTTAACGATTTCAAATTTCTTCGGTGATAGTTGATTGGGAGCAAATTAAACACCACAGGTTTGTTTACTTCACTCGGAACATATTTTTTTAATTTTTTTTCAGATTTTATCTAAGGATATAGAAGAATAAGTTTCAAACAAGTCGATCATGCTAGTAAGTGAAGAAGAAAATCAAATATAGAACAAGCGTAGATTCATAAATACTTGATTTCAAATGTAAAAAAAAAGACAAAATATTTTCTTAAGAAGTATCGTGCTGATTAGTATTGTCACATGTTTATGTCACATGTGTAATGGGTTATAAATTGGAATTTTAAACTCAGGTAAAATAATCAAATAATTGCTTCTATTGATGGATCTTTTCTGTGAATTCATCGATTTATATTTACTAAAATTAACATCAAATTATCTCAGTGAGAAGGCCTTACATTTCTCTCTGTATAGGCTAACCATTGTGATCGCTTCATATGAGAACGACTCGGGTACGATAATTCTGAGTGGAGGTTTACGTTCTTGCTCACCCCGATACACATTTTTTGAATAAAAATAAACAAACTTTGATTTAAAATTTCTAATTTCTTGGGTTGAATTAATATTTGCGATGAGGAACTACATTATTTAGGGTAGATCAGCAGAAAAGGTACAACGTTTACACCTAGCAAAATACGTTGAGCAATCAATTAGTAGAGATCAACGCGTTTAATGCGAACAGACTTTTGTAAATAACGTTCTTAATCTTAGAAATATATATTATTTGGTGTGAATTAAAAGAAAAGATCCCGAATAATTTTTGTCATTCGGGGATACATAGTAATAATTTATATGAATTTCAGAAATATACAATTAACAGCATGCACTAATTAACTTATGATTTCAAGCCACAAGAACAGAGAGCAATGCTTATTAGTGCCCCCACATAACAAAAGTATCCTTAATATTTGCGCACTGGTTCGTAAAGCCACAGCTTCAATTGGCTTATCTAACATTATTTTCAAATAACTTATATTCTGGCAGATATACCGCTTATATCTGTTTACAGATATGACTAGATTTATGTCAATCTGAAAATTTGTGTATCTGCGAAACTTGAATTCGGAAGGTAAGACATCTTGTTATTTGTTTAACACATTTCGTTCTGATATTTTTAAGATTGAGAATTTATTTTCAAAGGTTTGCTCGCATTATACACGTTGATTCGTACTAATTGTTTGACCAACGCGTTTTGCTAGGTGTAAACATAGATGCATCCAAGAGATCGCTAAAAAAACAGCATAGCATGATGAAAAAGACGCAAAAAATGACGAAAACAAAATTTTATCGTCTAAATGTTTATGTTATTATTAAGAGGAAGGATCAAAGTATGTTTGTGGTATTTTTTACATTTTTTAATCGTTTCTAACCCGTCCGAAAGTTTCGTTTAATATCTTGTTTTTTTGAGTCAGCAAAATCGACAAATGGCAACCATTTTTTTTCCATTTTATAAAATCAATGAAAATCTCAGTTTGAAATTCTTTTAAATATCGATTATCATTTTTTCAAAACGTATTAAGAAAATCAGAAATTATAATGTTTATTTAAAATATTTTGAACCAAGCTTAACTTAGCTTCTGCACCGAAAAGATGTAATCTGAAAATAAAACAAAGCAGGTCATAAACTTTCGCGTCACTTGACAGGTGATGAATGACATATTGAGGATAATTTGTTCTACGCAAGGAGAAAAGTGAAATATTTTACATTTAAGTGAACAAATTATTTACCTCGTTATTTTTAAGGAAAACTTTCAGCACTCTATTTTTTTTGTTTTTTGCACTTAGCTTTCACCTTTACGTTTACGATGCTTTATGGAAAATATAAAGAAATTAAAATAAGACTGTTACGAATGAGATTAAATTTCATAAGTGTTGTGGACTCCGGGATGAATCCGATAACAATGAATAACAAACGCCAGGAATAGATAAGGAAAATAAATGTATTAACGTAATAATACAAACTGGTAATACGGGTTAGTAGATCCATGAATGCGGGTTAGTAGCAATAATATATATACAGTCTTGGTATTGAAGTATCGCGGTATTACTCCTTACTTAGGCTACGTGCTCGCTAACCGTGACGCTTGTACTACCCTCCTCTATTACAGAAAGTATTTACGAGGGATAGATGTGGCACAAGACCGAGTTTAACGTGGGTGTTCCCGAACCCGTAGGCTCGGTCAAAAAATGCCCGTAAAACCCGTATAAACGGGATCGGGTTGGTCAACCTACCAGAACGAGACTCTGCCCTTCGCCGTAGCCTCCTCCGAGTTCCTCTCTGCTCAGAGGCAGAGAGATCGACCATCTGGCCGAGAAGGCGTCGCCATCACCTCTATTACAGACTATTTACTGTCCTCCCACGATGTATAGATGTGACACATGGCCGGGTTTAAAGTGGGGTATTCCCGAGCCCGTAGGCTCGGCCAAAAAATACCCGTAGATCCCGTATAAACGGGATCGGGTTGGTCAACATCCCCGAACGAGGCTCTACCATTCGGCGGAGCATCGTCCGGGTTCCTTTCTGCTCACAGGCAGAGAGTTTACACTGTCTAACCGAGAAGACTTCGCCATCTACTCGATTGCAGACAGTATTTACTGTCCCCCCACGACGGATAGATGTGGCACAAGGCTGGGTTTAAAGTGGGGTATTCCCGAGCCCGTAGGCTCGGCCAAAAAATGCCGGTAGATCCCGTTTAAACGGGATCGGGTTGGTCAAGCTCCCCGAACGAGATTCCGCCCGTCGGCAGAGTCTCGTCCGGGTTCCTTTCTGCTCAGAGGCAGAGAGTTCGACCGTTTAACCGAGAAGCCGTCGCCGTCTACACGATTGCAGACTGTCTGGGTATTCACTGGTAGTAGTATATGTATACCTCGGGTGAGTCCATTTGTGTAAAAACGGGGAGACCCCTCAATCATAAGAAAGGTGTCTAATAATTTATAGGTACCTTTCTTATGAAATTTTATCAGAGGTGTACATAAAATACTATAATTTTATGTACATTTACTAGTGTTATTTGTATTTCCATTCATTTTATTATTAATTTTGATATTTCATTCATGGAAAAATATGAAATAACTGAGATTAATATAAAAATAAGATCATAAAAATTTCATAAGATGATACTGATACTTTTAGGTACCCTTCTCAGTTGAAACTGAAAAATCAAATATACTTCTCAACACGTGTTTCGCAAAAGTAAAGTCCTTAACAGCGGAGAACAATGCTTAACTCAAATAGCGCAACTTAATTGTAATCCGGTTGGTCTTCCGTACTTTATAATTAGAGCCCGATTATGAACACAAAATTACATTTCTTAATTACTGCGTGTCTTCTGATTAGTCAAAACGATACAATTTACAAAGCACTAAAAAGATCTATCTCATAAGAACACTTTTAACTAATTTTATAATATTTTAACAACTTAAATGTAAAATCTATTAAAATTAAAAAATAACAAATTATTGTATTAAAAATTCATTTCTCATCGAAATATTTTTTAATTTCAGAAAATATTGTCCATATTCATAAAAACAACGAAAAGCAAATAAAAGCATTTGAAATTAAATAATATATTTGTTTTATTGAGTTTTGTATGTTACACTTCAGAGTTGATTTCCAGGTAGGGGGGTTCCAATTAAAAACAAAAAAACATGATTTGCATTCCTCAACGCCTTGTGCTTTTAACTATTGTAAACATTAAACCTGACGCGACCGAATTGCTAGCGTTTTCATAAAATTAGTTATGGGGGGTAATAAATATAAAAACAAATTTCTGCAATGACTTTAATGAAAGAAAACATATTTATAATAATTTCGATCATCTGTGAATATTTTCTGAAATATTCATTAACATCCCACAATTATAATTATTTTGCAAGATTTTCCAATTTAATGGGTGTCATACAAAAAAACCCCTGCTAAATATTGTATATGTTATTTTACTAGTTCTGGTGATACAAAGAGAAACAAGGATTTTTAAATGAAAATTCAGATTGTCCTAAAAAGAAGGAAAATTTTAAAAAAATAATTAAAATAAATTTTGATCTTTCCTCTTGATAATAGCATAAATATTTAGACGATAAAATTTTGTTTTCGTCAAGTTTGGTGTCTTTTTCATCTTGCTATGCTCTTTTTTTAGCGATCTCGTGGAAATACCTATGTAAACAATGGGTCTTTTCTGTTAATTCAGCTCAAAATAAAGGTACTTGTCGCAAAAATTAATTCGCACCAAGAAATTATAAAGTTTAAATAAGAGTTTGTTCGTTTTATCAAATGTTTGGTCATC
>OZ038475.1:37330495-37392995 GCA_964036315.1 Acanthosepion esculentum | reverse complement strand
TTTAAAATCATTATTTTTTCAGTTATTTTAAAATTTGAATTTTAACTGTTCCTTCCTCATCTGGGCAACAATCTAAATGCTGGATTTTCAAATACCAGATGAAGGGCAGATTTTTAATCCAGGAATTATCCTGATTCCATGAAGGTATAATATGTGCGGGCAAAGTTAGAGTGGTTCGAGACACACCGTCGGACAAAAAGAGTTTACCGTTTATTTCTTTAGATATCTAATTTGTGCCATGGCACTTAGCTCTTTTGAATAACAAAAAAATCTTTCAGAATCAACATTAGTGATTGATATTTTTATTTAGCAAGAATGAAGTTATCATATTCATATCTACTGTAGTTTGGTATTTCTGACGGCTCATCAAATATATGGCTATTTCCAGATAAATGTCAGATAAATGAATATAAATATAGTGTTTCTTAAACTAAAACCCGTCTCATATGAAATTAAAGTGTTCGGAATTTGAGTTACATATGCCCAAGGACTTGTTTATCAACATATTTGAGAAAGACGTCTTACATGTTTAAGTTTATAGTAGACATAATGTAGTTTGAAATATGTTTCTGGGAATCGAGATTAAAGCTGTCGTCATCAATTAATTATTTTGATCGGAAGATTTGGTCCATGGCATTCTTTTCTGAAATCCAGATGCTTGGGAATACTTTTCATGTAGTTTATTATTTATATGTGTATCATATGACACTATAAACCTAAATTTATTTTGTGAATATTCAAATCTAAAGCCAACAGAAAACTACTGCTTGATTTGATAGACGAGAAGATTAATTCATGAAAAAATCATAACATGTAATATGAATTCCTTGTTTTCAAAAGCCGTGTAAAATTTATATGTTCATGATAATCCTATTAACAAAGCGTCGAAGTATATGCACATATATGAAAAGGATTATATGGCCATAACTCTGAAAATTAGTTTTTGAAACTTAAGCAATTATTTAGCTGTATCTCTACCCCAAATATTACTTCTTGAGTAATACAAACTAATCTATAATTAGATCAATTCTCCGACTTCCTTTGGAAATTTTTATGAAGATAAATTCAATTAATTTTTATGATTAAGCTACCAACCATTGTGTACTGCGATAATAGACATCTATTTTATTTTGCTGATGCCTCAATAAACACGACTTTTAACTAATAAAGGAGACAGATTTCTTTATATCAGTTATCGATGCGAAGTAATTATGCATTGATCAATCATCATTAATAATTTAAGTAGAGCGTAGGAATGTTTTATTGGGGAATCTAGGAGGCGCTCAATGCCAGGTATTATTGGAAATCTCTTGGTTGAATCAAAAACTCTGTCAAAGATCTTAAGATATAGCTTACCCATATCACGTACTCTTAACCGTTAGAATGAGGCAATTGAAACATGCAGTATCAGTCATATGTTTTCACAAACATTTCTACTATTTCTTGTCGATAAATTCATATATCAACTGACAAATGACTGATACAATATTTTATTTGTACACCAAACATGTTTCTTTCCACATAATTTATTATAAGCTGAATATTTCAACAAAATCCATTATACCGTAAATATTTCAGACCAACGATTTGCTAAGTCTGATCAAAAACCAAAAACATTTTGATTGTGCTTAGAAAATCATCCAAGTTTAGATGAGAGAACTTAGATGTGGCACGGAAATATGTTCGTTCCTGCAATTAGACTCTGGTTATGTTTTATAGAGTAGAACTGCATTTACTACATATTTTAATGTTTGCTATGGAATCTATATGGTTTTTGTGTTACCTCCTGTTTTTTTTTCCATGTCCACAGGCGTTTTGAATATTCTGGAGAACTGTTTTCCTTTATTGCTCATTTGTTAGTTGTTTAGTAATAGAAAAATTCTTCTCCATATTCACTGCACAATCTGAATCAGTATTTGCGAAGTATTTCATTGTTCTTTTTCCTTTCCGCTTCCTGGGTAAGACGATAAGCAACATCTGCGTCCTAGGTAAGAAGATAAACTACATCCGACGGCAAGGACTTTGACCAGGAGGTTTTGAGGAGCGTGGAACCACCTCTTAATTGCTGGTATTTCCAAGTCCACCGTAACCCAGGGTGGTAGCGCCTGTTAAGGTCTCAGCTATGATTTTATAGTGATTTAACCCCAAACTGGGGTTAAAATCACAATGATATTGTAAAAACACTATGAAAATTTTTAAAAATAGCTTTTAATACCGAAAATACTTTGTAAAAAATTATTACCAGCTATACATTTTTGAAAAAAAAAAAAAAAAAATTACTAGCAATAAAATTTTGTCGGCATTATTTAAGCTTTTGATGTTGATATGCCGTAAAACAATCCAAACGAAACAAAACCGTTTCCCTTTCCTATTTTAGTACTTAGATCTGACATGCTGAAAATAATTTCTTAAGATTTTCACTTGCATTTCGAATTATCATTTGCTTTAAAACGTATTTATTTCTTACTTATTAATCCTGAAGGTAATTCCAAGTTTAATGGGAGAAGAAATATAGTCGATTTAATCTATGTATATAAGTAGAATATAAGTACAGGGTGGCCACTGAAGAACCTAATCAAAATACCTTTTACGAACACATGTTTTTCTTTTAATTTTTATTACTTTATTTGGTTGAAAACATTTTAAAATCTAGTTTCAGAATCTTTTGAAGCGATGTTCTGGCTATGCCTAGTTGAGCACAGTGACGAGGTGTAGAAGCTAAGAGACCCTCAAGGACACTCTGCTGTACAGCTTCCACCGCTTAGTCAGTGCGCACAGTGAGTTTAGGACCTCTTCCCGGACCAAGAGGTAAACAATTAGACTAGATTTAGCGTAGCTCATCACATTCAATTCTCTGTAGTGGATGCGCACTGCTGATGAGTCCCAAATATAGGACGAAACCGCCGTCCAGTGCTTTCTGCATTCTGTTGAGCTTTCTTCTAGACTCGATAAATTACTTAATCTCAGATCCTTTTAATAATTTCTATCACTTGTATATCTTTGCTTGAACCGGCTGCTAATGCTCTGGTGGAGCGGCTTGGGGATAGTAGTCGTGGGGGCACAGTCCTATTCGTAAGGAAAACTTGGATGAGTTCCATCACTGAATATGTGAAGAGATGCGCTATATCGAGTCTAATTGTTGATTTCTTCGTCACCGATGCACATTGGTACAATTGGTATGACGTTTGCTTCATATCGCAACTGTCCGGGTTTCAATTCTCGTTACGTGATGCGCACTGCTGATTATTCCAAATATAGGACGAAATGTCCGTCCAGTGCATTCTGTTGAGGTTTCGTATATATACACATTCAATTTATGTGCTATTTGAGGAAGTCGGAAATCATGCCTCGTAACTATCGCGCGAAGTGACTTTTATGTCATTCATGTATACAAGTGTATGAAATTCTTCATTTACACTTTTCCTGAATTTCCATCTCTTTTAGAGACTATGTTAAAGTGTTATTTTTTTAATCAGTTTTCTTTAAAACCTCATCATTGCTAACATACCCCGGCCAGAGAATTATCAGTATCTTTCTGCACAAAGATATCTGCCTGGCATCAACTTTCCTCTTCGTCTTTATTAAGTTTTCCAGCTTTCACAGCTTGATAATATGTAGGAGTTCAGCCCTCATTACTTTGTAGCTAAATAAATTCGTTTATCTTTTGCAAGACATCACTTTAGTTCTGTATAACTGTTTTCGATGTTTGTCAAAATTCTTCAGATATATAATTGCATTTCCGTTTTTTTTCAATACTGACATTTCCAACTCGTAGCCCGCTTTTGCTGATATCTTTGTCAACATGTCCTGCCTCCTAAATTATGGTTCGTAATATATATATATATATATATATATATATATATATATATATATATATATATATATATATATATAATATGATTTTTATATAATGTGATAATATTAATAATTATAAATTATATTAAAGAAATTATATTCCTGATAACAATTTCAGGGATATGCGACTTTTCCCCGGTGCCCTTATTTTGAAAACAGGAGAGTGCTTACTTTTTCTAAAAATAAATAATTTTGTAAATGTGTGTCGCACACCTCCTCCTCTTACACACACACACACACACACACACACACACACACACACACGCACACACACACACACACACACATTCCAGAATATACCTAAATGACTAAAAATTTAAAATTCCAACTTATTTGGCCAGAGAAGTTTTTAGCAAATATACAAAGGACACGCCCGTCGGTTTTGTCGTATGATGGCCGATCAGTTACATCTTTAGTTACATCTTTAGTACATAAGCGCCATATACGTATGATTTTCCTATTAGTGGTGAAGAATGTGTAGAACCAGATGCACTTTCCGGAATAAATGATACCAAAGAAATGGAGTGTTCAGCAATATATATATATATATATATATATATATATATATATATATATATATATATATATGTGTATATATATATATATATATACAGCAAGAGAGAGAGAGAGAGAGACAGACAGACAGACAGAAAGGAGGGATATACAAATGTTATAAATTATATGAATATGCCATAATACTTAAATTATTTGATTATATAACAATATGATATTATATTTAATACACGACCTGCTAATAATCGTTTAACTATATTCTTTAGTATCATGTCTCTTCACGACAGAGGCTATCATAGTTCTTCACAGTTTTTCTATGATTATTTGTGAATTGCCACACATATTGAGAAATATAGTGAAGTGATTTCCGAAAATGCACTTCTTCCGGATTAAGTACATATTTCTACCTCTCCTTAGACTTCTAGCCAAGGACGTATTCCAAAAGCTGGGCAGAAGGTTTCTTTGATAGCAAAGAAAAGAATACTGAGCTGTTACGTAACACCTGTCCTTCCTTACGGCAGCGAATGTTGGACAATTTCCACAAAGATAAAGAATAGACTCAAGGAGACATAGATGTGGTTTAACAGACGGATGCTAAGGATATCATTGATTGAGCGTGTGAGCAACGATGATGTCTTAGAGAGGATGCAAACAAGGAGGAGGTTTATATTTAACACCATGAAGAGACAGGTGAAGTTTCTCGGACACATAAGGAGGAAGGAGGGCGTTTAGAATCTGATACTCACGGGTCGAATAGAGGGAAAGAGAAGTAAAGGAAAACAACGCGTGACATACCTGGCGAGCTTGAGCAAGTGGATAACAGAACGTGCTGTGGGGAAGGTAGCAGAGGGAAGGAACTTGTTGAGAGTTGCTATGGATACAGAGAGGCGGAGAACCATGATCGCCTACATCCTGAAAGGACACGACACATAAAAAGAGAGAAGACTTCTAGCAAAGTAAGTCTACAGAATCTAATCTACTATTCTAGTTTAGCCATCGTTGAGGTTCTAAATGATTAAAACTTATCATCCTCACATCCTGAATGCTATCGTTTTGGATGATTTTTTTTTTCAGATCGTGACAATGATTCTTTCATAGGCCGATGATGAGGAAGCTGACTATTATTAGTAGTATTGCTGCTGTTACACGTATATCAATTTTGAGGCCTTATTTTAAATTTGGGTCCAAAGTCGCAGAAGATGCTCGCAAGTGTCCCGATATAAAATATACTAATAGTAGCTAAATTATTTTTTTTAATTCCCTTTGAAAATATTTCAAGAATTTGATGAATATTACTTATTAATGATGATGCTTTAAAACGCAAGTTAAAGACAAAAACGATCACCATCGCTCAAACAATATTTAATAAGAGCTTTGATTATCAGACAATGGGACAGTAGAAGACTACATACCGTAATTCCCCATGTATAATCCGCATTTTTTTTCTAAAAAATAATAAGAAAAATCAGGGTTGCGTATTATGCACAGCTACAAAAATCTTTTAAAAATTGCCGTAAAAAAAAAGAATTATCATAAAACTAAATTATAATAATATTATTGTTTAAAACCATTTTTAAATAAGAGTAGGAAACACTGGTCGTCATGAAATTGGAGAGGTACAATTTATATGGTTTGATTAACAAACAAGGAGTGCGTATTATGCAAGAGTAGAATAATTTTCCAATACTTTCAGCACAATTTTAGGGGTGCTTATTATGGATGAAGGCATATTATTCCCCATGTATAATACGCATTTTTTCTAAGAAGATTATAAGCAAAATCAGGGGTTCATATTATGTACAGCTACAAAAAATCTTTAAAAATTGCCGTAAAATAAAATAAGAATTATCATAAAACTAAATTAGAATAATATTATTCTGTTTAAAACCATTTTTAAATAATAGTAGGAAACGCTAGTCGTAATGAATTTGGAGAGGTACAATTTAATTACCAAAAAAAGGGTGCGTATTATGCATGATTAGAAGAATTTACCCACACTTTCAACACAACTTTAGGGGTGTGTATTATGGATGAAGGCGTATTATACATGGGGAATTATGGTAAATTTAAAAATTGTCTGGAGGTCTCCAAATGCTCCCCAAACTAGAATGCGTTTCACATTTTCTCCAAGCAGCCGATCTTCCATAAATTCTTAAATATTATATTTCTAATTTGCACTTTATAATAAATTAATTTGTTACACGCTTTTCGCTCATAAAATCTTTCTTCCTCAAATTATTTTAAATCCTTTTCAATGTTTTTCTACGTTCGTTTGATAATGTCCGGTGTGTTTCAGCACTGCAGTCTGCCACTGAATCGTATGCCAATTTTCTTCACGCATTCATTATTTTTTCTTGAAAAATGCATTAAGCATGTTCCATTCTGGCCAAAAAGCAATTATGTAACGATAAGTAAATCAAATATAGTTTTTATCTACATTTTCCATATGGCGATTACACAGTTTCGCTCATCGTTATTAGCTAAAAGCAGTCTTACATTGAAATCCTCCACGATTTAATGCATAAAAAGAGAAAAAATAACGCATCTCAGCTACAATTTCTTTCTCATAGGAAGTTGGTTTCCATTTGCTACAAAACTGAGAGCTGGATATTAGCGTGCCGTTTCACTTGACAAGAAAATAGATATTTAATGCATTTCTCTTGAGTGAGGAAAAGAGATAATTCAATATGATGGACAAATGATATTTTCTAAGCATATATTTTAGAAGGTTTGATAAGACGTCGCACAACAAATAACAGAATAAAGAAGTACTCTACGATATTTTCTAAGTTTTCCAAGTTCGTCTTCATTTACGTAAGTAAGAAGCCGCCTTTGCATTAATAGCTTCATTCGAAAACTCTACCTTGTATTCTAGATTTAAACACACACACACACAGTTCGTTGGTTGTTGAGATTATTCCAAGGAGGTCTTTTGTAATATAAAAATATTAAAAAGTTAAGTAGATGATGAGAGCTCAATGAATAATAAAGGGAAATGTGTGCACAGAGCAATATAAATAATAAGTAAAAGACGTAAATATGCATCATATAGTCAGTTATAAATTTATTTCAACAGGTATAAATATAAATGTATATACCTGCTTCATCCGACCGACTGCAATTTATAACATAATACAAATTCAGCCAAACGATCTGATAATAAACCAGACATTGGAAAAAAAAGGATAAGTATGAAGTAGTATATGGCAGGAACAGCACAATATATATATAAAATTGTCTTAAAATAATTGTCGGACTTTCATAATGTGTGACGTCATTTCGTTACATTTGAGCAGATATGAATGTATGGGAGAGATTCATGGAAGATTAAAGTTTAAAGACAGTAAAATCGACCTTGCTAACCGAACGCTCCTCTGTGGCTGAAACGGTTAAGGCACGTCAGGCTATATGACGTTTCCTTATAGGATACAGGTTCGATTCCTGTCGGAGAACGGAAATTTTCTATGAAAATTTCTCGGACATTCAGGCAGGTAAATGTTGTTTAATACTGTTTATTATAAAACAGAGCATTTACTTAAATATTTGTATCAATAAAAAATGCATAAACATAAAAATGTCTTTATATATATATATATATGTGTTTGTGTGTGTGGTCTGCTGTTCCTACTGTATATCTAGAGATTCTTTACAAAATGCAAAAAAGATCTGTATTCTAGTCGATCATGGCCAGCTATATCGACTTCACGCATTCTCTTAATTATTTACTAAGATATCCTAGTCGAAGATAAGGATGGAAAATATCAATTTCAAAAAACAATTCCAAAATAATTATGTCCTTAAATTTACATACCAAAAATGATGAACATAACAAATTTATCTTAGAAGAAACAAGTGCCTGATGATGACTTTTTTGCTAATGTCGAAATTACTCGGAACAAAATGAATATGCATCAACATGGCAACTTTCTTCCTTTCTTTCATATGGATACTAAGAAATGTGTCCGTAAATATGAGAGGATCCTATTAAGATTAAGTAGACAAAACTTGTTTAAATTATTTACAGATATCTCTCTCTGTCTCTCTCTGTCTCTCTGTCTCCCTCTCTCTGTCTCTCTCTCTATATATATATAAATATATACATATATAGATATATGTATGTATAATATATATATCTATATATATATCTATATATATATATATATCTATATATTATATATATGTATGTATGTATAATATATATATATCTACATATATATATATATATATATATATATCCATATATATATATGTATGTATGTATAATATATATCTATATATATCTATATATATATATATATAATATTTATATATATATATATATATATATATATATATATGTATGTATAATACATATCTCTAAATATATCTATATCTATATCTATCTATATATCTATATATATATGTATGTATGTATAATATATATATATCTATATATATCATATATATATCCATGTATAATATATATATATGTATGTATTATATATATCTATATCTATCTATCTATCTATCTATATGTATATATATATATATATATATATATATATATATATATATATATATATATATATATATATATGTATATATATATATACGTATATATATATATATATATATATATATAATTAAAAACGACTGAAAAGGTGCTTTTATTTAGTTTTTTATATAATTTATCCTCTGAAAAGAAAAACTTTATTAGATCGCACGAATAATTATATAAAAAACTAAATAAAAGCACCTTGTCATTCGTTTTTAATGAAATGTGCATGAAAGAAGGATTGCTGCCTAAATACACAAATATATATATATGTATATATAATAGACATGGATGGACATGGCACATAGAAAAAGAAGCCACCGATCCATCGACCCAACTCTCAGTTTTCCCTCTTAAGACTGAAAACACTTTGCCATATTGGGTTGGTGCATAATTATCAGTTGTTTTTTAGGCGACTTATGTTTTAATAAAAATGGCTGGTTTGTTTACTTTTTTACTAAAAAATATTTTATTTTCAGGTTATAAAAATGCGTGTCCACAATCATACTCATTTAAAAACTTTATTGTTGAATTGTAATGTTTCTTTTTTCATAATAAATATTTGTTTAAAAAACGGATGATAATTATGCACCAACTTAATATATTAGGTAAATATTGAAATTTTATGTTTTTCAGTATATTGTATCTATATCTAACCGTTTAGCAAATTTGGATATGACATTTTTGCACATCATCTTAGTCGTTTTAAGAATGAATGGGGTTCCCTGATTAAATGCAAATTACGGTCAAGTTCAATCCCGCGGTCGCATTTCAATATATCAAACATTTGAGACCTGTTAGCTTCTTTTTCTTTTAATTCCTTTCTCTTTCACCCACTTTCATCTACTTATTAGGGTATAGACGTTAGGGTATGTTATAAAACTCTCTAGGTATCTATTTGTCGAATAAGTATTATAATGTTGGGTAATGTCGTGATGAGAATTTCTGAACAGTAATTTTGCAATCGTTAGTATTTAAGGTATGATTGAATTATGTTGTCTATCACAACACGAAACACCGACTCTCGCGAATCAAACCAACCCCTTGTACGACTCGGAACTTTATGAATTTAGAACCGTCAATTAACGTTTGCGAACGCGATTGTTACTCCACAAAGATCAAAACACCACAAACGTGATGGCTTCAGCCAAAGTTTATAGGTAACACAGTGTTTGCGCAGCTTAAATCTTCGGTTGAGATTTTCTATTTCAAACACTCTCCGCAAAACAAGCATGTTAAATGTGTATCCGTTTTTCTTCGCTGCCTTGTTTACATATTGTTTATATTTAGTGAGACATGGTGTTGTTTATTTGGATATTTAAACAAAATTCCTTGGAAGATTAATCATTAGAAAAATAAAAATATTAAAGTGACACTCAGTTATAGGAAATTCATTAACAGACAAATAGATAAGTCTATACTTCCAATCTAAATTTGTTGTATCTGAAAGGAAACTTATAAACAGATATAATAAGGCAAAAAGAAAGAGAAAGAAACCGAGTTCATCTAATATGAAAACCCACTGTTACTTACCTCTTAACTGTTGATCAATGGCAGACATACAATCCAAATATAGTTATCAGGGAAAGTAGAAAAGCTGCTGAAAATACTAAGTAAAATCATTGCCAGTTTTAAATCAACGACAGCAATGAAGTGCGTCCATCTAGAATTATGCATATAATGAGATTATTTTGCTCAGTTTAGCGTAATACGAAAACGGTAATCGAACAAATGTTTGATATTTCTAGTAATTATAATATCTTTACTATTTTGAGGAAATAGATGTTAAAATCCAATTTACTTTCTATACAAATGAATTTGGGCAAGTCACAACACAAATAACACCATTTATGGATGGAAATATTGTCTTCTGTCCTTCACAGGAAAGGAAGGTTTTACAGAAATGAAGCGAATAAATCATATCGCCTTAGTCATCGAATCAATTCATTTCGATAGAGTGCATTTGAACAGGGAAAAATGGTGTACGTATGTTGCACAATGGCTTCAAGTTGTTAACAAATTAAGTAGGAAGGCTTTCTGATTTCTCATAAGCATAACGATATTTATTTTAAAAGATTTCAATCTATTTCGCATTGACTATAAAATAAACGTCTGTGATAAAAAGATTTGTTCGTCAGTCAGATACATTTTAAGAATCAAGGAAAAATTAAAACGAATTAAATTTGCCTCAAGTTTTATTGCTAGATGCATCAAGTTAAAAAAAGAATCAGGAAATCCATGATTTGACTCACCGAATTTGCAATTGAACAATTTCTTTTTACATTCATTCACTTTTTTGGAATTATGTAAAATATTTTGGTACATTAAAATAATAATATAAGGAAATTAGGTTTACTGTGCAGCTGCTGTGCATTGTGGTGTAATTTATAACGGATTGGAAGGAGAGCCGATTTGGAATTCCAGTTGCGTTCATTACATTTCCTTATGCGCAGCTACCCTTGGGAATGGTAGGAAATCATTTCCTCTCCCCCAGGTATGAGGTGAATTGCGGGAAACATTGGGCCCTATAGACTAAGCCGTCTACCGTAGAAATAAACGATACCTACTGCAGAGTCAGTCATGTATCAGAAGAGACATGATCACGCGTGCGTGTATTGTGTATGGCACAATTGACTGATACAGCTGAGGGAGGCGATGCGTGGTTTTGTGTATATGTCATTGTAATTCGTTAAATTTAACCAATTCCCATGTTAATTTGTTTTTGTTTATTTTCCCTCACATTATGCATAGCATTGTAAAATCCAAAACATCAAAAACCCAATAAGAATCATTCCATCATTACCGAACGACTGATCTCTCAACATGAATCCTTGTTTCGAACATCTATTGGGATTTAACTTCACTCCAGACCTCACATTGCCCTTATGTATATACGGCCCGTTGCCAAAAATGCTTCTTTGCACTGAATCAGTAAATACTTCACCTCTTCTGCAGTGCTTTATCTTTACAAATGTCAAATTAGACCAAAAATAGAAGATTGATACCAGATATTGGTTTCAGATTCCTAATTATCATCAGCAAATCTTGCCTCGTTATTGTAAAATATAACCTGTTTTTGAACCTTCATCCACTATCCTTGCATATCCCTCGTTCCGCCATCAGTATTCCCATGGCAAATGTTCAGTTTCCAAAAATTAAAATAGTTACCTCACAGATCCGCCATTCAAGGAATCCCAACCGCGATCGTCCCTTCCGTATTCCTGTTAAAAAGAGGAATTTTCACTCAGACAACATTTCCCCAAGAGCCGTTGCTTTTTGGGACAGATATATGCATGGAAGCATACTTAAACATTACAATCTAAACCGCGTCAAGAGTCAATAGTTACCTGGTTTTAAAGTACCACAATTATCACTTCCTAACCTTAGATTCATAAGACAAATCACATTCAGTGTCCCTCTACCATGAGAGGCTTTTGAGCCTGGTATTGCGTGAATTTTTAAATAAATATTCAACGGTCGATTTGCAGTTCGAGGAAATATATTTTCGCTAAAGATTCTATGCACAAGACAGAATTATTTTATGTCGATAAACAGAATACGAAATGTTTGTTTACACATAATGTGTAAATTAATCTATAATTACACACATTTTTCTTTATCTTTCTTTTTATTTTCTTCTTCATGGTCTCCTAAAATACACCAACCAAATATCGCAGACATTACAATAAAGCACTGTACTGATCGATTGGCCGTTGATATAAATAACGCTCTTTTTGGAACGGATGCGTATATCGTAAAACATTAATTGAAATAACAGAACTACGTAATGGTCAATAAAGACTCTGCTTAAAATGTGCTTAAATACTATTTTAATGTTGAAATGTAAAAATGACAATTGAAATCTGTTATCTTCTTCTATATAATATGTCCCTTCGAGAAATGAACAATCATCGCTCTCCACAAATTTCTGTCCTTTGTTTGCACTATCTCATCCACACCCTAACCTTATATTCATTTATAAGAGCTTGGCAAGTAGAGGCAAGTAGATTAGGCGGGATTTCTCTTCTATCCCTCTTGCCTCATTATACCCATCAAATTCTCCATGTCCTTTTTCTTCCTTACGTTTCACTTCCGCTCAGTTACAATTGCAGAAGGTATGAATTTATTCCATCACTATGTAGTAAATATAGGCCATATATCTGGGAGAATCCTTATTATTCCCAAGAAATTGTTAATGCGATATTCACTCGAAAAAAAAAAGAATTAATCTTACAATCCCATATATAATTAGGTTTTAAATAACACAGAAAATATTGACAAGCCGTAATAAAAAAAATAAACAAAAACAATCAATAAAAATAACCCTTGTTACATGTCCTGGAAATAACAACTGTCTTAATATGGTTCTAAATACGTGTCATTTTTGGTTTTTGATTTTCTTTGAAACTTCCTCGTTGTTCACATACTCGGTCTATGGTATCTTCAGGATGGTTCTGTAGAATGTGTTTTCAGATATTCCAAAATCTTGTTTTTTAGCGTAATGCATAAGTAACATGTTGCATGTTTTCTGATAATCTGTAGATTTCCAAGTATGGACGTTCCAATACAAAATGGCTAGAGAGCCTGGAAATATATATAAAAGAATAGTCATGCTTGATCTATTATGTTATATAATGATTTGAATGAAGACGATGAAGCTAGTCCAACAGAATCATTGTATATAAAAAAAGAAATACAGTCTCAAAAAGTTAATCGGAAATTGTTAAATCCTTATGCATATGACACGAAGCTGGAGTGGAGATAGCAAAGTTACACGAAATGCTTGACTCCGACATCCTTGTGGGATTTAAAGACTGGAAACAAATAACATCTGCCTTAAATATCAAAACATTATTTAATACTTGAAGGAAATTGTCCTAGCGCAGTGGTAACACTCCTTTATAAACAATATCTACGAAATATATTTTCCAACTTCGAAAAAATTATTTCTAATTAGAACAGCACTGGTTATAAAAAAGGTAGAATCTACGATGTATTTTCTAGTTGGATATTTAAATTTCCTCAGCTTTCACCAATATATTCATTATATTTTTTAAAACAGTGATCAGACGAGCGTCAATGTGGATGCTAGTGAAAATAAATACGCGTATAAATAAAATGCTTCATTACAGAACACAAGCCAAAACCTGACTATGTATTTTAACGTTTACTTGAAAATCTTAAACTTTCTGATGAAGGCTTTTTAAGAGCACTAAAATAGAAGAAAACAATCTGTATTTCTTAATTCTTAGATTCGAACCTGTTGGACATAGGAGCAAAAACAATCCCCGCCAGAAGGTGTTGCTATTATTTCAGTAGTAAGTATTTTTAACGACTTAGAGTTGCTAGCCCTACGCCCAAAAAGGGTTCGAATTTGAAAATGTTCTTCTTCTAGACTGGTTACATTGTAAGGCTAGGGAGAACTGGCTGCCCTGCTATATAGCGTATAGATCAATAGGGATTTCTTCTTGAATTTGAACTGATCCTATGTTCCTCTACTACAGTGTAACCCGGATATAAGAGACCCGGATATAAGAGAAACCCGGATATAAGATATATTTTCTCTGGTCCAAAATTAGAGCCTGTGTTAATAAAACAAAATGGACCAAACCCGGATATAAGATAAACCCGGATATAAGAGATTTCTCAAGGTCCTGACAACTCTCTTATATCCGGGTTACATTGTATAATGGAAACGTTACCCACACATCCTATATTTAAAAAAAAAATAATTTCTATCTTTTACACAATTAATAATCCTAGTAAAACTTGCAGCATAAGAATTACAGAATAGAAGTAGGTTTTATTTCATAGCGGCACCTATGATAGAAACACTCAAATGGCTGAGTGAATATTTTATCTGTGTACAGAAAGCAAATAATTTTCGGCTTCGAAATATGAGATTGGAAATATTTTTATTGGCAGCTAAAATTGATTTTGTATATTTGGCTTCGTTCGGTGTTGAAATCCTCGCTTATTCTGCCTTAAATTTTAGTATATTTTTTACAGGGTCAATTTATTTTTTACTTTTCTTATATCACTTCTATTAATTTGCTATTCCACATTAGCCTGAATCAATGTATCCTTGGTTAAGAAAAATGTTACACGCACATATAGCTTCATGCAGATATATAGGAATCGGCATGAGAACACAAATTTTTTATGGAAAAGAAAAATTCACTCCGAATATTATATTAATTATATTTTCTATATCAGTCTAACTTCGAATGCTTTCCCCCTTTTATATAGATATTAGCTTCTTTTTTAGTAACTATCACACATTTATTGGTTTTAGAGCAACAGTTAACTAGATAGATCTTCTTGCTCTCTTAGTAGTTCCATATGTGTTGTGTGATTTACATTTGTGGTTTTAATTGAACATAGATGGTAGGTAATATTTGAGTATTAGGGAAATACATTTTTGTGAAAAGCCACGTTTGAGGCAGGTCTAGATAGATGTACAACCACGAAATTAAAGGCGCATTTTACCAGCATATTAAAATCAGGGAAGAACAAAATAATCCTCCTCTGAAAGAATACGAGACGGACGGTTTCATCGATTACATCGTCAACGGTGATTGCAATTGACGTCAGCAGTACGGGCTAAAAGTAAAACGACATTCCATCGAGTGGTGATCTGCCAATTTCCCGTTAGTTGTTCGTAGGAGCAATTATTTTGAAATTGGGATATTTTACACTGAATATGTTTGTCTTTCATTAGAGTATTTGTGCTCAGTCACCTGTCGGGGTTTTTATAATGCGTTCAGCTCTTTACGTTATCCTGAATAAAGATTTAACTATATCTCATAAAATATCGCAATACAGTAAAACTGAATCCATAGAAACAGGACATACCCGTCCGAGACAACTGTAGATGTTTACGTGCGGTTGAATTGTTAAACAGGTATATACTTTTCATGCATATGACCGTAAAGCTTGGAAACACTTTAGACAGTCTTCATTATTGCATAAACACATTTCTATATGTGTGCACCAGTAGTTGAGTTTGACTATATACACACATATATATATATATATATATATATATATATATAGGCAGCTTATATATTTCATTCAGACATGTTTTGTTAAACAACTTTGACGTATAATTTAGTATATATCTATTTTAGTTTTAATGTTTTGAAGTACCCGAATTAATTTCTTGGTGTCTGTAGAAAATTGATTAAGAAAAATTCCAAAATATTCTTTCAAATAATTTTTATTTTCCGAAGTACTTTCAGTCTCATTTTCTAAATTAAAAACTACAATTAAAAAATCTTTTAAAAAATCACATAAGTTACTTGCAAATATTTTGAATTTACGGTTTTAACGCATAACACTTCCATAGATATGCACACCTGAATATGGTCTAAGCCCGAATATTGAATATTTTAAGCCCGTCATAGTGAACCGACTTTCCTAGCAGCTGACATAGCAATGGATTCAATATAGGCCTTCCACTTCATATCAGACCAGACCATGAGCCCGAGAAGGATAACATCAGGCGTCCTGATGGAAGACAGAAATGGATCTCTCAGATGATTAATAGAAAGAGGTTTAGTTCTAGAGGTGTTAAAATTAACAAACCTTCTTTTGCCCCAGTTAACTACGGACGGATTTGAGGTCGTTTGGGACATCAGCTGTCATTTTGGTCTTGTCACATTGATAAGCCTTATAACGATTCAAAAGTAAATTGTTGTGTCGTCAGCATAGATACCAAGTTGAGAGTTGATGTCATCAGGAGGGTCATTAATGAAAATTAATAATATAGTAAGACCAAAGCTGTAGCCTGGGAGACACCTGTCTTCGTACGAAAGGATCAAGACGAGTGGCCGTTCAGGATAGCTCTCATTTCACGATTTGACAGGGAAGACTGGATTAGTTCAAAAAGGTGTCGGGAGACACGGTATCTTTTCAGGTTGCAGATATATATATATATATATCCCATGCCGAGCCTGTTAAAGGCTTTCGAACTGTTCAATGCAACCATCCGGGCTTCAGTGATTTTATCTAGAGCATGATAGACTCTTTCCTCAAATATTGTCAGTACATCAGCAGTTGACCTGGAGAAACGAAAACCATATCTACATATTTATTACATAAATATTATTACATGAATATTCAATACTATTTAAAAAAAAGTTATTTAGATGTCAATAACGACGTGATAGACCAATGGCAAAACCCAGAATCGAACAAGTGATCAATTTGACTTGCAATAATCCGGCATTTCAAGTTACTTTTGCCTTTACACACACACACACACACACACACACACACACACACACACACACACACACACACACACACACACACATATATATATATATATATATATATACAAAGGAAGAAGGAGAGAATGCAGAAATAGAAATTTTTATTGCGTGCTTACAGGGATTTTATTTCTTTTGTGGGATATTTAATAGCAAAAGTTATAGAAACAAACAAAAATAAAATAATTTAAAGGAAACTGACTTGTTTTGTTCTTAATATGTATTAAAAAAATGATATATAATTATCCCATATATATTACTGTAAATGTTATTTCTAGGTACATGTGTTTGAGTTGATATGGCAGTTACTTAATTTCTCAAAACAGGTAAATTAATTTCAATTGACCAAGATCGAGAAGACATACTAAAAGAGAATACGATATTAATATGGAAACAAAAACAATCTCCCAAATAATAAAATATTTAAGAACAAACCCAATATGTTGACTCATCAAAACAGCCAAAAGTAAAATAATAGTAGAAATAATTAATTCGGAACTAAGGAACAAGCTTTCAGTAAATCAATATCACGAATGGCCATTGAATGGAACTTGATTACAGAACGATGTAATAGATCAAGCCACTGTATAATCAGCAGATAACGAAGAAAGAATATAGATAGAAATAAATGAAAAACCTAGGAAACAACGAATATATATATATATATATATATATATATATATATATATATATATATATATATATATATATATATATATATATATATATATGGGGGGTGAAAGATAGAAAAATGCCTCCTTTATCTCCAGCCATTACTTATTTCATGATTGTTCGATTTGAAGAAAATAAATAGTGCCATATTACGTTGATTATTTGAAATGATGAGATTTAATTTCTTGCTTCCCTGACATCGACAATCTTCGAAAATCTGAATGCAACGGCAATCGCCATGATCGCCTTCCTGGAGTATCAATCTGAATTCTGCTTTTTGTTATTGTATTTTTTCTCATTAAAGTCTATTTGTTCTCTATCTCTCCAGGTAACTCCTTGCGGCATTATCGTCTTGTTTGGGCTGAAACGATATATATATATATATATATATATATATATATATATATATATATATATATATATATATGTGTGTGTGTGTGTGTGTGTGTGTGTGTGTCTGTGTGTGTGTGCGCGCTGTCGCGCGTGCGTGCGTGTGTGTGTGAAAGATAGATAAATGTCTCCTTTATCTGCAGTCATTACTTATTTCATGACTGTTGATTTGAAATAAATAAATAGTGCAATATCACGTTGATTATTTGAAAGAATGAGATTCAATTTCGAATAAAATATAAACACAACGTACCTGAATCCATTTTTATGTTTTCGCGTAAATCCAATTGGCTGAATCAGTTTCATTACACGTGAAGCACCCCAAAATAATTAAAATGAAGAAAAACTAGATTTTTTATTGCCTTTTCATTTTTATTTGTAATGAAGTTATTAAAATATCTATCAGAAATAATTTGTTTCACTCACGTATTCGCCACATTTCTGTGAATTTTCAAATCATATTTCGAATAAAATAAACTGTTGAAAAAGAAACATAATTGGCTCAGGACGATCGCGATTGAGCACCAGAAGCCCGTTTTCAGTTCAGTATATGTATTTTATCTAAATAAAATATATACTCGATATTACTAGTGACAAAGGGATGAATGAAATATGCGTAAATTTCATAAACGCATTTAGAAATTTAAGACGATTTAATAATAATAATAATAATAATAATAATAATAATAATAATAATGATGATACAAATTTAAAATTCAACCTAAATGAAGTCAAGGAGAATATTGCCAAGAAAGTACAAAATAGGCTATAAATTAATAAATGTTGACAATCTTCAGAGTTTCTCTCTCTGTTTCTCTCAACCTTCATGCTGCCTCCAAATCTGCTACGTTACCCTCGTCTCAGAATGGATATTTTCTGGAATGAAGTGTTTCATATCCCAAAAGAAATTCCAACAAAAAACAAACAGCCAGCCATCGTTCACCCGTGAATGCGTAGCAGTCATAGCCCAGGATTACTTCACTCTCTATCGTAATCGGCGGTGTAATGTGATTCTTACTGCATTCAAAACCATTCGAAATCGCTTCAAGAAGGTTTTGGGAAATGTAAAGTATAGCTATGCACAATTGGTCCAGGCCAAAGTTGAAAACGAACTGGAACCCCGAGATATCAGGTATATCGCAACCAAATTAAGAATAGATTCAAAGTAGATGTCTCCACTATTATAAATAGGCCCAAAGCCATATCTTACACGACAGATAAGGCGAAGCTCTTCGCCTCAATCTTTGGTTCCAACTCAAGTTTAGAAGACAGTGAGCATCGCCGTCCCGACTTTCCCTGTCTCTCAATCTCAGTAATATTTTTGACGTAGACCGAGAAGTCTCAAGACTAATCAAAAGCCTTGACCCGAAGAAAGTCACTGGCCCAGACAAAATCCTAGTGTCTGTTATTATGAATATCAACACGGAACTCTCCACTATCTTAGCGAAATTATTTAATCATTCCTTGAAGGTGAAATCGTTCCATATTGTGTAGTTTCAAGAGTATACACGGTTTTCAAGAATCCGGGCGAGCGGTCACCCCACTTTCAGTACAGACCACTCAGTTTCTTCAGTGTCATTGGCAATCTTTTCGAGGCTGTGATCAACAAGAACGCTGTTGATCATTTAGATAAGAACAGCCAATTAAGCGACGAGCAGGACAAGTTTCGATCGGATTGATCCATTGCTGATCTCCTAACTACCATTACTCACAGAATCAGTGAGGCACTAGATAAAAAATACACCTCAAGCATAAGACAATTAGAAGACATTTGACACGGTGTAGTGCAAAGGATTGATGCTCAATCTCTCTACCTATGTAACCATTGGAAGAGTATTCTCACTAATAATGTCCTTCCTAACGAGTTGATCGTTGGAAGGCAGTTATTAAAGGCCGGTGTGTATGCCTGGTTGAAAGAGATAAAATATTTTTTTTAGAATATATAAAATATAGATAAGTGAATTACTTTAAGGAAAGCAAGTTTATTTTTGTAGCCATAACTGTTATGTGGAATTAACGAGTAATTCTGCTGCCTTAAAATATAAAATATATACATATATTTTTGATACGTGTATAAACATAGGTCTATTGCGTTCGAAAGCCAGATAGAGGATTTATTTATTTGCTTGATTAACGACATATAAACTAATCTATGAGTCGTTTTATGCCGAAATTAACATTTTGGGGAACTTAGAAGTAATAGAAATATGCTATGTTATTCTGCTTTGACAACAGAATACATGATAGATGATAGTTAGAATTTGTGCATATACCTGTTTGTGTGGGCATAATTACAAAAGGTGGTGATATATTTGTCTATATGTCTGAGATGAGGTATTATGTACACTAGTTACATTATTCTGATTATTGTCCTCATCCTTGTTGCCATATTTATCACAACGTTTCGGCAGTTGTACGCTCCGTCCTCTTCAGTGGTTGGAATGTCGAACTGAACCATTTATTTCGCTCGGTGGGGTAGACTGTTCTAGTGCCACGTGCCATATCTAATGAATGTCAGTTATCAGTTATCCCCTGTTAATTCCCCTCTCCAAGTTCTTCACCGCCTTCTCCCGGTATTGAACTGACACATGTAAGTGTAGTTATCATCGGGGCGCTGGGAATATTTGCTGAGAGGGAATATGCTTGAAGTTATATTTTCGGATACAATTAGATTTCTTTAATAAATGGTAGGATACTATATTGAATAATGCCATGAAAGAGTTCTTTCATGTTGGTAATTCAACTATTGGTATTGTTTGTATTTAAAAAAATATAAATATGTATTATTAGTATTTTTACTACAAAATATGTATTATATTTTCATAGTGTTTTGTTTTCGTTTGGGCATTCACTATTTGCTCTTTACTGGGACCCTAGCAGGTGCTAGCATCTCGGTCCCGGATGGAACTGGGAATAACAGCGAATAAAGGGTGGTTCAACGCTCCTTAAAATCACAGTCTCCCGATCAAAATCCTTGTTGCCAGATGTAGTTTGTCTTTATACCCAGGACCTCCAGATAGATGACTGTGGGATCTTATACATCAGTCTCACATGGGAGTTCTGGTAGTCAGCTCTGAAAATGTATGTAGAATTCTTACGTTGGTTCAAGCTCAAATCACTTCCGTTCAGAAGATTACGTAACAAACTCGATTATTGTAGAAAGGCTATAAAGTGTGTTGATTGTAAAACTTATTAACATGGCAAAGGCTTTGTAGAAGAACAAGAATCAATTAATCTTGGACAGGGACGACAATAAAAGATGGACAATTGTTATTCAGTCGTTGAGTCTGTTGTTTTCCTCTCACGCATTTACTTCATGGAATCTACTCGGATGTAGAAAAAATCAATCTACAGTAATAAGATTGTAACTCGTGTGTATTCACTCTTTCAGATGAGGATAAACGTAACACGGAGCACTTGTCATTTCTTGTCAATTATAGTGTAGTTGGGTGCAAAGACATTTGATGGATGCTTTCTCTCTTATTATCTCTTCGTAGGAACGATTCACGATTTGATTTGATGCGTGTCATATTGGCTCGAGAGAAGCAATTATATGATTAGCAAGGCTTGTTGAAATGCAGACTGACAATACCACTCATGTAAGTGTAGGTGTCAGCGGGGCGCTGGGTATATTGGCTGACGGGGAATATTCTTGCCTTAACCGATATTGAAAATGATTCGTGTCTTTTTATGTTGAAATGTAGTATTGATCTTTACATCACTTCCGTATTGATCGTGGCAAATTCGAAAATTCTACGAGAATTTCGATCCTTTCATACTGAAATGAAAACAAGAGAGACGCAATCACAACTGTATAGAAGAGTGATGTGTATATACAGATACAGGGTGAAAAGGTAGAAACTGTCTATCTATCTATCTATCTATCTATATATTCCTACTTGTTTATTCGGTTTCTACTTGTCTATCTCAGGTTGTTTATTTATCTATCTATTTATATATCTATCAATATATATATATATATATATATATATATATATATATATATATATATAAATATATATATATATATACACACACACACACACATATATATATATATATATATATATATATATATATATATATATACATATATATATATATATATATATATATATTTATATTCGAATACACTCGTTAATTTATAGACACGGACAAAATATAGGGCAATGGATGATTATCTCGATGTTCTTAAATATATTTAATTTAAATGATTAAATTGTGCATTAAATAGTAAACCTTTCTGATTAAGAGCGGTTACCAGTTGTTGACTCCCCCGCTCAATATATATATATATATATATATATATATATATATATATATATATATATATATATATATATATATATATATTGAGAGAGAGTTAGACCTAGAGAGCCAAACAAAATTCCGGTTTATACTTATAAGACTACTACTACTACTACTACTACTACTACTACTACTACTAATATATATATATATATATATATATATAGCATAAAAAAATTCTTTAGATATGGTGAAAAATCCTTTTTAAACAATAACCAAAACACCTTCTTCAGTTGTCCGTTAAAGAATCAAACACAATCGCGTTCCACACCACGTGTCGTCCGAGTCTAAAAACAAACACACAAACACGGTAATTTAAGTACAACATACATACGAAGAAAAAAAGAAAAATACTGAATTCTAAAATTAGACACATATAAACTAGGGGTAAACAAACACGTGGATATTTTAAATCTACATAAATATTTCAACAGTTAAAAATATTTCTTGAGATATGGTCAAAAAACCTTTTAAACAACATTTAAGACACTATCATCAGTCTTCCACAAAAGATTCAATCAGTCGCATTGCCCATCACGTGACATGCACGCTTCACGACAAACGCTGTAAACAAACACACAAACACAGTATCTCATTTGATTTCTGAGGAAAGACCGAGGTGGTCTGAAATATTAAATATATACAAAAATACAGAAATAAATACTTTCATAAAAAAACACCCAATTTTGTTTCATTTATTTTATCCAGATATTATATATATATATATATATATATATATATATATATATATATATATATATATATATATATATATATATATAAATATATATATATATAATCCATTGTTAGAAATAAATGTATAGACATATAGTGCCCTCGTTTTTGCTTGAAATCCTTCATCTTTGGTCCTGATTAATTGCCAACAGATAATTAATTACATAAACCATCTTTTCAAACACACAAACATCTGCATGCACGCATGCAGATGCGTAAGTCACTGAAATTGGTTTTAGCCTTTGATAAGTAAAAGAAACATGATATCAAAAGGTGTATATTCCGCCTTGCACCTTTCTGTACATGGACATAAAAAACATCTTTCGTGATTCATTTTCAAAGGTTTCCTTGCATAAAGTGCAATACATTTCATTCCAAAGCATATTAGTGTTTTTAGCCACGGAATAAGCAAGAAGTCAAATTGTCAATTGAAAGATTAACTAGAACTTCTGTCGGAACAAAATGCTTACTCGATGTTAATCCAATAGTCAATAATATTTTCTAGCAACATTAGTTTTAAAACAAGAAAACAACTTATAGTCAAATAATGAAATTTAAGTCGTGGATATTGACACAATCGAATCTTCCTATATCGCAGAGTTCCACGTGTGCCTGTTAATCGAAATGTGATCTTTCATTTAAAATTGCATTGTAAGATATTCAGAATGTATGCAGTATGTGCATTACTGGTTTTACGAAGGAAATATCCACTTATATATCAATATACATTACAGTGGTTTAAGTGGCTAATAAATTCACTAGATTTTAATTTACCTTTGTGGGAGAGCAGTTCTTCCATACTGTAGCTACGAGAACGTGGAAACTTCCACTGGTCTTAAAGGTGACATCAAACAAATCGTTAAAGCTTGCTCAAAACGACTTAATTCATTGGACTTAAAATTGAACAAACTGAAACTGTATGAAGGTGGTTTATATTATTCTATCTATATCTCTTTCTATCCATCTATCAATAGCTTTCTATGTCTCTGTCTCTTATCTGTCTCTTTCGGTATGATTTGCCTGTCGGTCTGTCTGTTTGTCTCTCTCTCTAATAAATGATTGTATATATATATATGTATATATATATATATATATATATATATATATATATATATATATATATATATATATATATGTATGTATATATATATATACGTATGTAGGTATGTATATATATGATGCGATGGATAAATTGTCGTCTAAATCAAGCAAAAATGAAAATGACACTGATATCTCATTGTAAAAGATATATTTACCGAAATTACACAAATATATCTTGAAATACGAAAGTGTAAATTTATTCAGTAAAATCGCCATTGGCTTAAACCATACCCTCCAGATGACTTCGGCATCTCGTGCAACTCTTCTAGACGGTTTCGATGTTTACGTTCGTGAATGCTGCCATAGTCTGCAGTTCATCTTTGGTGTTACAAAGAGTTTTTTTTTAATCTGTCTGTCAACTGAAACCTACATATATTAATCAAGGGAGTTGCCGACGTGGGATTTAGGTGGTCAGATGTAAGGTGTGATGTGGTCGAAGAAATTGTCTGACAGCCATGACTGGGCCCTCCCGCTTATGTAGTATCGTGCATAGTCCTATTGCCAGACATAGATTATTCCAGCAACCACCCTCTTGACTCAGGGCAACAAAAACTCCTCAAGGTTCTTGATGTAGCCCTAATTGTTGAGTCTGAAGCCCTGTGGGGAAATGAATGGAGGCATATCGTCGCCATCACTAGTGAGCAAACATCTTCCTAATCGACATTACACTCATCCAATCCTATGCACTGTCCTCAGATTAACTCTCAAATACCCTGAAATGTATGTATTGGAAATTCTCGCGCGAAGGACAGGCGGTACTGCATTTAGTTTCCAAATTTCTTGCAGAGTGAATTGGATCATGGTGCTCTTCCGTTTACAGGCAGTGCCCAACGGACCCTACTATACAGTGCAGACGATAAAATCAAAAACAAAGCACATCCAGGAAATTTAAAATATAAATGTTTATTGTGCGTGTATCTACTTTTTATTTAAGATTTTCACCCCAGGCAATGCTGGAATCCACTAGCATGCAAGGGGTTACAGAGGATTTGGAGCAAGAGCATATAGGAGTGATAGAGGAAAGGATGTGGTGAAGGATAGTGGATAGATCAATGCAACTTGAAATGTCGATTGACGATACATTTGAACAGTTGGAGATTATAGTTGTCAGGGAAACAGGAATAAGGAAGGGAGTACCACAGGCGTGAGGTTCGAGATATGAAGCTATTGGAGTAGAAGAGATGTCTACATTTAACAGTTTCAACAGTGAAAGGGCGGGAACGCGATGTCAGCCTCGTAGGACGCTTGAATTCATGAAGTCTGGGAACCAGCGATAGCAGCTCATCGGAGCAATTACCATGGAAGTATTTGTAAAAGAGACAGAGACAGGCGACGGTTTTTTCTGTGAGTGAGAGACTGCAGACGATAAGCCATATCAGGGCCAATTACATTGCATACCCGTCTCTGGATCTTATCAAGAACGCCGAGGCAAACAGAAGGGGCTCTAGACCATATATGGCAGCAATGTGTGTATATATTTCTTATGGGCGCGTGGTTAGAACGTTCGCTTTCTCAACTTGGGACCCGGGTTCGAATCTCACCACGGTTGAGATGTCAGGGAGGAGACCTCCTGTTGTTATCGGTTTGGAATGGACAATCCCATCGTGCAACATATTTGGAAAGTGCCTGAAAACCATACCACGGTTAGACCCAAGCATTGTGAGTTAAAATGGCTGTCGATTGAGTTTGCGTGTGCTGGCCTTGTTCAGATTGTTGATCACGCTAGATAATACACTCTCTCTCTCAGAAACTGTAACGTCTGCTCAGCGTAGTTGCAGTATAAAGCATAAGTGGGCACCGTGGGTGTTGAACAAACACAAATTTGCCTGAGCGAGAGTCTGAATTCGGGCTAGCCTCCTTAGTAGACGGGTATTCTCGAATACCAGTGGCATCCTATCATTTCTTATGACGATAAATATTATAAATATTGACTACACGTATCATCTCTGCAGTTTCTCATGTATTCAGACAGATTTATAGAGAGATCTATATGAAACCTACGATGAATACACGCACGTTTAAAATCCAATTGGTTTTACCCTTTGATAAGTAAAAGATACATGATATCAAAAGGCGTATATTCCTCCTTGCACCTTTCTGTACATGGACATAAAAAACATCTTTCGTGATTCATTTTCAAAGGTTTCCTTAAAAAAGTGCAATACATTTGCTTCCAAAGCAGATTAAACGGGTCATGTCATAAACGGAAACGAACATAATTTCGCTTTTGCATTTGATTCGTTATAGCAATCGATAATTACATCCCATATCAATGATTTAAATGTAAATAGAGTGTTTTGGATGTGAATAAAATAGAGGGAGGCTTTTCGTTACCGATACAAGTATCGATGTAAAATGGTGATAAGAGCAAAAAGATAGTTTAGTCGGAAGAAAAGCAAATTTGTACTTGATAATTAGTGGAAAAATAATTGCAGCATGTTGTTTCATTATGAATACCAGTCAACGAACATTAATATTTCTATGTATTGATTGGTTTGAACTATTTAAGAAATCCCCCTTCTTTCTGTTTCTCTCTCAATCCCCCGTCTCTCTCTCTCGTTATATATATATATATATATATATATATATATATATATATATATATATATATATATATATATATACATATAATATATATATATATATATATATATATATATATATATATATATATATATATATATATATATACACACATATATATGACACTTAGCTGATTGATGTTATATAAAAACCCCTGACTTCAGAGATTTGCACCAAGTTTTGACAGCCAATTTTCTCATTTTCGTTATTTTTATGCTAAGTTACAAAATAATTTATGCGTTATTTTTTGATGTTAGGTTGATATTTTCTTTTGAGTTAGTGCGGCATTACGAAAGTAGGTGCATATATTTGTATATATATATATATATGTATATGAATATGTATATGATATATATGTATATGAAAATATATATATAAACCCTTGTGCAAATGAATTGAAAGAAAACGAATGAATCCGTTATTATTTGTTATTAATTTTCCAATGAAAACATGACTCAGTGCACAGTTTAGTACTGCGTATTTCCATTCCACGAAGTCGGTCCTTGCAGACTAACCACAGATTCTCAAGTGGATTTAAATTTGGAGAGTTTCCGGGCTAGTCTATAGTACTTTCATTTGCACACTGGTAGTACTTATCAGACAATTGCCGTAGGACAACTCATTGACAGTCCAGACGATAGTGTCTAGGCGTGATGAAAATGTGATGTAATCATGGATGACGCAATATTCTTCAAGGCCAAATAAATTTCCTCTTACAATCCGAATATAGATTCCTATTACAGTACACCACTGCAAATGAACTAATCTGAAGAAAAAAATAGAATCGACCCTGTCACTCTAGTGGGTCTAAAGCTTGCAGTATGGTGACAGAAAGGTAACTAAAGCGGTTGTTTCAATATGCACAATGGTATATATATATATATATATATATATATATATATATATATATATATATATATATATATATATATATATATATATGTATATATATATATATATATATGTATATATATATATATATATGTATATATATATTTAGTTTACGAAAAACTAGGTAATCCGTATGGCTGTAGTGAAATAATTTATTACTTCGAACCTTAAAGTGGTCTGTTTTTATTTTATATATATATATATATATATATATATATATATATATATATATATATATATATGTAAAATTGTATGGCAAAGTGGAAAAGGTTTTCTACATTGTCACTAGTACTGAGGGCTGTCAGTATAAATATTGAAATCTTTTACACTAACGGACCAGTTGAAAAATGTTTAAACCTCATAAAAATCATCTGCCACAATAAAAAAAATGCTCTTCCTGCCTACAGATAAAATAAAAAATAAATCTGTCGTCTCATCTCATCAACAATCAATTCGATTTCACATTCAATGATGATTGTTACAAACAAAATTTAGATTACAAACGAGATAGCATCTTAATGGAGTCATGGCATTTATCTTTTTTAGAATTTCTCGAATCTGTCTCTTTTCAAAATATTTTTACCCAAACAACATACTTTTGATATAATGATGATGCTCCATTAATATATACTCGTTATACTCATTTACATGTCGGACTAGTTAAACTAAACAAAGTCGAACATTCAATAGAATTTTCATACGGAATGGAAGAATAAAATCCCTTCTCTTTTCCATATATCAAGATACACTGCGTTAATAACAATATCAAACTTGGTTTCGACTGGAAATCTAACAACAGAAGCGATCTAATAATTATCTATTCTCATCGTAACAACAAAATAAAATCCAGTATAATCATTGGATTCTACGTAAGAGCGCTCATAATTTGCAGCCCTCACTATTTACATGAAGTGAAATACATTGAAAACACTTCCAAGCTTTTACAATACCCTCATTATTTTATATTCAATGCAAAACAAAAAAAAGAAAAACACATAAAATATTTCAAGATAGATATACGTCCCCTCTTGTTAATCGTAATGAATAAAAAGAATATTTCCTCACCAACTATCTCTGCCACATCGACATTTGGAAAAAAATCTCTAAACTCAAAATAAAATTTGTTTCTACTACATCTAAAACAATAACAGACTTTTCAATACTAAATAAGACAATAAGCTAAAACCTGAAAGAAGAATTTATTCGATCGCCTGTAATAAATGTCACAAAAACACATAGGAGAAACCCCAAGGTATCTAAATAAAATATTATATGAAAACAAAAGAGATGGTTTATAATACAATACATCAGATGCGTTGGTTGCACACCGTAACGAGACTGGACACAATTTTGACATGCAAAATTCTACTCTGATCACTGGAGAAAATAATTCATTACGACGAAAATGTCTATCGAGTGCTTAGATCGCAAGGTCATCTACAGTAATTATGCACCAGGTCTCTTACAATATTTCACCATTCCTAGCAGAAAGTCTATTATCACAGTGTCGGGTACCTAATAAGAAATGTCATTGCAAAGAAAAAAGTATATAAATGAAATCGTCTAGAACAAAAAAATTAAAAATGCAAAAATCCTGATAGTTTGAATTTTTTAAATTTTTTTATTTATATTAGTTCGAACGAAACAAATTTAATCCGATGAAGTCCTGAAGGATGAAACGCGTTTATATATTTTATTGTAATGGTCTTTCTCCTTAACAATGTTTTTTTTTGTCTCATATTCTCGCACACTCATTGGCCACTTGCGTCTTACTGGATTTATTGCTTTACTTGGGGCGTATCAAGTTTGCTCCCTATTTTCCGACACCTTTAATGCAATCCGTTATAGGCAATTCTTAGTATCAATTTAGTATCATTGTTAGTATCTGATTCGATATTCGTTCTGTTTTAATGATGTTTCCACAGAATTTAACTTATCTCTTCCTGAATCCCAGAGCCAGTTTACAGTTACCACCTGCCGTATTTTAAAGTTCGTTTCTCATATATTCTACCCATGCTATCATCAATATTTATTTGGTAAAATCACACACCATTCGCCTCAAGTCTCCACCTCATTTATGAAGAAACTGCCCGGTCTTCTCTTCATTATAGTCTATTAGACATAGAATAGCAGTGGACCATCATTTTATCTTTCTGTTTCAAGTCATTTCTGGGTCCCTAATGCATTACTGACTTTCGAAACTTCACTATTTTGCTTTTCATATGTTATTACGTATTTCGGCGACAAACTACCAGTGAACCGTAACTGAATTTCCGCAACTGATTCATTTTTATATTCCCGGTACGTTCCTCGCATATTGGTTGATCCTCTTTACTGACAAACATGAATACTGTTTTCCTACATTTAATAGCTATTCCTTTCTTCACGATTTACTTATTTATTAAATATTTCAGTTTTACATTTTTAATTTATTATTTACGGAGTAGTATTTATCGCGAATGTTCTAATATTACGTCAGTCGATAATAAAACCTTATTAGAATACGTTTACTATCGGCATGACATAAACGTTAATTCTTAACGTGTTTATTTTTCTATATTCTATACTAATGTATTTCGTTTTCTATCGTTTGCTTCCAGTAGAAGTTTAATATTATTTGAGTATCGTTTCTCTGTAGGTCACGTTTTCCTGACAGTTCAAAGTGTCTTTCGTGTCGGATTTTATCGAATGCCTTTATGCAATCTATGAAATGTAATCTATGCAATCTATGAAATATAATATTTTGCTCATAAAAAGATTAATATACATATCTTATATATTATGCAAAAGCGTTTGATAAAGTACGTCACAATGAACTGTGTTAGGTAAGTTTGATATATTTGGGAAGAATATGACAACAATCTATAACATATACCGACAGAAATTGTTTGCATACAAATAAAATATAAGTTCAGTAAATATAAAAAATACTATAAACATGTACAAGCTAAGGATATGTCTTCTCACTGGACTTATTTAACCTTTACATTGAGGCGATCCCCTGAGAGAATTAGAAGTCTTACCAGGATTCATTACTGGCGACCACAATCTTAACAGTATTAGATATTCAGATGACACAGTATAGATAACAGAGAGAAATTAAATTATAGGAAATCCTATATAAGGGAGGAAGGAAAAGCGAGAATAAAGGACTAAAAATCAATTGTAAGATGACGGAACGTATGATTTTTGCAAAAAGGGAGAGCCCAACATGAAATCTACAGATTTGAGATATCAAAGTCAACTAAGTATAAAATTCTATGATGTGTTTTAACAGAGGACGTATAATGCAACAGCGATATACGAAGGCCCATTGGGATAGTGAAAGATGTCTTCCACAAGCTAAGCATAGTATTAAGAAACAGGTAAAAAAAAATACTTAACTCTTATGTACAATCGGTCCACGAATATGCCAGTGAATACAGGATAATCTCATCATAGAAAAAGACGTTTGGCAACAGAAATATGGTTCTACAGAAGGATTCTGAGCATACCAAATATTGAACATAAGAACAAGGATGGAGTTATAGAAAAAATGAAAAAGAAAAGAAAAATATATAGTGAACATTAGAGATAGAAAATTGTAGTTTTCAAAAGTAAAAAAATAAGGAAAGAAGGCTTGGAAAATTTTCATTCTAAATAGACATACTGAAGGCATGAAAACAGGTTTGAGAGTTGCCCATAACCAAATTCATAAACTTTTGTAAATGCTTGACAGAACAAAATTTAGAAGAGATAGAGAAAAATGGCGAATATTTACAAAATACAAAAAATGCTCTGCATCATGATCGCCCTGTTCTGAACAGACATTGTGGATAGAAGAATTGTTTTGATGTCTCCGTTAGCATAAAAACTGCCTATCTTTATCCGATGACTTGAACAAATTGTTCTTGTTTATTTCCTGCTACGATCTGACATTCATGAGAATCTGTTTAGAATCGGTTTGATTACGTAGTTTGACAAACATAATTTTTTTAAACTTTCATCTGTGCTATGAAAATTGGTCTGCTTGGGTGTTCTATATATCTCACTTCACATGCCAATCATATAATCGCCTTTTTATTCACAACTGATGACTTAACCCCAAATTTAAATATTAGAAATCTTTCCATGATTTTACTATATTATGTATATTCTGATCTGTTGTCGTGGAAAATCTTCCATGTGTATAAATAGCTGCCCTATAGAACGTTTTCTTTTTACGTTATGATACTTCGCCTTTTATATATTATATATCAGAGAGCACGTTTTCCTTACAGCCATAACTTCAATCTTTTGGGGCATAACTTGTAATTTGTTTTCTCTAGCATTCAAATCTGCACATTTCTCAATAGGCCAGTCCTCTTTTGCTTGCATTTATTTTGATGTTTATTCTTTAACTTCAAATGTTCGGCGTCGTTTTCTGGTAATATCTGCTGCCTATCTTTCATTAAGTCGAGAATTCCACCCCTCATCAATTGCTTTTTCTATTGCTTTTATCAATAGTGCTTTCGTTAATGTGAGTCTCTGAACTGTTCCAAAGTTTGATGTGTATGTTAAACTGAAATGGCATATATATATATATATATATATATATATATATATATATATATATATATATATATATATATATATATATATATATATAAATATATATATATATATGTATATATATATATGTATATATATCCATATATATTATATATATGTATGTATATATATAATGTATGTATATATATATATATATATATATATATATATATATATATATATATATATATACATATATATATATATATGCATATATAATATATATGTATATATATATGTATATTTATATGTATGGATATATATATATATGCACATATTATATATATATATATATATATATATATATATATATATATATATATATATATATATATGTATTGATCAATGCTGAAATAACCGTTTGCGTAAGTTTTACATTGCAAATGTGTATTTCCAAGTCGTCTGTGAATGGTTAACTATTCTGATTTTTAATGTTTATTTCCTGGCTTTTTTAAGTCCATGCAGCCACATTAGTTACTCTTCAAGCAAAGAGTTCTTTCTTACTTTGCCATTCGTTGTGTACAAATTAACCAATTTTCTTCCGAGTAGGTTGGGTGATCGGTCCATAGTTAAAAACCGTTTCATTATCTTGTTTTCTCCCTACAATTACATTTGGGGTTCCCATGATAATGAATATTTCTTTTGATTTACTATGATATGTGGCCTCTGTGAAGTGTGTTGTAAATGTCGTCTCAGTCGGTGGTGTTTGATATGGGTGCATAATGGCAATATTGAATTAATTCTATTTGTTTTTCACCAGAATATTCACTGACAGATGCCAGTGTCCAAAGATGCACTTCTATTTGATTTCATCACATATCTTACCGATTCCTCGTACACTTTCTATTTTCATGCGTGATTTTGCGATCGTCACTTAATAAATCGTCTTGCTTTTATACATTTTCAAATTTTCGCGAAATGGTTTTATTCGACTATTGTAGTGCCTGTATAATATTTTAGCATTTGTAGTGTATCACTCTTTATGCCTCGACTGTAATCGATTTTTTGGCAGACGATTGCGTGTATTACAACTGGTGCAGTCGAAGAGGCAAAAACTGATCGTATAATTGGTTAACGGAGATGCTTTTTTTTTAAATGTGAAGGAGAAACTATTGTATTTCTTCGAAGGTTTCTCTTCATTTTTTTACGGAGTATCTTTCACCAATTATTAAATAATATATTCTTTGCTATAAAGCATAAGTGAAAACGGAAGTCGGGTAAATTTCTAACGTTAAAAACAACAAAATTAAGCTGAGACGAAAACAAATCCTGGAAAATTTTTGCATCGAGACAACAAGAGAGTAGGTTTATACTAGACTATGAAAAGATCTTCTCTGGATTGAGAAACAGAACAGAAGTCAAAGGGGACACACTGAACTATTTATCAAAAGAGACCATTGGAATTCATAGGGTATCAAGAACGGATTGTGTGCAGTCATGATTGACTACGTTCTGAAGAGAGTTGGCATATTAGAAAGAACTTTATTAGCAACTAGCAGCATGGCCCGGCGTTGCCCGTGCTTAATTAAAAAATCGTACGACTTATATACCAATCGTTATCACTTGACTTAAAATATTTTTGCCCTTCCTTGCCTTTAAAGGAGTGCCCTTTGCCGTGCTGATGTTGCTACATACCTTACTTCTTTCCTATCTCACACTGCGAATTGTTTCTAAGCTCTATACTAAACATTAAATCTGTTACGAAAAAAGAACTAAACAAAATGAACACAAAACGATCAGGATTCATAACTGGAAAAACCGAATGAAAAAAAAATGGCCGTGGTCATGAAACTTCTGGACAACACTCCCAATGGTAAACTCTAAGAGGGTGTCAAATGTGGTTGAAATGCGATCATTCCTTCTGTAAGCAGATTTTTTCGATTATCGATTTTTTCAGAACCCTGAGTCCGAACTCAAAAATCGGGCTCCGTCATGTCCTTACGGTAGCCATTTGCAAACTTTGTGGTGAAAACCGCATCGAAATCGGGTGAGAAATGCGGCCCGGGAGAGGTAACAACGCCCACGACAGACACACAGACAGACAACATGAGAAATATAGATAGTAGATAATAACGGGAGTCGTACAATCATCGTCATTTAAATTATCTCTAACAACAAAATCTAATACCTCTGCCCTCTGTTGTTGAGGGACATTACTGTTTATACGCACTTGACGTTACGTTCTTTGATGAGATTATTTATACACTCATACATTAATAAGGCGGGAGCATTAATCATGACATAGAAAATTAACATAGTAGCGATGGTGACATATGCACAAATATTCTTTTTCTGCATAGTAATAAACACGTTAATATAGTAAATTATTTTGCATTATGTTCTGTACACCCATCGTATGCAAATATGTTTGAGAATACAGGTACCTCGATGAGATTTGATAGTTCGGGAAACTAATCCTGGTGACCACTACAATAGAATAAAAAGCTCGGTCCTCACTATGTGCCCCTTACTAAATATTCTACATTAAATTACCTATCAATGGTTACTATTAGATAAAATCAAGCGACTCAAAACGAAATCGTGATATAAATTATCCTAAACCGGTTTGCTAATACATGTGTATATCTATGAGGATGTATTACTCTAAGAAACTTATAGTTGTATAAAAACATTAGCAACCATAACTTTAGTCTTCACTTTTAGGAAAAAAAATTGTGACACTTTTTCTTAACATCTTAGTTTTTCATCTTATGTGCAAATATTTTCTATCTTTTATATTGAGAGTCATATAAAATATATGTAAGGATGAAAATACGCCCTTTTTATTGGGCGAATATGCTAACCATTTCGGGCTCACGTGAAAGTCAATGAGTGACGATTGGCCATAGGTAATGTCCACCAGTTGGTGTGAAGGCAGCAAAAAATGTTGTAAGTAGTGGGGATAACGAGAATGATTGCACGTCATGCGGTCTAGATAAGAAACACCAAATAAATCAAATGTGCTTGACGCATCCCTCAGAGAAATTTCACATGAAAATCCACCTTTATATTGGCCCTTTCGCTTGATACATATATGATTCATATATACTATGATTTCGCAATGTAAGAGAAATGATATATATATATATATATATATATATATATATATATATATATATATATATATATATATATATATATATATATATATATATGAAGAAATATAGTTTTAAGGGTTGATATACATGTGGGATAAAGTGCTCAATATCAGAGATAGGGCATATGTATATATAAAAGTGAACATTGAAGTTAACATTCAGAGGTGACAGACTGTTTCATGTTAGACGCAATCATCAGGCCACATGCACCTAGCATGATACATTCTGTCGTCTCTGAGTGTTGAATTCAATGTTAACTTTTATATATATATATATATATATATATATATATATATATATATATATATATACATATATATATATACATACATATATATATATATATACATATATATATATGTTAATAAATTATGAGATCAAGGTAGTGTGATCGGCTGATCTAATTTTATTTTAATTCAGAAGCTCTGCATTTTAAATTTTTATTTTCTTCATATGTATATTGAGCACTTCTTAATTATAGGGTTTCCTGGTCTAATTAATCTCTGACCAATAACTTTTTCATAATTATGTATATATATATATATATATATATATATATATATATATATATATGTGTGTGTGTGTGGGTGTGGGTATATATATATGTGTGTGAGTGTGTGTGTGTGTGTGTAACACCTATTCTGATCCTTCCTTCCTTTGTGTTAACTTTTTGGGGTATCTTTGTTACGGTAATCCTAATTAGTGTATATATTTCTATAGCTCATTTCGTCTCATTCAGAGCATAATATTTTAATAAGCATACGTTGTCTCCCTACAGGCAAATTATTGTGTCTTACTTCGTAACATACAACCCAGAATGGTGTTATAGTAACGCACATTTCTCTGAAACAGTCCACAAGACAATATATATATATATATATATATATATATATATATATATATATATATATATATATATATATATATATATATACATGAATTAATCTGATTCTGACCCAGAACATGACATGAAATATGACTTAAATAAAGATTCCTAAATAAATAAATGTGACTAGAAATTCATTTTTGAAAGAAAAAATCGTAACCAGCAATGATTTGACTCTCGGCAAAAACCCTCTTTACAAAAATACGTCAATGAAAGCTGATCTACGAACTGATTTCTTACAATGAATTCATATTCTATCCTAAAAATCTTGTCGGCATTAAATAACCCATTGAGGTATTAATATACCTTAAAACAAAATAAACCAAGCCAAACCTAGTTGCTCAAGTACAGTGATCATTAATAATATCTTCATTAAGATAATCTAAATTAAAAAATAACTTCCTTAATTAAGGAAAACTAATATATGTTAATATGTATTTCCCCCAATCATTGTGTATTCAGACATGCGATTATACTGAGATACTTGACATTAATATTACTACAAATAATGATATCGTCTTCGAAATATATTGACAGACAAATGCAGTTGATATTTGCAGCTATCATTTGTGAATCAAAGATTTAACAGACTACAGTATACATTAAGAAAGAGCTAATTAAAATGTAAAGAACGGACAGATAATTTATTTCAGGTCAAATCTACAATCGTATTATTCAAGTTTCTTCTGACTTATTTAAGTAATACTTATATTTTCAGGTTATACGAACATTTAAAAAAATAACCTTAGTAAAAACGCAGAAAGAAATATTGCAGCAATGCGTGGAAGACGTGTTTAAAATAGGAAATTGGAAATAAGTGTCGATCAGGAGGAAAAAGTGAGTAAATGAGATCAACAAAGACGAAGCAATCGCGGCTCAGTCGAAATTCTTACCGACTGAACGATTAATATAACATGAATGCGTTGAATCACATCAGTTATGTAGGGTAAAAGCTTCTCCATATGCATAGAAATATATATATATATATATACATACATATACATACATATATATATATATATATATTTATATATACTACATATATATACATACGTATATATATATATATATATACATATATATATATATATATATATATATATATATATATATAATGCTACCAAGTGAAGAGATGGTCTTTTGCAAAGAAATGTTTATTATATATATATATATATATATATATATATATATATATATATATATATATATATATCTTACCACAACATTTCATGAATCTGGCTAAGCGGTTTTAGGCGTCCATCAGTCTCTGGAGAGGTAGATGTGTAGGAAAGACTATAAAACTTGCAGTAGATCCTCTTATCCATGGAAAGTAAAATGCCGATACATAGTTTCCAGAGCCGGGACATGAAGTGGTGAGATCTTGAATGAATAAAGCCTGAACAGCCATAAGGAATTCGACTCAGGATTTATCCTCGGGGTCGACGTACATTGCTCTTTCCATGAATGAGTATAGCCACAACGCAGTGGACATTTAAATTCGCAGTTGTTCAAAACAATATGATGATATGAATACTGATAGCTTGGGGTTGTTGCGGAAAATAGAAATTTTGTTGCGAGGTGGGGACGGTTCTTCAATAAATATTTCATGACACCTGGTACATTTGTTTTGTATAACAATGGAATTTAAACAACAAAGTATTAATAATCATATTAAAAAGACCCCTTAAAAAGGGGAAGTGATAAAGGAAGTTAAAGCAAAGCAACTTTCATTTTGTGTCTCTGGATTACTTATATGTCGAGAGAATAAGAAGAAAATGTCTTGTCACTGCTAAAGTAGAAAGGAGAAGAGAAAGGGTTTTTCAAATTTCGTGCCGCCCCTGATTATCGTCAGGGAACGGTAATTTAATATCTCGCGTCGTTAAGGGATGGTTATCCAACAGGAAGGAATGAAACCTTTTCCAAAAGTATTTGTATGAACATGAATGCAGCGGCAAATACATAATGCCTCCTTATCTCTCACATCCCAATACCAGTACACCAATCGAAAACTGTCTATTATTTTTAAATCTCTAATAATATCAGGAATTTAATCGCGAAAATCCACAATATATAATATCGATATTTTAGATACCTTAGACACATGATACTAAATCACTGTTGGAGGATCTCTCGATGCATTACAATAAACTTATTATTGTGGCCTTCTTACGGCCAGTAATAAAGACACAAACAGAGGAACTAAATTAAAAAAAAATAAAAACAGAAAGAGTAATACAAGCATATATAAACGAGAGTGTTACAGCAAGAATGCTCGGTGCGACTGTCAGAGCTGACTGCTGGAAACATCACTCTCCAAAATGCAGTACCTGCTCCTATTTATAGCTGAGAGATGGCATGCGTGCGTGGGTAAATTATCATAACACTTATATATTAATTTCACTAAATTTTTTTACCATGTTCCATCAGTGTTTTATTATCTTTGAACTGCGATGACTATATAATGGAGTGGTTTTGCATTCCATTCACGGCTTTGCTTTAAGAGTTTCTTTTTCTGAGACTTTTTCCCACATAAGTCTTGAGAAACTAAACTACCTTGCTTTTGACATAGGTGAAAGCGGGAACTTATGCATTCATGACTTACGCAAGCGCATTCATGAAAAAATGAACCTCACCCCATCGTCCGAAATTTGAGCACAGCTAGCCGAATCTATCTTCTGTGCTGATAACCGTTACAGAACTCGCATATGCTCTTCACTAATTCCTTCTAAAAAAACCTTTAGATTTCGCAGCCTTCATTCAATCTGCACTACGAATGTTACCTTTCACAACCACCTGGATAACATCTACACACGTCATCACACAGGGATATCATTTTGATTTCATAGTTAACGCTTATTACAGATTCCCCTCGAAACATGTATGTTGTTAAAAATTACGCCAAACACATTGTATATTTTTTCATTGAATGCAATACTCAAGAAACGCATAATGTATAATTTTACTCAATAAGATTGTAGTATGAACGTAAGGGGTGTGAGTAAAAAGAGCTTATGAAGATATGTAAGATAGATAACGATTGAACATAAAGTGGAAGAAGGTAAGATTGTTGTGTTCTTCTTGGAAGTTCCACAAAGCATTTCTCAGTAGGAAGACTTCTGAACAGAATCTGCTTCTTATCAATTGTATCCGAAGGCATGGAAACTGATTCGATCCTATCTACATTGCATAAAATACGCATAAGAGATTAACCGAGACAAAATAAACCAATATTTAAAACACTTTTTTCCAGTGTCATTCATTCTTCTAGTTTAATTACGAATTTAATAGAAACCATAAAGATCTTTTTAAACAATTCGAATTCACGACCGCCTGATAAATTGAATAAATCTTATCCGTCTGATTTCAGTATTGAATGTCCACACAGATATAAAATTGGCGCAATAAAAGTAATTTTAAACAGTGCTCATCATCCCGCACATTAATTCTAAAAGAATTAGACGGCATCAAACTTTTTTAACAACGGATTTCCCAACGATATCGCCAAGGAACAAATAAAAATCACTCTAAATATAATTAATAGGAATTACAATCCACAACACATTCATAACAAAAACACTAACACAATAAACATATTTTATTGTCACTAGGATCACTTTGATTATAAACCAGACGATAGAGCTATTAAGATCGGCGTAGAAATATATCTCTAGTCGACGCTAACAAATGAATCCAATTAATTATGCTATAAAAAGTAAAAAAAAAAAATTGTGCTTAAAATCTCATTGTCAAATATAACATACATGCGAAAATAACATTTACAAAAACCTATTGTCATACACGAATACCAATTTTCAACTCCAAAAGAAAATTATGTTTATGTTGGTCATACCAATACAACACTCTCTCGTAAATTAATTTAACCCTAAAACCAAGCAAATTGTAGTAAGGTCAAAATATAACACAGCATATTTTTTCCAGTAATCCATAATGATCGATAATACTCGCATCTTAAATTTAAACGACAAATGTGTCTCCATATTCCCGAACATGATATGTCTCATTGTAAATCGTAGCAAGGCATGTTCTCGGGATATATCGTCAAGTTTATTTAAAATAGCCTCGTTGGTTAAAGTAATGTTTCGTAAAATTGGTTAAAAACGTAATTATGAGGTCAATCCCTATACTGGGTAGTGGGTATTTAGACAATGAAAAAGGTAGGGCGGTAACTGAGCAGTACTAAATAAAGAAATAGACGAGGCATGATCAGCGGAGTGAGAAAAAAATCTACCATTTTCTATTAAATAATTTTCAATTCGAAATTCTCTGGAGATTTTCCGGATTGAGAAACAGTTGATAAAGCTGTTCTTTGTTGGGGTGAGGCACAACAGTCGAAACTTTGTGATAAGAAGAACAACAACAGCGATAACAATACTCCACATGTAAGTAAGGAAAATAATGATAACTCCTCTTCCCCAAGATTCAGACATAAATTAGAATATACAATTTTGAATAAAATGAGAGCTGCAAATGACATGCAATTTTTTTTGTATGCGAGAATCATATCAGTAATATGTCATGTTAGCTTTCTTCAAAATAAACATTTGGTTCCGAGCTTTTGAAAAATTCCTGTCATCTGACGAATATAAAATAAAGTCACCGAGAAACTGTTGCGGTTATAGAGAAAATCTAGTTTCTGCTCGTCATAGATTCCATTTAATTACTTGTAAAAAAAAATAACAAAATATGTCGTGGCATTATTCTTTCGATCGATATGTCAAAGGTTATTACATATATATTTGAACATAAATCTTTTCAGTCTTAGGGAAAACAGATATAACGCCCGGATAAAGAATTGAATATACAGCACGAATTATCACGAAAATACTTGAATATTAAGTGTTCATGATTTGACAATACGAATATATTAATCATTGCTCAATGAAAACTGCCTGTAAAAAAATGAATTTCATCATTAACCCCTTATCTCTCCTGCTCATCATATGCCATGACTAGAACATGTGGCTTCCACGGCCGTGCATCTTATAAGGTTCAAACGAGCCATGATTTTAAAAGAATGGTAAAATTAAGGGGGCTTAAGAAAGTGTTGAGTCTTGACTCATTGTTGAATCTCGCCTATTGCATGGAATAATAATGCAACACAAAATGTACTTAGAACAAGAATGTATTATAACAAGAAAGTGTACACAATAAGTACATATAGTATTTCTGTATATTTCTGGGAAGACGTTCCTGGAGAATGTGTTGACTAGTCGCAGTCGATCAGAGTCTCTAGTTGGATCTCGTGATTCCTCCTCCCCGTCTTCCGGTACCAACCATTATTTATATAGTTGGTAGTCAGCTAGGCAGATTAGGTGGATCCTACCACAACACCCCCTCCCAAGCCTTGGAATCCTTTTGGATTTCAAACTGGCTTCTATATGGGATGATGATTATGGTTATTTCTTTGTAGATCCCCTTTGCATAGTTCATATGTATATCTGTTTTTTTTTTCAATATCTTTTTCGTTTTGGATTCACGTCCAATGGGTCCGTGAACTTTGGTTTCCTACCGGATCTTCTCGATTCAGGAGCACTCTGCGGAGGTTCTACTTGAAAAGTATCATACATTACATCAATGGGATCTTCCTCCTCATCCGGTATACTCTCTTCATGCTCTAGCACGTAGCATTTTTTGAGTTGGTTCTGGTGCCTTTTATGAGTATTCTTCGGCCCTTTTATTATGTAAATCAGGTCACCGATTCTCTTGTCCACTATGCCTCGCTCCCAGAACTCAATTTTGTTCCTATAGCACTTGAAAAAGACCTTCTCTCCGGGGGTGTATCTTTTTCTAGCTGTATACATAGTGTTCTTTATTCTATTTCTTCCTGGGAAAAGCTTGTCAAACACTGACTTAACTTTCCTAGCGAACATTAGTTCAGCTGGTGCCATGTTTGATGGTGTTCTCTGGTTAGGCGTGATTCTGTATACTTGTAGGAATTGCTGAAGCGCCTTTTCCATTGGAACTCCTGAGGCTTTCTTCAGAGCGCGCTTTAACGTATCTACAAATCTTTCTGCGAGTCCATTGGATCTCGGATGATACGGCGGCGTCGTTATGTGGTTAATTTGATATAACTCACAAAATTCCTTAAAATCGTCAGAAGTGAATTGTGTACCATTGTCACTCACAATACACTCTGGCACACCGAACCGTGCAAATAGTTCATGCAAAAAAGTTGTTGTGGTATTGGACGTAGGCTTTTTGCAGCGTAGTACTTCCGGCCATTTTGTAAAGATATCTACCACTATTAAGTAGTAATAATCTTCTACTGGACCAGCGAAATCAATGTGTAATCTTTCCCACGGATGATCCGTCTTTGGCCATGGTTTGTGTACTATAGGTGGTGCCTTAGCTGCTAACGCACACCCTTTACATCGATGAACCATGTTTTCGATATCCACATCCATTCCTTTCCAATATACAAAGCTTCGCATTAAGCTTTTTGTTCTATTAATCCCCGGGTGACCCATATGAAAGTCCCGTAGGATTCTTTTCTGCAACTTTTTTGCTACTACTACTTTCTCTACACTTGCGAAAGGCACGTTACGTTTCTTTTTAAATATAGGCATAGTATTTTCTTTTAATTCAAATTTAGCTTCAAATTTGTTACATCTTCCAAGACCAGGTGTGAAGGTTTCCGGAAACTTTTTCTTTAATTCATCTTTAATGACCTGTCTTGTTTGCGTATTACTTTCTACTTTTCTGCAGAATGAGTTTAACGGTTTATCCCACAATTCGAATGTTTCAATAAAATCTGTACCCAACAAGTTTTCTCCATTTCTCAGAATGAAAACTTTTATTTTTTTAACGATCCCATTCAATTTCATTGGAAGTACAACCTCGCCTTCGAAGTTAATTTGCTTTCCAGTTACCGTTCGAGCGAGTTTCGTTGACTTCATTATTGTAGGCCTTTTTAAAATTTTCCATGTTTTATCGTTCATTATTGTTAAATCTGACCCCGAATCGAGTTGAAATTTGATATTCTTTTTGAATATTTCAGTCGTCACATATTTCCTCAAATCTCTATCTGATTTGATATTCGAATTTGTTTGTCTAATTCGGCTCTTGAATTTTTTCGTTTTACAACACGATCCTTTGTGACCATTCTTTTGGCACACGAAACATTTCTTATTTCTATATGGGCAATTTATCTCCCAAAGTCTTTCGTTACAACGTCTGCAATTATATGGTGGGACTTTTTTATTTTCGTTCTTTTTATTTTCTTGTCTATTATTAAAATACGCTGAATTTTTTCTCCAATTTTTCTCTGATGGGTACTTTGAATGCTTTTTTATTTTTTTAATATAAGCAATACCAGCTTTTCCGATTTTTTGCGACTCTTTTTTTAAACTTACGGCCCGTTGACACTCCTCTGCTAACTTTTGCAGGGTAAGGCCTTGTTCAGATTCGAGTTTAGACAAAACTCTACGTCTTATTTCGGCACTCTTACTGGATACCAGTCCTTGAGCAAAAATTAAGCACTTGAATTCTTCAACCGTAATCTCTGCCAATCTGAAATTGTCACAATGTCTATTCACTATAGATGCATATGTTAAGTAATCCTGATCGTCGGATTTAGAGACATTCATGCATAACCATCGCTTATGCTAAAGCGACATATTTGCTCCAAACAGCTCTTTTAGCAATTTCACTGTTTCCGAAAATTCCAATTCAGTTGTTTTTCTCGGTAGAATAAAATTTACAAATTTGCTATGTTCTGCTGTACCTAGCTTTCTTAGTAATAGACTGACTTCTCTTGAATTCGACCAGTTTTCACAGTCTGTGTAGAAAATATCTTCATATCGTTTAAAGTACGCTTCAAACGTTTTTTCTTCGTCTGGCACATAGTTGAAAGTTTCCAGCGAATTAAATATGGTGTTATTAGAATATGAAGAATTTCCCTCATTTGCCTGATAGTTGTTTAATTTCTCCAGTGTTAACTTTTGAATTTCCAAAAGTCTTTCCTCTTGCTGGTCTTGATATTTCTGCATCGCTATCAGTTGTTCTTGCCGTATTTTTTCTTGATATTTTTGCTGTGCTATCTGTTGATCTTGATATTTATGCGTTGCTATCAGTTGTTCTTGCTGTATTTTTTCTTGATATTTTTGCTGTGCTATCTGTTGTTCTTGATATTTTTGCTGTGCTATCTGTTGGGATTTGAATAATTCGGATATGACTTTGGATAGTTCATCCATCTTTAGCTGATAGTGTTCATGCAACAAGGAATATACTGTTAATTTGTGTATCTACGAATATCATATAAGCTGACCAAAAAATCGAAACAACGTACGACTTTTATATTTTATGTTTTGCTTTTACATTCACGCCAGTGCTAATCAGCTTTGGTATTTTATTTTTTTATTTTTTTTTTTTTTTTTCGTGAAGAGAGCGTCGGACTTTTTTTTTCGTTTTCGACTTCTGTTCGCGTATTCCAATGACAACGTCTGATTTTCTTATCAGAGGTAATTCGTCACTATATTGTTGAACAAATAATTTAAAAAAAATAATTTTTTAAAGTTTGTTACCTTTCAAAGTCGACACGGTGTATTTGTGCTCCTTTTAATCCATGCATGTTTTTGTAGTCGGCCAATTTTTTTCTTTTTAGCGGGTGTCTCGTTGTAGATAATTTTTTAATTTAAAATTACCGTTATTCGTTTACGACACCTTTCAATTTTTTTGAGTGAACGTTCCTTTATGCTTAGTCGTCTTTTAACGAGTTCTACATATCCAGAAGTTCAGAATCCTTCGTCGTTACGTTAACGTTGGACTTTGAATTAATAGTTTTTTTTTCAGCCTGGGTTCTTCAATGACTTGTCCCAATTGTTGAAAACTCTCACTATTAATTCTTTCTTCTTTCCGTATGGTTCGTTCTACTTCTTTGCCATTGTTGAAACTTGGCGTATGGTTCGTTCTACTTTGTGGCCATTGTTGAAACTTGGCGTATGGTTCGTTCTACTTCGTCGCCATTGTTGAGTCTTGACTCATTGTTGAATCTCGCCTATTGCATGGAATAATAATGCAACACAAAATGTACTTAGAACAAGAATGTATTATAACAAGAAAGTGTACACAATAAGTACATATAGTATTTCTGTATATTTCTGGGAAGACGTTCCTGGAGAATGTGTTGACTAGTCGCAGTCGATCAGAGTCTCTAGTTGGATCTCGTGATTCCTCCTCCCCGTCTTCCGGTACCAACCATTATTTATATAGTTGGTAGTCACCTAGGCAGATTAGGTGGATCCTACCACAACAGAAAGGATGCGCCTTATTGAGCAAGACGTCTGAGGAAAGGCCTAATCTAATATATTGTGCATCATTTATGACCACAGGACGCTTGACTGATATTGTAAGTTCTCAGATGAAAGACATCTATCTTTCCACTGATTTGAAATGATTATAACCTTTGCATTACATGTGATGCACAGAGCGTAGTGCAAATAACTTCTTATTTGTACGTTCCGTGCATCATCTGTGATGCTCAGATTTTTATTATGTGAAACACTATATATCAGCAAAAACTATTTGCCAAATAAGATGAGTTACCTTGTAATAATTATAAATCTTAAGACAAGCATGAACATTTGGATAGTACACACGAAAATACCATGCATAGGCAAAGGGTTAAGCAGACATATTATAAATCTCTGACAACTGTAAGATTAGCTAATAGCATAGAGGAAAAATTTCGTAGGCCAAACACTTTGTATTATTGTCGGTTGAAATATATAAAATATATTTTTATTGAATTATTTTTTATGAAATTAGAATTCTCAATTCCATTAACGTTTTCTAATGTTGATGGGGACTTTCCTTCCAATATTTTTTTTTGTTTTTGGGACTATTGATTATAAATTTATTTACTGTTTGAATTACAAGTGCTATTTATTTTGGTGTTTGGATGTGTTAGAGTGACGTGGTTTTTATTTGCTAAAGCTCTTCCTTTTCGCATTGGTAGCTACAATTTAATAATTTGATGAACGATCGTCTTCTTTAAGATTTAATGGATTTAGTCGTTTGAAGTCATTGAAACCATTATTCTGAGAAAACGTCTGTACACAAATGATCGTTTAGAGTTTTTCAATGAATTGAAAGCCATGCTTGACATGCAAAGAGAAGTCCAGATCTGACGGGCCTATTTAAAAACATTAATCGGGTTTTCAGCGTAATGTTTTTGTTTTTCATGAATTTACTGTGTTTGTTTTTTTGTTTTTTTAATTAACCCATTACAAGATGTGCATCGTGGTGTAATGGATATCGGCGCGGAATAAGAAATCGCGGAGCTGAGTTCGAATTCTGATCGAGTTGGTTACATTCAATTACGCGCAAATACCCATTCATCTCTTCTCTCCCCCCCAGCTATGAATAGCAAGTAAGACTGGATCATATAGCCTTGGTTGGCAACCCGTCTATCACAGAAGGAGAAATAAACGGCATGCTGCTGTAGGATAAAATTCTGCTTAGTTAGTCATAAATCGAAAGTGACTTGATCTCCCAAGAATGTATTTTGTATAGCATTTAACAGACTGAACCTATTACACTAAATTTTAGTTCCGACAGTTTTTTTCCCACTTATCCACACAACGAGCGTTTAGAATTTGTGAATTTAAATTATTTAATTTTTATGATGGATTCAAGGGAATTGTAATCATTTCTCTTATAACCTGACCAGATTATATTTTCTGCTTACAAATGTTAATCTGAAGTCCTAATTCTTGGATCACTAGGTGTAGAATGGTAATCTTTTTTTTATATAATGAGTACTACGGCTGCTACTTGACAAGTTTGACAACATACACAGAAGCTTCACATTTTTACTGGTGCTGCTTTTGTAACCTTGCTGTCAGTTCTCTTTCTTTATTTCTTAATGGATCTCATATCGTATTTTATTCTTTTTTTTTTTGAGGAAATAACGTTATCTACCGACTCACTGAAACTAACAGTATGGCTAATATACGTAGATGTCACGTTCATACTCTGTCCTTACCAGTAAGCTGTAGAAATACTCCTAGACCATGTGAACCCAAAGACACTTTCACGTAAGTTATCAGTGGAAGAAACCTGTATGTATACGTAATAACAGAGAATAGGTTCAATGCATCCGTATAACAGAAGCCAACATTGACTGGAAAACACCTCAACTACAATTCTCAATATCCATAGAGTGTAAATAAAGTTACAGACTGATGCTAAAAGCAATGTGTATAGATCGTAATTAGAGACACAGACATATACCAGCCTGGAAAAATCTGCGATACATACGCACATTATTTTTTTAAAAAAGCCACGTTACAGAGAAATGTCAGTCGAATCGAGCTTAAGAAAGGAAAATATGACCAAGCAATACGAGATAAAAACGAGAACGATATATTCTTTTAGATTAAATAAAGGTTTCACTTCGAAATTCGCTGCAGATGAAACGGATCAACAAACATCTGCTGAAAGCCGGAGGGCAAAACAGTCGAAACGTTATGATAACAACAGCAAAATGCAGACAAGAGTTTAAATAAAGTAAAAATATTCTTATAGGTTGGCAAGTAAAGTTGTCTCAATGAGATTGTGCCAAAATCGCTCTGATTTTTTTACTCAATAGAAAGGTTTCCGTAAATGTTTTCGGAAGATCAGGCGCATTATCAGGCGTTAAAACATTTATATGTGAATATTGACATCTACATTTGTCAATACAGATATGATGATCCAACATTTGCCTATCTCGTGCATATATTTTGTTTACGATACATGTTTCATTTTCGTAATTTTCATTCGTAAATATTTAGGTATAATCTTTCTCAACCAAATACACCGTGTCACATACGCGCTCTCGCTAGCATCCCATGCACATACAGACATACGCATACCCATACACATAGACTCGCACGCACACAAACACACACGTATGAACGCCCATATACGCACACATATTTATATGCATTTATGCAGTGATACCCATATTATTGTATGCAAAGAATATATATATATATATATATATATATATATATATATATATATATATATATATATATTCATGTGCCTATTCATATTTACAACTTATTTTTCTTTTCTTTTTTTTCTTGTATTCAGCTGGAACATATTTCAATGAATGTCAGGTTTATAGACCCATCTTTGTCGCCACGACAGGGCGTTTTCTTTCCCGTTTGTAACGTTCACAATGAAGGTTTGATTCCGTCCATTTTTCATCCCCGAACGGATATTAAGACGTACGGAAGTGACGACTGCATACGGAATCAATGGAAAATTACGGATAGAACAGGTGGTAGAAGCGAGTAGAATAAATGTCGCCGAGTCTGAATGAATTATCCCTAAAGGTTATACAGGCTCTAATTAGGGTACCAGAAATGGTATTTGGGGAGTTAAGCATGAGATGTGCAAGAACTTATACATTGGTTGCAGAATTATGTTTAGTCAAAAATGAAAGGTAAAAATCTATAATTACCGGCCTTTTTAAGATAAAATAATGACGATGCAAATTGAAGAGTATTCAATGAATAATCAAAATAAAACTTAATCTGTGACATGGACACTCAGTGAGGATTATCCTCACTAAATTGGCAAAGTAAGCACACCAACATACAGTTTTTAGCAGTTTCCTCATCAAATATATAAGAACTAAAGAACCTGTATTTCAAAGATGATTTATAGTTGAAGTAAACATAAATAATATTCAGATGAGTAAACGGACATTTCATCGGCAGTGTTAACATTCGCAATCATTATTAGCAATTGTGCAAAATCCCTGATAACTTTGTGGAACAAATTTCAGTCAGTTATGTGCCATGCGTGATACACGCTTAGGCGATCATGTATCTTTCCATACATGTCTGATTTTTTACCTGCCGTATGTTGCCATTTCTTTCTGACCAGTTGCCATCCAAGACTACAGAACCAGTTCTGTCCTCCTATTTAGCCATAATTTGTGGGAGAAGAAGAGGATTCATACCTCTCCCAAGGGTATTAGCATGTAAGTGAATGCTATGGATTCGAGTGGAATTCGAACTCGGATCGAATTCCAATCGTATCCATTACCTATTTAATCCACTCGAATCCATTTACCTATTCAAATTAAGCAGGAAAATTTTAACTTCAATTTAACGTTTTAATCTGATTGCAGGTATTTAATTTAAGCTATTTCTGCTGTCTGTGCAAAACAGCTCATTTGTAAAAGAACAGTTGTTTTGCTTTTTTGTTTTTTAAAGGAACTTATTTCTTAAAAGGAGCAGATGATTGCAAAAACTTCTATGAGTAAAAGAAAGAAAGTTTTTTTACGTAAATATAAACTGGGAGCGTAAATTATCCGATTACCGATTATACAGATTTCGGTTTATCCGAAAGAAATGTCAAGTTACTGCTTGCTAGTATTTCATTTTATGACATTATCTAGAGGATCGGAAGATGGCATAGTCTGGTGACGTCACAAGGCATAACACGCTCTGCGAGACTATGATGCCAGGCACCGTTGAAGGCACTCGCAAGCGATGAGCGCAATGCAAAAGCTGGCCAGACAACATAAAAGATTGGACGGACATGCCAATGCCGGAACTCCTGAGTGTTGTCTGTTTCTTCTGCCTTTAGGTCCCTCCGACGATTGAAGAGACTGATAATGATGCTGATGATGCTGAGTAAAAAGCAGTGATGATGTTGAATAAACCGATTACAATAGCCATTTTAAAAATTGTTGAAATACATTTAACACTAAAATAATAATATGTAAGAGTGAAAGGAATAGTCAAATGCCATGTCTTCATTAAAGTGACTATTCAAGTAACGTATCACTTACAAGTGATAGAGTTTATTGCATGTAGTATTCTATACAAAGAGATCAATCATTGATGACTGTCATCTGCTTTATACCATGTTGAAGTAATGTTATCACATAAAAATGAATACAATTATCTCTCTGTCCCAGAGAACTTGATTTCAATGAACATAATGTGTCCGATGAAAAATGTATTTCCCGTGAACGTAGATACTTTTTATAATTATGTCGTTATTCGTTGATTTTTCTGCTTCGATGATTTCTTATTTAATCATCGTATAATATAAATTCATTTGTAAAACAAAACCTCACTAATTTTAAGCAAAAGTCTGTAATTTAGGTATTTTATCGACCAGATAAGTGCAGGACATTTCAGATTGCTTGTTCATGTGTTCAGTATGCCTTCAGCTTTATGTCGGATAAGTTGTACTAACAATCAACAACTCGAACATAAGACTACATACTTGTTTCTATTGGATAAAGGACATATCATTGAACATTTCTCCCACATTTTTTAAATTAAATATTTTTCTTCTAAGGTAAAGAAGAATATTTTATTATTTGTAGTGAAATCTTAAAAAGACAAAAGAGAATATTATCAGGTAATTTGATAACCACACCGTGCAGTTTTGAAACTCTGCCGAAAAAATGATACAGTATTGAAATTCTGCTGCCAAAAGTATTAAAACCTATATTATAATCTATATTGGCTTACGTCAATAAAAAAGTGTTGTTACCTGCTACATAGTAAGTCTATTTCCAAGCTCTTAATATTTCCTAACAGCTTATTTAAATATAAGTAGTGAAAAGCAACAAAATGTAGTGACATATTATGTAATGTCAGTCCAACTCTGTGGCAGTGAATAATGGGCAATCTCCTCAGAGATGAAGAGGAGACCTGAAAGGTGATTCTACAGAAGGATTCTGATAAAATAGGCACCCTCTGGGAGCATTCGAACAATTAAGCCTTGCTTGATTGCCAACGCTTTTTCTTGGTCGGGTCGATGAAAAACACATCGCATTTAACGACGATTTCCCCTGCAAAGGTGGACGCAGGTTCGATTCCTTCCGGAGGTAGAATATTATTTTTAATAATATTTCTTGAATATTCAAACCAGTAGACGAAAATAAATATACTGTTTAAAATAAGTAGTTTGTCTACTGAAATATGGTTACCCACTAAAATAACTTTCAAAGTGATAAAAATGAGTCAGATTAATAAAAAAAAGTACACTTCTTTAGAAATTTACGTTAAGATACTAAACTAAATACATATGAACTTTTGAAAATCTGGACTGAGAGGAATTGGCGCTTAAAGGCACTATTCAGCCTTGGTTAATTGGCGACGCCTTTTCTGGCGGATTCGGTCCAAAATGTGTCGGATCTAACGGCGGTTTCTCATGAAAGGACAATCTTTGACAACGTTTCTCGAATATTCAGACTGCTAGACGGAAATAAATATACCGTTTAGAATAAACGGAGCGTCTACTCACATATGAGTATCAACTAAAAATAACGTTGAAAGTGGTAAGAATGTGTCGGATTAATAAATAAATAAAAATAGAAAATATATTAGAATTAGAAATATACATACGCCAATCTAAAGTATAAGGAAAACCAACAGAAATCCTGACAAATGAGCAAAGAAAATAAATATAAAAAACAGAAGCTATTAATAAAAAAATTGAAAAAAAAACAGTAAAGTAAAAGGTAGCATAAAATGGTAAGTAAAGAACAATCAAACATAGACACACACCTAAAGAGTAAACGACCTTCTGGTCATGTGACAGTCGTAGTAGCGTGAGAGTTGTGTGGGGGTCTGAAATTCGTCTCTTTTTGAGCTTAAGCGCTGTCAATGAATAAGATATTTCCTCTTCCTTGATATTGAGTATTTAAACATATATATATATATATATATATATATATATATATATATATATATAACTGCTAACTAAAATGATCAACGTACAATGCCATGACATCATCAAGCAGCTCGTTGGATATATTTGCTAAAGAAGGAAAATGAGAAAACTCCCTTTCCTTCGGTTCAATCCAAACAGCTTTAGTTTTCCGTTAAATGCGTTAATTGCCTCCTCATAGGAAAACAGGGTGAAGTCATTTCCTTTGAGCTCATTTTTCAGGATATTTAACTTTTCAGATGTGTCAGACGAGTAGAAGATATCACTCTTTGCATCAACAAATTCTATTTCACCCAGAAAAGAAATCACACTGTCCCAAAGTGCAACAGAACAATGCAGGCAATAACACTTAACAGCCGCCTGACTTCAGTATGCAACACAATATTTCCAATTCCTCACTGTTCGTTTCACATGATTGCTGAAAGAGGCGCTCTTGCAGTGAATTATTTTCTATCAAGTTGATGGCCTTTATAACATGCGTAAGTGCTTCATGCACACGTCCTGCCAGGTGTTAGGCGACTAGGTACTACCAGTGCACAACACAGAGCACAAAACAACATTAGGGACATCTTTTTTTAAAGTAAACACATAATCCCCGATACCTTCCAATTATAACATCAATGCCACCTGTTGCACAAGCCACAATGTTCTTGAATGGAATGTTGCTCTCCTCAAAATAGACCTCAAGTTTTTTTGAAGATGGATTGACCTTTAGTGCCAGTCGTTAGTTTCAACGCGAAAAGTAGTTCTTGACATATATCATCAACATCAAGAAACCTCACAAATGCCATCAAAAAGCAGAATTATCAGGTAAAGTTGATTCGTCGAGTTGAAGTGAGAACTCTTTCACCTGCAGCTTTCAGACTAATTGATTTTCAACATCAGCTGCCATTTTATCAAAGCGTCGTGATACTGATCAGTTGCCCAGAGGAATAACACTAGTTACCTCTTGTGGACTATGATTCATGACTGTTGAAATCACTACAGCCACTGCAGGCATGATCAGAGATTCACCAGCAGTATGAGGCTTACCAGCTTTTGCAATCAAATTTGATATCTTGTAAGAAGTTAACATTCCTCTGTCTACTTTTGCCGCTTTTTGGGTAAACATATGATTCACTGTCATCCTTTCTTAGAAAATATCCCGTAACTTCTTGAAGAAATCTAGCGGCTCGTCTTTCATTTCTCTATGAGCAGTCTTCAGATGTTTTTTTCTTCAATTTGCGGGGTCGTATACTTTCATTGGTGAGAAAGGTCATGCATAGTGGACACATAGGCAATATACAATTTTATAGGGACTTAATGAATCGATAAGCAAGATTTTCGACAGTATATTGCCTGAAATTTTTCTTAGCTGCACTGGCTCTGTTTATTTGAAATAAAACAGAACTCTTTTTTAAAGTTTACGAGTTTCGTCCGATTATATTTTCGTATATTACATCTTTAGGGGCGTAAAAATGATGGGAAGATCAACTGATCCCTGGTTGTGATTTAAATGTAGGAATTTAATTAAAAAATTGTTCGCTCAATGTAAGAGATTCAAGACATTTAATTCTTTTTTTGTTTTTGACAATGATAAAAAAATATATTCTGGTGCCCGGCGGTTTAACGCAACGCTTTATTAAGAAAATTGGTACCAATAAGATAAACTGGAAACGCATTCAAATCAAACCCGTTGATCTCGAGACTAACTAAATTAAAAAAAAAACTATGAGAATCACTGCTTAAAGTATTAATTGAACGTTTAATAATATTAAAAGACAAAATATGAAGAGGTAAAAAAGAACAACTTGCATTTGAAAATTAAAAAAAACAACGCAGAAAGGACAATTAAGCGAACATGACTGTCTCCAAATCTGAAACCGAAATTGGATAAAACATCCAGGTATTTTGAAGGAAAATGGGAACCCTATTTTCTTCCTTAAACCACATTAGTATTCCTTAAATGAAAAATATCGTAATTTTAAAAAATATATTAAAACCTAGGAAAATATGAATGTTTATGACGGCAAACTTTTAATCACAGATTTTTCGAAAGATTAAATAAACCTTTATTTAAATATATATTTTTATAACTCGGATGATGGGGTATCCGGATTTAAAATTTTAAGCGAATACAAATTTAGTCAATTGTATTAGAGTAAAATATTTTTTTCCATCAACCCAAAGAAAAAAAAAGAAGAAAGCATTGTTTTTAAAATCACGAGAGAAAAACACGCTGCAAAAATATTTTTTGAGTTTTTTAAAAACAAAATTAAAACTTTCAAGTCTGTTCCTCATATTCATAAACGATCATCCTGACGCCATAGATTCCCAAGTCGGCATCTATGCGGATGACACCACAATTTACTCCTGTCTCAAACACAAATCTAGTGATGCTGACAAAGTTAACCTGGCAGTTCGACTCGAAAAGGACCTACAATCGGTTGTCAACTGGGGCAAGAAATGGTTGGTTAACTTTAACGTCTCTAAAACAAAACTGCTCTCTATTAAACACCACAAGCATCCATCCCTGCATCTCATTACAATGTCTGAAGACCAACTACTCGAGAGCTCCTCTCTGTAGCTGCTCGGTCTCACACTTTCTGCTGATCTGAGATGGAACAAATACATCGAGTCAATTGCTTCATCTACCGCAAGGAAAGTTGGCTTCCTGTGCCAAGCCAGGAAAATTTTCTCCCCGGAATCGATCCTCCAAAACTATAAATCAACCATTCGCCCTTGCATGGAGTATTGCTGCCATATATGGTCTGGAGCCCCTGCTGTTTGCCTCAGGGTTCTTGATAAGATCCTGAGACGGATATGCAATGTAATTGGCCCTGATATGTCACCTCGTCTGCCGTTGCTCTCTCACAGACGCGCCGTTGCCTCGCTCTGTCTTTTTTACAAATACTTTCACGGTAATTGCTCCGATGAGCTGCTTTCGCTGGTTCCCAGGCCTCATGAATTCAAGCGTCCTACGAGGCTGGCATCCCGTTCCCACCCTTCACCGTTGAAACTGTTAGATGTAGACGTCTCTTCTACTCCAATAGCTTCATGTCTCGCTCATCTCGCCTGTGGAACTCCCTTCCTTATTCCTGTTTCCCTGACAAAAAGAATCTCCAACTATTTAAGCTATCCACTTCCCTTCTCCACATCCTTTCACCTTTCATTCCTATCTGATCTCGCTCCAAATCTTTTGTAACCCCCTTGCCTGGATCGATCCACTATCCTTCTCCACATCCTCTTCTTTACCACTCCTATCCGCTCTTCCTCCAAACCTTCTGTAACCCCTTGCGTGCTAGTGGCTTCCAGCCTTGCTTGGGTGATATGCTTAAAAAAAAAAAAACTTTTTCAGGGTCTTTACATCGCAAATTATTATTTTTCAGCATATATGTTCCTATTTTTTTGATTTTTCTAGAAATGTAACATTAGGAATGCAATTTTTTTTTCAAATGACCACACTTGAATCCTCTTGGACGTGTCATTTTTTTCATAAATTAAGCCTATTCCTTATAAAACACTTTCTTAATGTATAAAATGCTGAAAATCTCATTAAAATTGGACGATTCCCTGATTTTTGTTATTTGTTTATAATCGACAAATCTAAAAAAAACGATTCGATTATCCCCCTTTGTATTGATGCGTCCATACCGATGAGTATCTAAATCGAATGCTTTTGAGTAGTCAAGAAAATAGCTACAGAAGAATTCTGGCCATAAAAAGTTAAAAATATCAAAAAAAATTCGTCACTGCTTTTTCAGTTAACGATCCAGAAAGAAAAAAATAAACTGATAAGGAGAAACTAAATTATACCGATTGATAAAAGAATTAATTTTGCTGAAAATAATTTTTTCAAAAGGTTTTGAATAGTTTGAAAATTCAGAAATCGGTTGAAAGTTTCGCAAGAATGGTGTTTTCCCACTTTTTTGGTAATTGAATTATTTTAGCAACCTTGAGAAAATCAGGGAATATAGAGAAGGAAAGCTTTGTTAGCAAACAAATGAATTACAATTAAATGTGTCAATTAGAAAAAAAGTAACAATTACAAAAAGAAAAGAAAACTTGGAAGACAAAATGGTGACAACAAAGCTTAATTTAAACTATAAATTATTAGTTTTAAGAAATTGAAGAAACGACCCTTTTAGCATAGAACAAATGAAACAATTACAATAAATGAATATTTATGTAAAAAAATGGCTTGGAATAATTTAATATTCATCTTAATAATAATTTAATATTTCATTTTTATAATAATTATTAATTACAAATTACTCCATATATATATTGTATGGGTCCTAAATAGTCTGTGCCATTTTGTGGTCCCCATTTTTCAAACTTGGCCTTGTGGCCACTGAAAACATCTCACGACCCCAAAGGGGCTATATGGATCAATGTTGAGAAATCTTGGTCTAAATTACACAAAAAAGAAAATAACATTGCCATCTCATTTTAACAAATATATTTACCAAGATTACACAAAAATATCTTGAAATACGAAACAGTGAATATATTCAATAAAATCGCCATTGGTTTCAACTACGGCCTCTAGACGACTTTGGAATCTACTGCATCTGTTGTGGGCGGTCTCCTTTTTTAATTTGGTGAATCCTGGCGTAATCCTTGCCTTCAGTTCATCTTTGGTATTAAAGTAATTTTGTTTGTCTCTCGCTCAACTGCGCTCAACACATAATAATTAAGGGGTTTGTAGTCTGAGCGGTTGGTGAATGCTGGCATAATCCTTGCCTTCAATTCATCTTTGGTATTACAAGTAATTTTGTTTGTCTCTCGCTCAACTGCGCTCAACACATAATAATTAAGGGGTTTGTAGTCTGAGCGGTTGGTGAATGCTGGCATAATCCTTGCCTTCAATTCATCTTTTGGCTTAATATAAGGAGTGATATGGTCTCGGAAATTGTATGATAGCCATGACTTTATTCTCCTGTTTATTTGACATGGCGCGGAGTCTTCATGACAGAGAGAGAGAGTCTTCCAGCATGCACCCTCTTGACACAAGGTAGCACTACCTCCTCAACGCCCCTGATGTAGGTCTTTGTGTTGAGTTTGAGAACTTGTAGGAAGATGAATGGAGGCATAACGTCGCCATCACTAGCGATCATTCCAAAAACACTTTCGTAATCACCATTACACTAATTTTCTGAATTCCCTGCACTATCCTCAGATTGACACCCAAAAATTGACACAAAAAAAAATAGATTTTATAGCAAAATTACCTGTAATACCTTTTTGAAAAATGCCGTAAAACAAAATAAACTAAACAGAGACTAGGAGGAGTAGTAAGAATGACATTCATTAAGAGTCACAAGAGATAGGAAGTTATGGAGATCCATGATCTCCCACTTTCTGAAGGTACACTGTACATAGGAAGACGAAGAAGAAACGATTCAAAGATCGGCATAGGAAATATAGTTCAATTGCTTACATAAGCAATGCTTTATTGGATAAATGAGGAACGCAAATTATATTAAATACCTTGCATAAATCCTAAATCTTAAATAATTACCCTCTGCTCGGGAAGATTCTTATCACTAAATCTAATGCCTATTCTAGTTCGCCGTGATATCTTGCGCTAATGGCCAGCAAGTAATCGCACAAGGCCCAAATAGAAGACATATTACTAACCTGGCCGACATATTTAATGTACCTGTTACCTTACTGATAATAATAATCTTTGCTTTGTACTTTACGCTACAATATCCATCGTATCCTCCGTGAAGCAGAGAGATTGAATTAGCTCGACGTGAAGATGTGATGTGCAATTATTAAGTTGGACAAGTCCTATATTTGTAGACATTACCGATGTTCCCATTCAAATGATTAATGAGCTGGTATCGCACATTTATGAACCTAGGCGGTTCTTAAATGACTGAGTGCCTTCAATGTATAAGAGACAGGTGCAAATACATATCCGTATAGATATAACTTATGCATCTTACATGTTAATTTATGCCACTTGCCTGCATAAACATGTACATACACACACAGACACACACACACATATATATATATATATTTGCTATACATTTATTGATTATAAAATTTTATATAATACATTTGCACTATAGCAGATTTTACTAGACATTTCATGTGTTAGGTGAAGAAGATCAAACAATCGTTGCGAATATAATATTCGCGGTAAACATATATATTTTAATTATAGGCACGAATAATTTGTTTAAACTTATTTTATTATAAAGAATGAAAAAAGAATATCTGTTATTTCTCCTGTCATCGAATATTTGATTTGATGTCTGCAGAATTGTTAAAGAACTTGCCAAAATTGTATGTAATGCTAAAAATACATCTGGTCATGTATTTTAAGTTAAAAATATAACATTCGAAAGATAGCCAGTGGGTCGCCCATTTTGTTAATTGTTCGATGTTTGAAATGAACGTTGGTGTACATGCTATGGTGGATTAGTTGATCTTTAGTCTCTTTGCTTGAATATTATTTTCTAGCTTCATATTTAATTCTTGATGAGAATTTGGTATATTTAGTAACAATTTATACTTTATGGGTTGTTTAATATTTATTTATGAATTTCTGGTATTTATTATTATTTGCACTATTTAGATTCAGACTATTGTCCTAACCTTTATTGATATTACCTTAATACGTCGACAGTTGTGCCCTACGGCCTTCATCAGATGTATATCAAGTTAACCTACGAGGAATTCCGAACAGTGCTCTTTATTTAATCTATTGGAGGTAGACTGTTGTCGTTCCACTGTTCATCTTAAGATATATCTTTCAGCTTTTATTTTTATTTTTAGCACTGTTATTTTATTGATAGCCCATTGACACTGAGTCTAAGGATACACTACCGGGTCCTGGGATTGAGCTCACAATTAATATTTCACCAAATTCAAGAACTAACGATTTAATCCACTAGACTATTCTCCTGTGTCGATATAAACTTGACGAAGGCCTGAGGTAACAACAACAGAAATGAGGACAATAGTCCTAATATAAATAGTGTAAATAATGATAACTCCTCACCACAGAAATTTAGCCAGCAAAACACGTTTTTTTCATATTTCGAACTATTCTCAAGGAAACTTCCAATATAAATTATCAAATACCTTATTACTTTCTTTTTGAGTAAGTCATTATAAATAGTTTTGCTTTTTATCCTATGTTTTATTTAAATCTGTTTTAATTATCTCGCCTTGACACTCTATGCAAATTGTAGTTTTTAAATATCACGCCTTTACGTTTCAGTTCGTTTTTTTTATAATAGATACGATTTTTATTGGATTTATATTAAGAAAGTACAGGATCACCCCAATCATTTGCTAGCTTTATAAGCCCTTGCTACCTTAACAAACGTTAGCTAGTATCAAGTAACAGAGCATTGTTTACATAAATTGGCCAAGAACTTGCAATAATTCTTCGTATTTCTTTTGAAAATATCAAACCATTTAATAGTATCTGTAATTTACTGCCCGATATACTAACCGAAAACATTACGCCCCCTCCTATTATCATCAGAGATGTGTTGTCTGACTATTGAACATGAACCTAACCTAACCCAACAGATCCATCAAATGTAGATCTTCCAATATCCATTAAGAGCTACTGCTGAGAAATCAGTTTTTATTTACTTCTACGCACAGTTTGCACATATTTACATTTGACGTATACTTAAATGTGGAAATTTGTTTAATTTTTTTTCCTTAGCCAATGTTCTTAATATTCTAAAACTTCTATTGTATTGTTTTTACAAACGCTTTTCTCAATCCTTGGATTACTTTGGATGTTTGTTACAGCTTTTCACAATTCCCATCGTCGTGCTTCTATTTACACGATAATATTACAATATATTTGTTGTTTTTGAGACTTAAATTTTCTTTATTTCTGTAATGCAATATAGATATCAGTAACTACATATTATATATATTTATTACCAAATACAATGAGAACCTCTCAAGTTGTTTAATAGAATCACACACATATTTGTGTGTGATTCTATTAAGAATTATACATTATAATATATAATTTACATTATAATATATATTTATAATTATATATTATAATGTTGTGGAGATAATTGACATATAATAAAATCTGACGCAGCAATTGTTGATTTTTAAATTTATACATGAATGAATTTTAACATCGTAAATTTCTTTTTCGTAAATGTTTGGTTATTTTTTACAAAGAGATATTTTTGTCTCTGTTTCTAAATTCTATGAATACAAAATAAAGAGTGAACAATCGACATTTGTAGAATTGGTATTCACTGAGCCCATTTGAAAATGTGCTGTCATGGTAGACTATAAAATTGTATGCACCGTTGCAAAACCTTAACTTGGAGAAAGAATAATTGTCATATCACCCACCGACCAATAATAAAATGAACGTGTGAGATTGCGTCACGTTGTCAACTGTATGTATGTATCAGATGATTATACTATCGCAGGCCTTTTTTTAATAGGAGATTTCTATCTCCTAGTTGCATGTAGACCGGTGACTCCTATAAGAAGTTCTTGCTACTTTGCCAACTTTCCCCAACCCGTGTTTAGATTCATATTTTTTCTTTCTCTAGACGTTTTTTCAACCAAACCTTTTGGGTTCAGTTGTTACTGCTATTTACCCAGAGCTGTAAGGTTAACTGATGGTTTCTTACCTTTCCAAATGATATTTGGACGTGAACTCAGTAGGAATTAGTACTTGGCTCTCGGATTTCTGCTTGCAGGCTCTTATCAACTATACCCCACGCATCCAAACGCACAAAAACATATCTTTGCAAGCATTCAGCCAGCACCCAGCCTGACTAAACATTGCAGAACTTGGGTTATCGGACGAGAAACAGTTTGCCAACGCGATATATGCTTGCTGACATAGGTAGCTAAATAGCTAGCTAGATAGATAGATATGAACATACAAAGATAGATAGACAGATAGATAGATAGTTTTCTAGGGTAGAGACGTTGATTAATTCTGATGTCACATTTCTCTAACATTTGTGATATTTCAATTGTATATACAATCTTACAGTAACTGCATTCGTTCATCCTAGTACTGTCAGGTTCAACATTGCTTAACATCCGTTAACGGACGAGAACATGGCCATAAACGTAGATAGGAAGATAGATATATAGACATACATATATATATATATATATATATATATATATATATATATATATAGATAGATAGATAGATAGATAGATAGATAGATAGATAGATAGATATGAACAACCAGAGATAAATAGATAATGACCAGCCTGAGATAGATAGATAGATAGATAGATAGATAGATAGATAGATAGATAGATAGATAGATAGATAGATAGATAGATAGATAGATAGATAGATAGATAGTGTTCTAGTGTAGACACGTTGATCCTTTCTGATGTCACATTTTTCTGGAATTTGTAACATTTAAATTGTATCTACAGTCTTGCAGTACCTGGTCTTTGCAAGCAGTGGTCCATCCCGATTCAACGTTGCTTAACTTCCGTTATCGGACGAAAATTCGTCTTCCAATGGTATATATGGCCATAAACGTAGATAGATAGATAGATAGATAAATACATAGATAGATAGATAGATAGATAGATAGATAGATAGATAGATAGATAGATAGATAGATAGAAAAAAAAGTAAGTAGTCTCGTGTAGTCTCCTTGATTCTCTCTGATATTCTGGCATATGTAATATTTGAATTGTATCGACAGAGAGACTAAGTCAGATGCAGAAATGACCATAATTGATTCTCGTTCGGATAAATGGAATCATGTTAGAAAAATATAATAGAAAGTAGTAGCAAATGCTATGCATTATATTGCGCAGACTCATCTCCATGGAAATCTGCTGTATCGACAATATTAATAGGGACAAAAGAGAAAAACGCGGCAACAGTGATTGCGGAAGATTTGTTGAATATAAGAAGTAAAAATCGAAAAAAAACCCCAAAAAAAACAAAACAAAACAAAACAAGAAATTGCATTGTATTTTGCTTGTTTATTTGTAGGTTTCTTCTTTTTAAGAAGGTCGTTTAGCAAAAAATGCAACTATGAAAGGCAATCGTCTTGTCTTATATTTATTTTTAATTTTGTACAATTTATAATTTAGTTCTTTCCTTTATTTCTTTTACCTGGCGTAGGTTAATTTTATTTATTTTTCAATAATGTCTTTATTTCTTTCTCTTTGTATGTTTGTAACTATTGCTAATAAGTTATACTCCATAGATGCGAAATGTGTGCATGTCTTACTCTTTAGAATCTTGTCTCGATCTGCTGAAAATGCTTACAGCTTTTTGTAATGTATTTCAGATTTTTTATATTCGGTCTTCTTTATGAGTTTGTAAAAAAATCGATCTCCTGAATTTCAAATACTTTACTTTACATTCGTTTTAAGGTCTTTTCGGCTTTTA
>OZ038475.1:37310495-37325495 GCA_964036315.1 Acanthosepion esculentum | reverse complement strand
GTTTTTAAATACATAGAAACTGATATGCGGAGTCGAATACTTCAATGTTAATCGGAGTTTAAAATATTTAAATACTCATCTCAAATTATATGCCATCAAAATAACATTTTAACTCTTATTTGAGCGTTGAGGATTTTTATCTCTCTCTCTCTTTCTTTATCTCTCTCTCTCTCTCACATACATATACACACACATATATATGTATATAGACAGATTGGGCTCTATAGCTGCCTTAGATGGCAACTGGTCTAGGAGAAGGACAACTCTGTATTCAAAACCTGTGGAATGTTGTTTGGGACCTTGTGGCACGCAGTGCACCAGATCTCTGTAATTCAGCCCTTGGATAATTCTGCACAAAGCCTTCCCCACTATAATCAAATCATATGTTTTGATGTCTGGCTGTCGGTTCCTAGGCACTGAGTTGCAGACCCTCATACGTCGAATACGATGGGAGGGTCCACCATATTTTTATATATATATATGAAATTACAACGTGAACAATGTGTTGAAATGTATGAGTAAAAAACACATTCGAAATTCAACTCTTGGAATTTTGGATACTGTAAATACAATACAAATTTAAAAAAATATTTTCACTTATTTTAATTCTAATGATTCATTTTGAAAGAATAGAAAACAATGACGACCATTTTGTTTGTACTACATACAATACCCACGAGATGGATTCTAGTTTTTTTTAATAATATTACATTTTATAGCCTGTTTTAATTAAAATAAGCTGTTAAGTGAGGCTTGGGTACATATGTCATGAGCAAGAATTTTCTGTAAAAGTTTCTTTAAATTGAATCGAAAAGTCTGTCCTTTCTTATTAAATTGCTATTTCCGAAGAAGACTTAATACATCTGAATGAAAATCATGTACAAACTATTTCAAGTTCATATTTTTACTCTTTTTATAATAGCACATTTAAATAAAATATGTTTAAACCACTGGATAAGTTATTTAATAAGTTATATATACACTGCGTGCCAAATTATTATCGAGATAACTTTTTTCTAATATTTCAAAAACCGTCCAATTTTCACACAATGTTGGCAACCGTGACCTGCGCAATCACTGAAATTTTCGTTCTTATCTGCACAATGTAAACAAACTGGCGCCATATTTGTTATGGGCACGGTGATTTGAGCGTGCCAAATTATTAGAAAAGTGTAAGAATTTAGTGAAAAGACGGGCGTAAAAGCAGTTTAAGAGATGCTGAAAAGAAAACTATCACCTCAGAACTCTCAAAAGTCAATCTACCCTAGCAATTTCTAAAATGATAGGGAGGTGTCATCAAACAGTGAAAAGATTCAACGCCGACCCTACACAAGTACGTTAAATTACAGATAAAGGCAAGCCGAGGGTTATTTCACGTCGTCTCATGTCACGACTTGAACGAAAGGCCACGAAGAACCCTGGACGTACCAGTCAAGAGCTTTTCAGTCGCACTGGGGATCCTACTGTGTCTAAAAGTACTCGGCGTCGGTATCTGAGGGAAATAGCAAAAACAGACAAACCTGTATCGAAGCCTCCGTTGACGAGAAATCACATTCAAAATCGATTAATATGGGTCGAGAACAATATGAAGATTGACTTCTCTAAAGTTTTGTTCACAGTCGAAACTCGATCAACACTTGATGGGCCAGATAGATGGTGCAAAGGCTGGGTAATGAACGGACAGAATCGCCATCAGCGTTTGAGACGCCAACAAAGCGGTGGAGGCATAATTATCTGGGGTGGTATTATTGGAAGAACATTAGTAGGCCCATGGAGAGTACCAGATGGCGTCAAAATGACTGCTGATGCATACATAGCGTTTATGAAGGAGCATCTTGAACCGTGGATGAAAAGGCAAAGAGTTGCCTTCAGAAGGGCCATTGTTTTTATGCAAGATAATGCTCCCTCACATGCAACTCACAAGACTACTGAATATTTGAAACAGTTAGGCTTCGATGGACCTCGAAAAATGAAGTGGCCAGCAAATTCTCCGGATTTGAACCCAATCGAAAACCTTTGGAGCATCATGAAGCGAAGACTGTACGCCAACGGACGACAATTCAGGAACAACGCTGAGTTGTGGGAAGCAATTCTTGACATATCTCGCGGCTTTACAGCAGATGACATCCTACAATTAACAGATTCTATGGATCGTCGACTTTTTCAAGTAATTTCCAAACAGGGAAAGCACATTCCCTATTAATGTGTTTAAAACTGTGCCTTTGTTTGTATCTGTTATTATTTGTTTGATTATCTTATTTATTAGCTTCTTTTGACCATAAACATTCACGTGCAACATTAATAAACGTTAGGTTTGTTCAATTCTGGGAATTGTACTAAACCTTTCCAATAATTTGGCACGGTCTAATCACCGTGCTGATAACAAATATGGCGCCAGTTTGTTTACTACAAGACTATTTATCTAATGTTCAATATCTCATTCAAAAGTTTAAAACATCCAATGAAATCAAAAGCAGAATTAAATAGAACGTGTTTTTCATATGCATATCTAAACATTCTCAACTCTCACTTTCCGCCTTCTCTTCTCTCTCTCTTTCTCTCTCTCTCTCTCAATATATATATATATAGAGAGAGAGAGAGAGAAAAAAATATATATATATGTATATATATATATATATATATATATATATATATACTTTATTACAGTATATTACATTCGAACATGTAGAAACAATACTACATAAATGCACACGTTACGATGTGTATCAACACAGTAGGCGTTAACAATTTTTTAATATTTAATTTATAGTCAATCAGTTCTCATTATATATATATATATATATATATATATATATATATATATATATATATATATATATATATATATATATATATATATTGTTCACATATGCGTTGACTTCAACGTTCAACAGAAAGACTGGTTAGTCCACTCAAACGAAACCGATGAGGAAGGCAAATATTGCAGAGACTCTGTCATCGCGTATGAACTATATACATTATATCATTCACTAGTCAGTGTCCAGATTGATTCCCTTGAATTACCGTTTCATAGAACGGTTTATCGCTATACGAAAGTAGACTGGGACAGCCTTCGGTCCTATACCACAGAAGCTCTTCTCGCACACTTCTTTAAATATGCTGACCCCAAAACTGCCACCCTAATCTCCGAATGGATCTTTTATGGAATGGAGTGTTTATACCACAAAAAGAATTCCAGCATAAACCAAACAGCTAGCCTTGGTTCACCCCTGGATGCGCTACAGCCATAGCTCCCAGGAACCACTACGTCAAGATTTATCGGTTTTCGAGAACACGGTCAACAGATCATCCCCCTCCCAGTATAGACCCATTAGTCTCCTCAGGATAGTCTGTAAACTGTTTGAGGCCTTAATCAATAAGAAAGTTATCGAGAACCTGGATGGGAAAAACCTCTTGTGCGACGAGAAGTATGGGTTTCGATTGACTGCTGGCGTCTTAACTACCATTACACACAGTTAGTGAGGCTCTTGACGACACACATACCGCAAGCACCGTAGCAGTAGATATCCTGATGGTCTATCACAAGATGTGGCTCATGAGCTTGCTACACAAGCTCTCCAGCTACGGAATCACTGGAAGGGTTTTCTCTATTATAAAATCCTTCCTAACAGGTAGATCCATAAAGGTAACGGCTTTCATCCGACAACCTTGGCGGTCAACGAAGGCTTGCCCCAGGGCTCATTTCTCGGAACAACCCTATTTCTCATTTACAAAAATGACCTACACTTAAATATACTCCGGTCATTTGTAAAGGTATATATCAATGATAAGACGATATACAGGCACACATCAAAACCTCTTGACGATCGGAGTTTGGCAGTCGACCTTCTGAACATACATTAAAATCCCAGTAGGGAAATCAAATGCTTGGTTACATTAAATGCCTCTAAAACCGAACTGGTTACATTCCATAACCGCCGATCAGACCCCGAACTACAGCCAGTCACGATGAACGGATGACCCCTCAAACTCACACCTGACCTCATGTGGAATTTCTATATACGTTCCATCGCTAAAGATGCAGGTAAAATGATCGGCTCCCTCTACTACTCTAGCATGCATCTGACTCCTCATGTTATCCTTTACCTTTATAAGAACCAGATCAAACCGAAGATGGAGTATTGTTGCCATATCTATGCAGAAGCAGAGTCCAGACCTCACTTTCCAGCCTTAATAAAGTGGTTACGAGAACTTGTTGTAGAAGAATTATTTTCCACACTCCAACCTCTCTTTCAGAGCCGCGATATTGCAAGTCTCTTAACGCTCTTGCTACTACCATGGAAAGTTCACGTACGAATTGCATCTCATTGTTCCAGCAGGTCTGATCTTCACGTCTAGGACCTAAACTTATTTAGTAACAAACTACCCTCATTTCCACCGTATTCCTTCAACGAGAAGTAAGTTGCACTCAAACAGCTTCCTCCCGCGAACCACGCGAATAACTACAATTAACCTCTACCCGAGTAACCACCGGGCCTTGGACAGATAAAACATATATATATATATATATATATATATATATATATATATATATATATATATATATATCACTATTTATATATATATATATATGACTAGGGCGGCTAGCCAAACCCTATTTTAGACGCTTGCTCAGGCGCATTTATGTTTATGAAACATTCACGGGGCCCCACTCGTATTTTATACTGCAACTATGCTGAGCAGACATTAGTTACAGTTTCTGGGAGGCAGCGAGTTAGCTATCGTGATCAACAATCTCAACAAGGCCAGCACACCCAAACGCTCTGTCACGATGACTTGTGACTTCGTGCTAGCACTGCTATCGACGCTCTACTCAATTTCACTTTCCAAAGGTGCCGCACGCTGGAATCGTCCCTATCCAGACCAATAACAAATCTCCTGACAGATCAACCGTGGTGAGATTCGAACCTGGGTCTCATGTCCAGAAAGCGAACGTTCTAACCAAGCGCCCCCAACACACACACACACACACACACACACACACACACACACACACACACACACACACACACACACATATATATATATATATATATATATATATATTGTTACGAACCCCCATCTAAATTTATTATAAAAACAATACCATTGCTTATACTTTAGAAGAATTCTAAAATAAAGAGCACAGTACGTTCAGAAACTTAAAGACGGTAAGCCCAAAAGATAGGTAGACTTAATGGCAACAAAGACTAACCAGAATGTACCCTTTCCTTCCCTTTTGGTCAACGTGTTGACAGCATGATTTACACGGATAGATTCCAGACAGAAAAAGTTGAAACACTTTAAACTAAAGTTTCTCTGACCCTGCAGGTGAGAGAGGGGGTCAATGACCTCATTCCACCCATAATGGGAAAAAGTTCGTATTTGAAATTTGACCACATGACAAGAAAAAAAACGGAAACGAATAGTGAAACGGAAAAGTCAGTTTCGTCTCGGCCTGCAGGCCGAAAAGATGTGCTCGCGAAATTTGTCTAGGCATATGGGCCGAAAAGACGTGTTTGCGGAAAATACAGGAGTTGTGTCCAGGTCTAAAGACTGAAAAGACGTGTCCGCGAAATTTGCTCAGGTCTGCGGGCTGAAAAGACGTGTTTGCGTATAATACAAGAGTTGTGTCCAATTGCAAGGAGAATTCAACTCCGAGTGGAATAGATGGACCCGTTTGACGACGTATGCTGAATGCCTCTACATCGCGATGAAAGAGAGACAGAAGTCAGCTTATAGAAAAAGAAAAGAAGAAAGCTAGTAGAGATCTCAAAAGGAGATACTTATGGGAAAATGAAAGAGAGGAAGAAAATTTCTCGAAGGATGTCACACCGAGATGAAGGAGAAGGAGAAAGAAAACAGTTTCAACTGTCACCGATACCTTAAACAAAGGATGAAAGGGAAAAGAAAGAAAGAAGGAAAGAAAAGGACCATCTCAATGGAGAATGCTGCTACACCGAGGCAAAAGAAAGAGGAAATGTATTTTCAGCTTAATCGTCGACCAAGCCCATAGACTGGACGAAAAAAAGAAAGAGCGGGTGTAAGAAAAGATCTCAAAATGAGACACTTATATAAAAAAAAAAATTGAAAAGAAAAAGAGAAAAAAAAGGAGATTAGATATAAGAGACATTAGTGGAAAAGAACTTTTATTACGAGATAAGTTCGTTGTTTTTCTTGTGCTTCGTTTTTGTTTAACTGTACTTCTTTTTCATGTTTGTACTTTCATACAAGTTTAGCATGAGATCTTTTTATTACATGTTTTTTTCACTTGTCTTAAACTTTTCATGTTTTGTAAACTCGTGCAAGTATGGCACATGTTTGTAAATTCATGGAAGTATGGTACAAATCCATACGTTGGTTTTTGTTTTACCTTTCTTAGAGGAGGTTCTTCTCCCACTGTTTTGTCCACAATGTTTAAATGTATATTCTTGATATATTGTCATTTTTGTTTTGGCCATTTTTTTTAAATTTTACCTTTCCCATGTTTTTACGTTTGTTAAATTTATATTCCCTGTCTCCATTGTTGTTTTTCGACTATCGTGTTTGTTCCTTAATTGATTCCACTCGGCCGTGTCTGATCAGTCGGAAAGAGACCCTTGAGAAAGAAAGAAATTGAGTAAAATGTAAATGCTAAAAAATAAAATAAAAAATAGCACAGATTACGATCCTCCTCTCCCTCCGCTATCGATAGGTTTGGAGGAAAGGGGGATGGTCGTAAGAAAATATATATATATATATATATATATATATATATATATATATATATATATATATATATATATATATATATAGTCAGTATCCTTTTAGTAATTTGGGTGTCGATTACTTCTTATGATTGGATATTTTTGTTTTAGTCTGGGAAGGTAGTTATAGCTATATTTCCTCCAAGCAGTGTTTACATTTTTTGGATTGATTTTTGTAGACTGATGTTCTGTTCCTTATTTTCCACGATATGTTTGGTGCGGTTTGCGATTTGTTTTTAATTTCACAGATATACTTGAAAAGTATTGTGCTGTTCGCGTATTTACTATTTGTGTGCATAGTTTCTTTGATTCCAGGTTCCTTCAGTTTCTCCCACGTAAAATTTCCTTCATTATCTGGTGATTATATGGTAGCTTAGTATTTTAAATTCTTTTATAAGCAATTAAGATTTAACGGGCTTTCTTTCTTTATTTTGCAGTTACATACACGTGGCTTTAATTTGTTTGGGTGGTTTGTTGATAGTTTTCCTGTTTTGCTTTTTTATTATATGTGTCATGTTCTCGGTGCAACTGTAGCTGATTTTTACTGTGTTTTTGGTGAATATTTTGTGGAGCGTGATTAATTCGTGGAAGTGCTTGCGTAAGGGTTGAATAAATATGCAAAATTGTAGGAGAAATATTCATCAAATTCTTATCTCGTTATTTAAAAATCGAAAACTGAACAGAATAAATAAAAAATAAATTAAATTAAATTAAATAAGCAGAAACAAGTAAAATAAATTAATCCAAATAAATAAATAAATAAAGTAAATAATAAACAAATTAACAAATCAAATTAACAAAAGACTGCAAACTCTGCTTGTAGTGAATATACCTATAATTACATTGCGTGACCAAAACAAACTACTATATAAACAACCAGAACTGATCTCAAATTTTTCACTACGTTACTTAAAAATCGAAAACTGAAAAGAATAAATAAAAATAAATGAAATAAAAGACAAATAAAATAAATTAATCCAAATAAATAAATAAATAAATAAATTAACAAAGCACTCCTGCCAAAATAACCGTTAGAATGGACTACCACAATGCACCACTGTACCGTATATATAAATAGTCGAGGAAAAACACAACGCATGTGGCATGATGTTAGCGTTTAGCATGAAACAGTCTGTCGCCTCTGAGTGTTGAATTCAATATTTACATACACTCTACCTCTGATATTGAGCACTTTATCCCATAAATATAGCATACCTTAAACTATATATATATATATATATATATATATATATATATATATATATATATATTTAATTAAAAACGACTGACAAGGTGCTTTTATTTAGTTTTTTATATAATTTCTCGTGCGATCAGTCGTTTTTAATGAAATGTGCTTGAAAGAAGGACTGCTGCCTAAATACACAAATATATATATATATATATATATATATATATATATATATATATATATATATACAGAAACGGTTAAAGTTTAAATAAATATGCGGCTTATATTTAAAAACTATTTTCGTTGCGAATTAAAAAAAATGTTTGTTTTTTGTGAAAGTATTTATATATATATATATATATATATATATATATATATATATATATATATATATATGTATATATATATATTATATATATATATATCATATATATATATATATATATATATATATATATATATATATATATATATATATATGTCTGTATGTGTATGTGTGCGTTTGTGTTTATATTACCGGGTAAATAATATTTTAAAAGTAAGTTGGCTTTTGTAAAACTGTGAAGAATACTGTTAGAAACTGAACAATTTTTAGAGAATTGCAACAAATACCTAAAATGTGTCTGAGAAAATTAAATTCCTGCAAATCCTTGACCCTTTAGATAAGCATACAATTCGATTAAACAAGGAACAAGAAATCCAGTTAAGATCATCGTAATGCCCATAAAAGAATTAGCTATTTGCGTACTCTGTCAGTGGATTATTGCAGCTAGCAGCCATTCTCATATTTATTAAATTTATTTAATTCACAACATACAAACAAGAATGAAATTAAATAGAAAAAACAAAAAAAAGCATAATCCACAAAATAGTGAAGAATTATTTTATATGGAGATTGACATTTAGTTTTTTTCAACTGTTCTCTGATGCCGTTACGGTAGAACGTGTATTTTCAATGAAACTATCTTAAATACGTAGCAGTTTATAGCCTTGCACCCATTTAAATTAATATATCACCGAGACAATATTCAGCGTTCTTTACAAGAGCGTTCTGTTTCATCCGTCGCGTCGCGTATTTACCTCTCTTAACATTCCAAATATTGGAACGCGTTTAGTTTAAATGATATATGTGAAAGCAGGTTCAAGATTACAGTGCTTCTCTAAAGTAAAATCTGTTGTAACTATGTATGGAGTGTGTCACACTTGGTATCACTGGTACCGAGATGCAAACAAAAAAGAGTTAAAAGAGAAGGTGGAATAGGGAGAAAAAAGAGAGAAGGGTTGGCGGTCATCACACATAAATGAATTTGTTTGTTTCAAAGCTTAAATCCTGTTTCGTGACTTAATGGTCTGTTGAGGTAATATTCTTGAAATGCAAATGACATTATAAACTTTATATCAGTTCACACACGCGCACCCCCCTAAAACATTAATATTTTACCTGCAACCCATTCTGAAAAATTGAATAGGTTTTACCTTGAATATAATTAAAAAATACTATAGGAATCTGTTGCTTTCATGCCATTTTGAAAATCAGATGAGGATTTACCTTAAATTTAATAGAGAAATGCTAGGGGAATACAGAACTATTTTTTTCCCTGAACAAAGAATTATAAGAAAAAGGTACAGAATAAATATTAAAGTATTTTTTCTTATGTCTGATTTTAATTCGTTTCATCACGAGAAACACCAGGTTAGCGAAAACGTACAAATGATTTATTGTTGAAGCAAGCACACACACACACATACACACACATTTATATATATATATATATTGTGTATTTAGGCAACATTCCTTCATTTATGCATGTTTTATTAAAAACGACAGCCAAGGTACTACGATTAAGCTTTTTATTTAATTTTTGTTTTGATCAAACAAGAGCTTTCATTTTTGGAAATAGAGGGTTTAGAAACTGTCCAAATATTCTATAATTCCGAGTGCTTTCGTTATATATATATATATATATATATATATATATATATATATATATATATATATATATATATATATATATATAGTAAAAGTAATAATATATATAAAATAAAAGTATATATATATATATAGTAAAAGTAATAAATCCGTTGGTGCATAATGCAAGTGTATCCTAGTATTATAACATATTCAAATTAATCCACAAATGGTGCTCAATGTTTTTATTATTACAGAGCAAACAATTAAAGCACAATAAAATCCAACTCTACCTCAGCTGGGGAATAAGCTTATTTCTTATAAATTGAAATTCAAATTCCGACACGAACTCAGTCAATACCGGGGTTGAATATGACTGAACCAATTTATTATATTTTCATCGATTGAAATAAGCTTATTCCCCATATGAATTAATGTTTGTGTGTTTGTGTGTGTGTGTGTTTGTGTGTGTGTGTGTGTGTGTGTGTGTGTGCAAATATATACGAAAATAGGAAGGAAATCGTTAGGTAAATAAACCAAAGTTCTTTAGTATTTTTGTTTTTATTTTTTTTAAAGTGCTCGATACAAAAGTAGCGACTAAATTGTAATTATTTTTTAAACATATGATTCCTTCATCATAAGAATTATCATGTTTAAAAGAAAGAGCTGAAAACTTAAATATAATTATTAGAATTAAATTGAATCAAATTATGAAGTTCCCAAAATTTCGCTTAAAGATGAAACAGAGCTTGATACTTTAATTCAATTAAATTCTAATAATTATATTGAAGTTTCCATCTCTTTTTTTTAAAACATGAGAACTCTTATGTGGCGAATGAATCATATTTTTAAAAAATAATTATTTTATATATATATATATATATATATATATATATATATATATATATATATATATATATATTTGTGTGTGTGTGTGTGTGTGTGTGTGTGTGTGTGTGTGTGTGTGTGTGTGTTTAATAAAATCCCAGATTAAATTATATGGGGAATAAGTGTATTTCAACCGACGAAAAATAATAAAATTCTTTCTTTAGTCTTATTCAACCACGGTATGTGTATGCATGTATGTATGTATGCATGTATATATGTATTTATCTATGTATTAGGTGTACTGAAACGTTTTCGATTCGTCCACTCACCCTTGAACGTTACTTTTTACTTTTTAGCACACACTCGAATACATATTTAGGACCGGATGTTTTTATGATTTTTTTTCTCAGGAGATGCATTAAAACAACAGGACATGCAAGTGAATAAAATGTAAAAATAAAATCACTACCTCTATAAAATGGTAGAATCGTTGAATATTTGAGAAACCATGTTTTGATGAAGTAAACACACAAAACCGCCAAAAACAATCAGTGCTTTCTAAAACCTTTTTCCACGTATAGAATTCGTCAGAACGTGCTTTACATACGCTGCGAGATGTTTACATATTGAAGCCAACCAATATCCTGTAAAATTTAGTAATGCCAAAGATAGAAGTAAGTTGTGAATTCAAAGAAGCCTTACGATATGTAGACGTCAAAGGAAATAAGCGTGAGATAATTTGTGTTGGTTTACATACTCAGCTTATAAAGGAAATTAAATAATGTGTTACATACAATGCTTGAAATTACAATGCAGCATATGAATGATCGAGAAAAAAGTAAAGAAACCATTTTGGATAAAGCAGAAATTGGCGTGATGCTGATGACAGACAACAAATAAGAAAATAGGCAACTTTATATAATGAAAGGATGCAAATATTTAATTCATAACTAAAACATAATTTATAAAAATAGAAAGAATTAAAGAAAGGAATTATATTCTCTCGATAAAAATAAGACGTATACCAATACAATCATCTGAGAAAATAACAGGAGGGGAAATTCAAGAAAATGTTACTGGATAAAATCGGAACGCCTAGAGGTTTTTCAGTCCTGGGTATGACGATAAACTACATCCGGGTCCTGGGTAAAACGATAACCTAAATCCACGTCCTGTGTATGACGATAAACTACATCCGAGAGGAGAGCCATTGATCAGTAGTTTTTGAGAAGCGTGGAACCACCTCTTAATTGCTGGTGTTCCTTGACCCAGAGTGGTACCACCTCTCAGGTTCCCAGGTATGAGCAAATAGTTAACACTCCCAAAAGTGGTCAAAACACTATGAAAGTATAAAAATAGGTTTTGATAAAAGAAATACTTTTTTGGAAAACATTATTACAAGCAGTACACTTTTGAAAATGAAAAATATTACCAAAAATACATTTTTGAAAAAAGAAAAATTACCGGTAATATATTTTTGAGAAAAATATTACCAGCAATACATGTTTGGAAAAAATATTTCCAGCAATAAATTTTTTGAATAAATATATATACATCGGAGGAAAGTTGAAGGACACAATGACTGAAACGTTGTGATATTAACACACATGAGCACAATAGTCACAATATGGATACCGTAAATAACGATAATTCCTCATCCATGATATTCAGACAGAAATTAAACGAACATGTATTCCATTTTTATCTAAGGCATCACAGTTAATCCAGTCAAGTTTTATCATTAAGCTGTCCGAAACCTTACAATAAAACAAGGCTTATACATCCTATAACAGAAATGCCGATCTGTCGGTGGGTGATTTCGAACATTCTATCATTTTATTGCTACCTATACGCAAGCCACCAATCTGCCACTGGGTAGCATGTCACTAGCGTTTGCTGCTGGTGGCCCGCTGTCGCGCCGCCGGAGTGTTCGTCTCGACAATGTTACCATTGGCGAACAACTAGAGGCCCACCGTTGGCCCGCCGGTAGCTGCCGCCATCTATCTATCTATCTATCTATCTATCTATCTATCTATCTATCTATCTATCTCTCGAAACTAAAGCCAATATACGAAGCTTAGAACGGCTCATTATCAAACATAATAGGCATTCGTTGTCTGTTATATTTAGCAATATACGTTTGAATAATTATCTGCTGCCCCAATACATTAAATTTAAGTTAAATGATGCCGCTACATTAAACGATACCAACACCAAGAAATTTAAATGGAACCTCATTAAACGACAAATAAACACAGCCAAACAGGAATTACAACGACTCAACACTGAAATTGTATGTATTAAATGAATTTTACAGTCTTCTACTACCACTGAATAATTCAAGGAAATATTGGATTTATAACATAGTACAACACAAAATGAAAATTAATCCCATAAATAAGTCATCCAGTAAAAGCTAAATAACTTATATAAGTGAAAAATACGTCTACCAATTACCAACGTCAATTTGTTCAACCTATTCAACCAACTCACTCCAAACGAAATGGAATAGCTTCATCTTGGACCAAATATTCATGTCGGACAGTAACCTAATTTAATGTTTCAACAAACGCAAATTGATGCTTTATACCAATAAATACTTCTATTGCAACAAGATAACTATATTACTACACAGGTAGGTTTAAAAGAATTACTTAAAACCGAATCTATTAAACAACGAATACCATAAAAATCCGACTTGAATTATAAACACCCCTTTAACAAAAGCAGCCACATATCTAAATGAAAAACAAAAAACAAGGGTATTGTTATCCGACGAGCTGATGAAACTAATACATTCTTTATTTTAAACAAACATGAGTTCCACTCAAAATTACAAGCCATTTTGGGCGATCGCAATAAATTTAAATGTTAACAAATAACACCATCTCTGAACTTAAAAAAAATCATATTGATAAACTTATTACTGTTAACACTGTTGAAACAGAATCCTATAAACTTCAAAAGGTTATGAGTGACTAACCTGGCTACATTCAAGGAAATGTAAAAAACTATAAAAAAGATGATCCTCTTCGACCTATCATATCACAAACACTTGCACCAGTATATTACCTTTCAAAAACCATTGACAAATTAATTACTCCCTACCTCTCAAGTAAACGAATTTGTACAAATTCTTCAGGGTGCCAAACGGAACAACCAAATAATCGTATCTTTGTGTGTACAAAATTTATATACCAATGTCTTTATCCATGAAACGATTGACATTCTTGTCCGTGATGTATACAATCACACTTCTCTCCGACTCATCAATATTACACTCACTATTTTAGAATAAATTATTATTAGTGTGTTCACCTCAAGTACCATTTCATCACCCCCTAGGCAATATTTATATTCAAATAGACGATATCGCGATAGGATTTCCTTTAGGTCCCCCTTTATTTCTAATTATTATATAGCACATTTAAAATTTAACATACATAATGATACTAATAACCCCCTACATATGTAAAATACATAAATGACATTTTCATTTTAGCTAAAAATATTGATCAGATTACACAACTTAAAAACACATTTGAAAGTCACTCCGTCCTCAGACTTACACTAGAATTCAATATTTACAATAACATTCCATTCCTTGATGTATTTATTGATTCCAGCACACATACATTTACTACTTCTTTATATAGAAAAGCCACGAGCATTAACTCGTGTCTTCATAATTATAATAGTGAATGCCCCCAACGATATAAGTTAGCTGTTATAAAAAAACTTAATCCAACGCACACAAACTAAATTCCCCAATTCCGTCATTGATCAACAAATTAAAATGTATCTCAATAAAATTAATAATACCACTAACTAAATTGATAATATCAATAATAATTGTAACCATAATAATGTACATGAAAATACACATAATACTATTAAGAAAACAAATGCATAATAATTACCAACATGATGAAACAACACTTAAAAACATAATAGGTAGAAATGTTAAACCCATTAACAATAATAAAAAAAATTAAGATCATCATATATTATTAAAAAAATAAAACAATTGACCTCAGTCTCGAATAACCCTACAACCACACAACTTAATCCTCTAAAAAAACCAATGTAGTGTATCAATTTAAATGCCCGTTCAGAGATTTTACCTCTGATACTAGTAATAAACCAACTACATATATTGGTTTTGTCACAACCACGCTCTGCCGAGGACTTACATGTAACCTTTCTGATCTTAGTTCCATTAAACAATATTTCTTCGAAAAACATAGCTATGTACATAATATTAGACAGATATTAGTTGATAACACAATAATAATCACACATACACACAGTAAAATAACCTTAAAATA
>OZ038475.1:37250495-37305495 GCA_964036315.1 Acanthosepion esculentum | reverse complement strand
TGTATTCTATTGATCCCTAACAAGGTCAACCATTTTGATTTTGGAAAGAGTAAATACGTGTATGCTGCCGACATGATAATAGATGTTTATTCTCTGTGAACATTAGCAAAACATCTCTACAGCGTTAAAATGATTAGTGCAATAAACTGGTTGTATTCGAAGATTCATGTTGTCTCCTCCTGACAGGAACTCGAACATCTGCCTGAAAGAGCTATATACATAACTCGTCTAATATAGCGTCACAATCGTCACTCTTCCCAGCTCCAGTGTCGATATCTCTGACCCAAATGAGGCGCAGTAATGGATTCTTCGGTTTCAATAATAGTGCAGTTTTTAGTCGGCTTTGGAGAAGGTCGAGTTTATGCTATACACTGACTGGGGAGATTAGCATTGAATTGGAGTGTGATTTGATACAATGTTCTTTCCTTCAATCTGGCTAGAACAACCATAGTTTTCACGTGTGCTGGTAACTATGTCAGACATAGCGTGACATATAATTCAGCTCCCAACTTCCATTTCATTGTCATAGTTTCCCTACTTCCTCGCCTATTACCTCTAACATATGTTGTAAACATTTATTGCACTTGTGTATTTCATTTTTGGCACCTCTTTTTAAATGCAGGGAAGAACGATTAAGCATCGGTTGAATCGACGAAGGCGAACGGGTTGACTGCTAAACAGATGAGTTGAGAGAATTGTTTCCTTTCCTATAATCGCTATCAGATGATTTTCTCCCTTAAAATAATTGCTTTGGGATTTCACGACATTTGACCACAACGTTCTTTCCATAACGAAGTTAAAGGCCGCCATCTTGATGTCTTCAGGTCTATCGATGTACGTCATTTAATAAAACGAACACAAAATGTAAAAGCCACAATATACTTGAATACGTGTCTAAATTGCAAAGGAAACATTAGGTAGATGTTCGAAGTTGGAAGCTTAATTTTATGATTGTGCCGTATATATACTTACGCCGGAATAAAAATCAAAAATAAATTACACAACTGCCGGCTTTTATCTAGAAAAACGTTAACAAGATGAACAAAATAAAATAATATATGCTTACTTTAAATATCCATGACATGGTATGTGCTAAGGCTTAAACACAACAACTGAAGAGGAAATGTATCAAACTTCAAACTGATATAATACGACTTAAATAGGTTTTCTTAATTTCGCTCGTTCCTCCCTTTGTTAGTTAGCACGACCTTTACTTTTTGTCAATACCTCATAAATAATAAACTATTCCACCTTTTGATCGCGTGGAAAAGTCATTACTTGGTTTCAGTGAGAAAATGAAAGGAAAAAGATTGAAACAGAAGTGAAGAGAGAATACGATAAAACCGATGAGAACAGATACTACACTGGGACGGAATGCGACACAATGTAATTTTAACGTTGGGAAACCGAACGCGTACACTCAGGCCACTGGTCAAATATTGGTATATTTTTGTCCATGAAACTTTTGCCCGAGAGCAGGTACCAACTTGTGTTAGCTGATCATGATCTGCGAGAACAGATAGTGGTATTTACCAGACTCCCCACTGAGTCAGGATGTGACACAAGGTCAGTTATTTAATGTGTTAACTGGTCAAAGTCTTGGTCAATTTTGGTCCAGCCACTGCCTGTGTGGGATCGGGCACATATCTTCTCTTAGCTTGTCATGATCTGCCGGAATAGATACTACGCTTTTATCTCAGTATTTACCCAGGACTTCCCCACAAGGAGCGATGTGGCACAAGGCCGGTTTTTAAGTGTGGCGTTCCGAACACGTAGGCACATGCAAAAATTCCCCGAACACCCCGTAATGACGAGGTCAGATTTGTCTAGTCTCGTCTGGGTTCCGTCCTGTCCAAAGGCAGAGATTTCGACAACTGAGTATTGACAAACCCAGGGGTTTGTGAAGTGATGGTGACTGTGATTATAACACTATGATTGGTGTCAAAGATTGAATGGCGATCTAATTTTTATTTCTACAAAAAGAAAATTTATTTTTCATGTTAAAACAATGCGATACCATGAATTTTCTGTTTTTGTGACTTATGAAGTATAGTATGGTAGGTGAAACAGAGATTTTGTGGAATTCGTCGTGAGGTACAGTCTTCGATCTTTGGTCTGTTAAACATGTGTGTTGTTTTCATTTGATAAAGGAATTATTCGTTGAAATTAGTGATACAAAGCAAATCTTTACAGGTCAGGTTTGTTTTGATCAGGGATATGACATACTATCAAATGGAGGTGACGATGACACTTGTGATAATCAGGTCAAATGAGGGTAAGATTCTAGAGCATGGAAAATATTCCACAGGAAGTGGACATGAGAGATACGTGCCCATAATTTTGATTTGCTCGCCAATGAAAGAACAACTGGGATGGAAATTCTCGTCTTCCCCTCCGATACGTACGACACAGAGCCATTATTTTGTTTCAGTTACCAATCATACTGGGTTCTTAGGAGCTTTCTTTCCTCTCCTTCAATGTGTATGACATAAGACCTCTGGTCTAGTATTATTATTTGCATCCCCATAAAAGCAGTTGCCAAAAGAGTAGAAAAAAGATCGAACTGGTCTCACTGCTAACAAACCAACACTCTCCCAGCCGGATGATCGTTGTGCCTCAATTAGATAAAGACCTGTTGTCTAGACCAAGTTTTTGAACTCCTTCGATCAGCTGCCTCCATTTAAATAGCTGAATGACATTGGGCTCTTTAGCCATAACTGCAATCGCCAGTTAACCCCTCCCTTTCTTTTGTTTATGTATTCATGATCGTAATAATAGTACTACAAATAAAAATTGTTATTTGTACGCTTGCTAATGGGTGAGGTTGAAATTAAGTTTACCAGCGACACCAGAAAAAACAGAAAGGTTACTGAGAGTGAAAGGGAATGTTGAAAAGTGAGTGGACATTAAAAGACCCGTATTCAAAAAGGCTGAAGATGATTGACATGTCATTTGAATTTTTGAAAATTGTAGTTGACAGGAAAACAAGAATCTAGATGGGAATTCCACAAGTGAGAAGGAATGTAAGAAACTGATTTTCATGTACAGTTTGAAAATGATCATTAATAATGCAAATTTATTTTTTCAAATTATTATATTTTTGATCAAGTTTATTTAAATATTTTTCCAAAGGCTATCACCAACAGAAGGCTAACAGAAGAGGAACGTTGATACCATAGTGGCCAGCTGAACTAATACAGTTGAGATGAACTATATCGTTTCTCGAATAACCATATATCAGCTTCAATTTCGTTTCGAAACATTAGCTTACTAAACTTTATAAAAGTGTTATATGCAAGAGAAATCTGTATGTCTCATTCTAGAAAATATATATTAGCGCACAGCTCATTCTTGTATATAAAAGAGAAAACAAATATTTTTTTTTGCTCAAACATTTTAAAAAACCGTAACTTACTTTGGACAATAATACTGTTAATAGAATTCACGAGATATAAGCCTTATGCAAAGTTCGAGAACTTACAACAGAATACATAGACAAGTTTATGTAACATATCTGAAATACTTAGTGAACAGATTGACATGACTATATTAATGATGCTTGTATTATATCAAAGCATATAATTTCCCCAATTAAATATAGATACAATATGAAATTTCATTTTATTTCCGCTCTTTATAATATTATTTGACAAAGAAATACAAGAGTAAACAATGGAGTAATCAGTAATATATTGCATTCCTATTATGTAATGCTGTCATAAAATAAACAGAATTTGACAAATGAATGTTTACAAAGTCTGTGTGGCTTCCGCAATCACAGTTAAATTCAAATAAATTGTTTTATCCGGAAAAATTTTGAATATGTTCAATTAAAGAATAAATAACCTACCTTAATGGTGTTTTATCTCCCTTTAAATTTTACCCATTACGACCTCACACATAGCGAATTCCTTTTAAACTTTCAAATCTCTAGGCTAATTTATTTTTAGGAATCACTACCAGTTGCATCGTTGCATTCTCCTTAAACTTGTCCACAGTCTGGTATCACGTCTCTTTCATTGGTGGTTCAAGCTTTGACAAACATTAATAATAGATGCCAAATGTGGATTGTAATGATTAAATGGTATAATTTCTGCCTGATTTTCTGGTAAAAGGAGTTATCATTATCTACAAGAGTTTCATTAATACTATATTCCTCATCTTTGTTGTTGTCATCATAACGTTTCATCCCCTGTGCACACATAGACTTCATTTCGTCTATATCGATCCGCATAATCTGTAGGTAATTCCAAACTGAACACTTTATTTAATCTAGCAGAATAGACTATTCTCGCTCCACGGCTCACGTCTAGGTGTTTTTCATCTAGTACTTTTTAGTACATCTCAATTATTACTCACTATGTTTCTACTGAAACCAAGTATAATAAAACCGATGAGGACAATCGTCCGATTATAAATAATGTGGATAGTTGATGCGACGTTATGAGAAGAAAATGGACAGTCGACATATTCAGATTGTTTCTTAGTCTCGTTCTATCATTCGGTAAATTCCCATTGTCTCCAACGTCATTGCATACATCTATCAGCAAGAGAAGAATATTTAGCTATTTTTTTTTATCTTTGCGTCTCGGGCGACGAACCCCGGATCAACCGTGGACCTGATCAAATTACCGGCCGAAAATGTATCCTCACAGGTCACATCCCAAATCAACGACTTACCCATTTTAAAAAGGAAGATGGTAATGCCATCCGGCCGCTTCCCATCAACACGGTCGAGGCCTGCGTACATTGTGATGAAATTCTGAAATTTAACAAACACGTTCTAATGTTGATTTTCTAATTCTAAAAATGAAATAATTAACAGTAACAACTGATTTAGTTCTGAAATTAAATAAAAATCTCACTTTCAAGAGATTAATAGGAGAACATCATTTGATGCAGCGGCGGCTTCTGTTAAAAATGGATCTATAGATGTCGTAGCAGCCATGTTCGAAGCGTCAACATTTATCTTGTTTTTACTAATTGAATCGTTCGGATACTATAAAGGAAAGAATATTTCAAGCAAAATGTGTTGCATATTTGGTTTTAATACGACAGTCTCAAAAAGCAAAAAAACAAAAAACTAACATTCATTGTACCGTTTCGTCATCGACTGATTAAACTTAATAGAGAATGTATGTTCACGCATTTCAGTAGAAAAATGTCCGTACGAGAGGTTATCAAATTATCTCTAGACGACGTAAACAGTCCTAGACTTAATCAATCTGGTGCGAATAGACTTGGTATAAACTTGTGTTGCATTAGAATATTCCTGCTTTTATCGTTTTTGCACGACTTCCAGGTAACAAAAGCAGTCAGGGTTTGAGCAAAGAAGAGATAAGTGATTTTCAATAAAGAGACTCTGAAAACAATATTTGTATCTCGTCTTTAATTTTGTCAGTGAAGAGCTTTTGTGGTATACTTCTGATTTACATACACATGGCAACCTCAAATTCAGTATCAAATGCCAAATATTGTAATTTTAATTCATTTATTATTTAAGAAAGAAACAAATCTGGGAAACAGTTCTTCTTCAAGTTATATACTGTGTAAAAATCATGAGAAACGATTTAAGGTTGTCACAACAAGGACCACTATAATATCTTTGCCAATTAGTCAGGTTTAGACGTGTCAACATGGATGCTGCTGAACCACAGAAGCGATGTTGATCTTGTAGTTGGAGGAGAATAATTTATCATCAAAATAACTTCGAATGTCTGAATTGCGCCTTTCCGGTGTCGGTTGAATCCGCTCTACGCGAACTCAACGACTAGGAGGGGAACTGAAAATTTTATCTGAAAAACAGCGATGATGTCATTCGATGATGTAAGTGAATCAAATACAAAATGACTCAACTGTTCTCTGCTAACGACAGGCAAAACCACTCAGGTGTTCTCTAAAAAGGACTTTTGTAGAATTGACAGAAAAAATGGTGAGATAAGGTACAGCAGGTGAGGTAACTAACTGAAATAAATTAAAATAAAAAAGACAGTAACGAACACTCGACGAGATATCCTCAAACACCAGTCCATCCACATCCTTTCATGAGTAATATTTGGCAGCAGTATCGATGTGTGTAGCTACGGTTGCTAGGAGCAATGCAAAGCTTTCATACAACGAAATGTTCGACGATAGCAAAAATGAATACCAAAGCGTTTTATTTGCATGAATATAGTTTGTGTATTTAAAGATTGCTCTGATAATCTAGATTATTATTCGACCTGAATCGGTTGTACTTTCCGATGAATATATAAGATGCATTAATTTCTGATCGATCCCATTTGTGTAGAGGAATACATATATACATGTGCACACACACAAATCACACACACACACCCACACACACATATATCCATATCCACATATATATATATATATATATATATATGTATATATATATATATATATATATATATATATATATATATATATATATATATATATATATAAGTGTCTGTGTGTGGGCGTGTATGTGAGTGTGTGTGTGTGATTAATGTTTGTGCAACTTGGTGAAGATTATCCTTATTTGAACATTGTGAAACTGGAGCTATAAAGTCACAAACAAATATTGTACCAAAGTAGAAACCGTATCACTTCAGGACTATCAACAGCAGCAACAACTAAAATGGACGATACATATAACTCGCAGAGAAAATGATTACGTACTTACGATGTTGATGTTCCGCACAACTTGACATGAAAAAATAGTTAGGAAGGAAGCCATCATCAAAATCAAGACAGATAACAGCTAGAGGAGTTGAAAATTCTATTTTCCTGAATAATTATTTTAAGATAAAATTCAAACGACAGCAGTACTGGCTGGTCCGTCAATGAATTCCAATGCTTTTTCTTGTAGGGAAAGGCTAATATTTACATTAACATTATAGTGTATGTATGTAAGTATGCATATATCGTTTGGTAGATAGATAGATAGATAGATAGAAAGAAAAAGACTAAGATGGATAGATACATAGATAGATAGACACACGCGATTTATTTTTCCCTTAAGAGCGGATTTACATTGGCGAAACAAGTACATGTACACACACATGCACGTACACACATAGACCTATATATATATATATATATATATATATATATATATATATATATATATATATATATATATATATATTATGCAGTTTTACATTAGAACATGTACATACCCACTACATAACTGCACATCTTGTTTCAACGTTAAAAATATATTTTCTAAATGTTTCATCAGGTGAGAAATCACGATGCTACGGTGTAGCATCGTGATTTCCCACCTGATGATATTAATAATGGTGCAATAAGAACGAGACATTGTATATCTAAATTAACACAAAATTAAACGTAGACTTAATATATCTTGATTTCAGAAACTGATTAAATATACTGATTGTTACAAGCACTGGTTCCAAAACAGACCTCGATTACTCTATTAATAGGCCGTATAATGCTTGGGTGTTAACTCCGTGACTGCCAAGAACCTGGTCTATAGGTATTCATTTGACAATATAGAAGCACCACCGACACGTCACGTCTAATATACGAAGCAATTATCTGAATTTGCCATCCAACTTCCCGAAGGCGCACAGACAGAACCCTCAAACTGATCTTACTAAACAAAAGTGACACGTATGTGTATCCGTGATATGACACCTACTAACACATAACACTTTGACTATAATATTTCTCAGCATGCGTGATCGTCGATGGCACAGATACCGGCTGAATATAAGTTTTATAATATTAGAAGTAACATGCAAGACTTATATATATATATATATATATATATATATATACAACCCTGTAACTTGTAAATTATACTCAGTTCAAAAACATCACCGTCCTTCAGGTTGCTGCAATATTATCTATCTATCTATCTATCTATCTATCTATCTATCTATCTATCTATCTATCTATCTATGTGTGTTTATATATATATATATATATATATGTGTGTGTGTGTGTGTGTGTGTGTGTGTGTGTGTGTGTGTGTGTGTGTGTGTAAAATGTGTGTATATATATATATATATATTCATACATACATATATATATATATATATGCAATTTTTATATATATTATTTATATATTATATAAAAGCGGTACTTATTGGAAAGCGCTCAATACCAGTAATAGAGCTAACATATTTGCTTGGATTATTGTGAGTTTGTGACCCTGGCTTTCACGCTATTAGCGATCGTTAGACAAACTCTTGTCCGATCTCAAATAGCGTGAAACCCAGGATCACAAACTCACATCAATCCAATCGGTAGGCCGGTTAATAAAATTTTAGGAATAAAAAACAATAAAATGATTACAATAGTGACAGTAACATTGATGATATTTATTATGTATTAGTCTTTTGGCTAAATTGCAACACGAAATGTATATTCGTTTTAATTAATTATATATATATATATATATAGATAGATAGATGTCTTTAAAATGGTTATGTGTGTTATTGTTATGCTAATTTACCCATGCCCGCATGAACTATCCCAGTTATAAATAAGTGCAGGTACTTCCTTTTTGAGAAGGAAGTTTCCAGCAGTCAGCTCTGACAGTTGGACTGAACATTCTTGCTGGCGACACTCTCCTTTGTATATTCTTTTTTATTACTCTTTCTCTTATATTTGTCTAACTCAATTCCTCTATTTGTGTTTATTTCTGGCCCTAACAAGGCCAGAGAAGTTATATAATATGAAATTATATCATCTAAATAACTGCCGCGTGTTTTTTGTATGATATTGATAATTTCTAATAATTAGGTCCAGTAGTGAGACATTGTTTTCGTCATTTTAGTCGTTTTTGCTTAATATAGATAAAGAATTCTTGCATTCCACATTTCAAATCATATTCCGATAAATAACTATATTCTTTTATTCGTGTCTCGCTTGATAATTTTTACCTTACAAACATGTGATTTGTTTGTGGATAAGTGTCATATTAAATTGCTTCATTTTTCAAATAAACCCATTCGTATAATGGTATTACATAACAATTCAATTTTCTTTATTTATGAAGTTTTTTTATTCTGTTTCTTAATAATTTGCTTAGCATATGAATAACTTTCGCTAAGCCAATGTTCTTTAGGATTTCTGTGTCGTACCTTTAGCCCTGTGTTACAACACTTCACAGTTAAAATGAAGTTTTAAAATGGTTCACTTTGTGGATGTTTTTTCTCGTCCTCATAGAAAAAATCAAATACTATTTATTTACAACTACTGAAACATTTCCTCTGGATTTCAATTTAAATGATAAAACAAAGATAGAAATACATTTACGTATTGTTTTTAAATATTCTAGTTGGAATAATGGGATGATAAAATCTTAAGTAATTAAATAATAATAAAAACTATTTTTTCAGATTAGTGCATTTGCAAAACAAACGTACATTTTATGCACATTATATAAGCTTTATTGTGTTTCATTAAATAAATTAATTTATAATGTATTGAAATAATTTTAAATAGCTATATAGTTCATTTATTTATTTATTTATTTCATGTATAACTGACTATTAAAGGTTTGTCACTGATGTATTATTCACAGATACTTGTCCCGAGAAAGGCATTAAACTTCTTAATTCTTAATTAGTTTTTAAATCTTAACATAATGAATAAAAAATGCAAGGTATTCATATTTGTTTCCGATTGACTGAAATAAAATAAAGCTAACACCATGAAACAAAACTAAAAAAATGAATTGCAGTTTAAGTAAAATTCATTATACTTAAATTCAAGTTAAATCGTTTTCCTTTTCTAAAAAGAAAACATGAAAAATAAGTAATTTTTACCCTATTTCAGTTTATCAGAGGAATATTTTTCCGCTTGATTAAATTAATTTGTTGTACGCTTCGGCCTTTTTCAGGTGGTTGGAATGTCGCACTGAACCCTGTCATTCAGTATCTGTCTATATTTCTGAGCTGAAGGATTATGTACACTATTTACATTTTTCGGACTATTTTCATCTTCTTTGTCGCCATATTTATTAAAAAGTTTCGGCTGTTGTACGCTTCGGCCTTTTTCAGGTGGTTTGAATGTCTCACTGAACCCTTTATTTCGCTCACTGTGATAGACTGTTCTCGTTCCTTCAGTATCTGTCAATATTTCTAAGATGAGGTATTATGTGAAATTATGTGATATTTACATTATTCGGACCATTGTCCTCATCTTTGTCGCCATATATATTACAACGTTTCGACAGTCTTCCCCAGTGAACGAAATAAAGCGTTCAGTTCGACATTCCAACCGCCTGAAGTCCGGAGTGCATAACGTTCGAAACGTTGTAATAAATATGGCGACAAAGATGAAGACAATAGTCCGAATAATGTAAACAATGTGCTGTCATTGTTTTTTACTCGTGTAGATACTTCTTGAAATGTTACAATATTAACCCTTTCATGTCTAGTTGCAAACCATATCCATCTTCTTATGCAGATGATCCCAGACTACTTACATACTTACTCATAAGACATACCACATACATCATAAAGATTTTACGTGTAAACGTCTAACATTGAGTGTTTATAATATAAATAGTTCAATGAAGAAACTATTCAATGTATCTTAGTTTTCGGGCTATTTTTCTGGACGCTTGTGATACTTTACGAATATAACTATTTTTCGATATTTTAGGTGTGCAAGTTTACAATTTTTAATGTTTATTTATTTCCACACACACACACACACACACACACACACACACACACACACATATATATATATATATATATATATATATATATATATATATATATATATATATATATATATATATATATAAGCGATATGTAAGATGTATGCAATGTAAAATCTCTTAAAATTGCAGACTGCTGGACCGAACAATTTTCCTGAGATCCAAATTATGTTGATAATTTAAAAAAAAAATGTAAAATCAAAACCTTTTCATGTGGGTAATGTAAACGTTCCAGCGACCCAGAAAGCTCTCAAGCTGTCCTTACAGCCACTTGCAACACACCTTCATGGTTAACTGCACGTGAACATATATTCGCTACCACAATAGAGGCAATTGGCCTTTTCTCAGCAAAAGCCGTGATTAGTTTGATGAGAATGACGAGACACTTAGAGATACACTGACGGAGAGGAACAAAATACGGGAAAAACTACTCCAGAAACTCCTTTCTGTAGGATAACAGCAACAGCTCACCCAAAGAAGCCAAAACCCGTGCGTAACGCACAGTAAATGCAATGAAAGATAATTAGTGGCCGACCACAACCGCGATAATGCAATCAACCGCAGATAACTGCAAAAAGTTCTACATACTAATGAAGAAATCAGTTGGTCTTAATATGGCCACAGTTACACCAATGAGATCTAAAAATGGAAATGAACTGCTTACTAGCCCGACTGATATCTCTAAATGCTGGAAGCAACATTTCTCGGTGAATTGGTGAATAGACAGCTCCAAATAGATCCGAGTACCGTTGTCATTATAGAAAACGAACAGTAGTGAAAGCAATCAATATCCCCCATCACTGCAAGAGTTTGAAATATCCATCTCCATGTTGATCGTTGGTAAGGCAGCAGCTATGCACTGAATTCTGAAATTCTTGTTACGGTGGAGACCACATCGTTCAAATCATGCATCAAATTATCGTAAATTTCCATATCCTTGTATAAGGGAAACGGTGTAAAGGAACTGTGCAGCCATTTTCGTTTTATTACTCTTGTCTTCTGCTGTTAATATTCTTGTAGGTATCATGATCTTCTGACGAAATACATATATCGTGGACACTACTTTTTCAGAATCCCAATGTGTATTCCCACCAAACAGATGAAAGATAAATATGGTGTTCACCGCTGGTGAGCTGCAAGAAAACTCGTATGAAAAACAACAAAGCCTCCTCCAATTCCTGTATATCTGAGGAAAGCATTTAATCCTGTAAAGTGGGAGCTTCTCTGGCAAACCCTGAGTCGACTTCGTTGCCCAAAATAATCTGAAAATGTTGTTCAGCCTATTCACAATGAGATGGATGTCTCAGTTATTGCTGGTGGTCTACCTTCTGAACCCTTTAAGATGACCACGGATGTGAAAAAGGGTGGCTTAGTAGCACCTACGCTGTTTTCAATCTTCTTGTCTGTGTTTATTTTTATAGCTTTTACAGATTGTCTACATAGATTCCGCATTCGATATCGCACTTCTATTAGATTATTTAATCTTGGACGTCAATCAGCTTTCACGAGAACCTTTCAAACGTTGCTTAGGAATCTCCTGTACGCTGACAATTTTCATTTATTATCTGATAATGAGGAGGAAATGCAAATATTGATGGATAGTATCTCTCTGAAGCTTTAGCCCTCACTGTCAGCCTCGATAAAACTGTCGTCATATTTCATCCAGCACTACGTCAAACATATATTGAACCTACAATATATGTGTATGGCTAGAGGTTGCAGGTTGTGGACAAGTTCCCATACCTAGGCAGTACCATCAACAGACAACGTAACTTTGATGATGAAATTACAAGTCGAGTACAGAAGGCTGCTGTGGCCTTCGCTGCTCTGAAACTGGCCACAAATGTGTCGGTTTATAACGGGTGCGTTCTTACTTACCTCCTGTCTTTTTGCGAAATATAGGTCACATAGTGTTATGATCCAGGTCCTTGAACCACGGTGATGGTCCAAGGTAGAACCAATGAAGAATAAATCGAACACAGGTATGGAATAACTCAGATATATTACAAATAGAATATATGTACAAAAGAGTACAAGTGTTAGTATTAATAATCAGGTTAGGTTAGAGAGAACTATGTTGTCTCGAAGTATCACTATTCCAATGTCTTACAGTAATCGTCTGACCGCGACTCTGTCTCTGACTCATTCAGCACTCTGACTCAGCACTGTCACTCACTGTCTCTCTGTCTGACGATGTTCAACAACACGCCCACGTGTGTCGAATGTGGCACAAGGCCGGTTTAATGTGGGCTCACCGAGCCCGTATGCTCGGCCAAGAAATGCCTGTAGAACCCGTATAAACGGGATTGGGTTGGTCACCCCCCCCCAAACGAGGCTCTGCACTTCGGCGGAGCCTTGTCCGGGTTCCTCCCTGTCCAGAGGCAGAGAGTTCCCCTCTGCCTCAGAGGCAGAGAGTTCGACCGTCTAGCCGAGTCTTCCAAAAATGACTGACTCTCTGTCTGACTCCTGCTTCCTCTTGAGGGGCAGTATGTATTGGGTACGGGCTAGTCCATTACTATTATGGGTAAGTTCCCATAACACATATAGAAGATAGTATTGTTACCCTTGAATGCTTCCACTAGCGTTTTCTGAGATCCATCCTGGACATACACTGGCTCTCTCATACACCTGACACAATCTTCCGTAAGCATTAAGGCACTAATTCCTCGCTGCCAACATCTGAGTACAGGTCATGTTTTTCGCTCCGAGGATTCTCGAATTCCCAAGTAAATGCTTTACGGCCAACTAGCTCAAGGAATGAGTCCAAGGCACAAATCTATCAAACATACACTGACTTTGTAAAGGAAGTTATGGGAGCTTCAAACATTACTGAGGACTAGTAGGAGAGAACTGCTCGTGATCGGGGTAACTGAAAGAGGAATGGTTGTGAGAGGTTCGAAGTGAGATCAGTGGAAGGGGCACAGATAAAACAAACTCTCCCTCTGTCTCTCACTCTGGCCTCAGTACTAGTGCTGCTGTGTTTCTCCCGTGATGTGCGCAGTCTGTGGCATTACCTCTTCATTCTGAGGGTACACGGTTGACAGTTCCCTGGTTGCTGTTTCCGACTGGTAGTTAGGAGCGCTAACTCTTGTGTCGCGTCTTGAGCGGGAGCTCTGATCAACAGTTGTATAACCTCGGAGTGTCTGTAGTGCCATGTCAGCTGATGTGCTTACGGCCATCACTGAATTTTTCTACCAAGCTGTCCATAATAACGGAGAAGCTAGCGCCGTGGCCCTTGACATCTCCAAGGTGTTGGATAGGGTTTGGCATGCCGGCCTTCTTCGCAAGGTTCAGGGATATGGTATTACAGGCTGATTGTCGGACCTAATACAATCATTCCTATCAAACCGTGAATTGAAGGTCATTCTCAATTGATTCTCCTCCAGCTCCTATCCCACGAACGCAGGTGTTCTACAAGGCTCCACCCTAGGCCCTACCCCGTCCCTTATATTAAAAAATGATCTTCCTGACGCCACTGATTCTCAAGTCGGCATCTATGCGGATGACACCACAATTTACTCCTGCCTCAGAAACCAATCTAGTGCCGCTGACAAAATTAACCTGGCCGTTCGTCTCGAAAAGGACCTTCAATCTGTTGTGAATTGAGGCAGGAATTGGCTGGTTAACTTTAACGCCTCCAAATAAAACTGCTCTCCATTAATCACCACAGGGATCCTTCCCTGCATCCCATTAGAATGTCTGAAGCTCAACTTCTCGAGAGCTCTCTCTGCGGCTGCTCAGTCTCACGCTGTCTGCTGACCTGTGATGGAACAAATACATTGAGTCGATTGCTTCATCCATCGCAAGGATAATTGGCCCCCTGTGCCCGGCAAGGAAATTCTTCTCCCCGGTATCGATCTTCCAAATTTACAAATCAACCATCCGCAATTGCATGGAGTATTGCTGCCTTATATGGTCTGGAGCCCCTTTTGTTTGCCTCAAGGTTCTTGATAAGATCCAGAGACGGGTATGTAATGTAACTGGCCCTGATCTGGCTTCTCGTCTGCAGTCTCTCTCTCACAGACGCACCGTCGCCTCTCTCTGTCTTTTTTATAAATACTTCCATGGTAATTGCTCCGATGAACTGCTTTCGCTGGTTCCCAGGCTCCATGAATTCAAGCGTCCTACGAGGCTGGCATCCCGTTTCCACCCTTTCACTGTTGAAACTTAAATGTAGACGTTTCTTCTACTCCAATAGCTTCATATCTCGCACCAAACGCCTATGGAACTCCCTTCAATCGACATCTCCAGTTGCCTTGATCTATCCTCTATTCTTTTTCACATCCTTTCCTCTAACACTTCTATCTGCTCTCGATCCAAATCCTCTGTAACCCCTAGCGTGCTAGTGGCTTCCAGCCTTGCCTGGGGTGAAAAGCTTAAAAAAGGGTTGGAAACCCAGTGTATGTTGATCTTTTAAAAGGAGAAAATATTCGAAGCAATGATATTTATTTTACTACTAATCAAGGAACTTGATTTAATATTTCCAAATATATGCTTATCCTTTTCCAGCTTCGAATCGTGTTTCATGAATGATATTCTCACTGAATTTGTAGGTTTTTAATTACATGAAACTTAGTAGAATCGCTGTAGTATAACTTGTCATTGTATGAAAAGTACCGTATACGAGATTGTATTTTCAAAGCTTTCTACAATAAAAAATCACCATTGTTTCTAAAAAGATTCTCTCATAATGTTATCATAACATTTCGTTTTCTAATTTCATCTGTCACTTTATAATCCGAGACAAATACTTTTAAGACTTTTTTACAGCTTTGGGTAATTGCGTTAATTGTTGAATCCTTCGTTATATCAATAATCCGTCTTTGAATAGAGAAATTACTTCTCTCTAATTTCATATGCCTTCATCACCATTGATTTGAATGAGAATATTCCAATATCTGAAGAATTTAAAGAGCTGAACATTAACATTCTACATGTACATTTGTACAAAGATACTACAGAATTTCACCAATGCTATTTAGTTTTATAAATATAGAAATATATTTTGCTGACAAAGGTAATTACGATTACTAATGTTTTTTAGTACAAAGCATGTATCTAGAAAATCAGAAATTAATTCTGTACAAAATTACACGTTAATAAGTGGGACCTTAAATTGATATTCAATCTGCTATTCGGATTCGATAAAAAACTTAAAATAACTTGCAGAACTTGCAAGTTTAGATTATTTCCTCTCTAATGTTAATACATCAACCCAGTAAGAATTGACTTATCAAACCTTATTGCGTGGCTTAATGTCGAAATTATTTTACTACCATTAATTACTAGTCTATATGTTTATTATTGCGTAGATATAGAGCGTGTTTAAACGTGTGTTTTAAATTAATCCTTACTCTTCATTATACTAAAATCCACAAATATTGTTTTTTTTAAGTAAAGACTGTGATTATACATGCAACACTATGAAGATATTGAGCATGTATATTCTTGAGTCTATAGATAAAATTTTTTCAAGTTTATACTTGAGACTATAGGTGATTTTTGGTTATCTTATAAATGAGACTGACAGAGCATTTTTTAAATGTTTATGTCAGATTGCTAAACTATAAAAAAAGTTAATCCAAATGTTCTAGGTTTTCTGGGATTTAATATCGATTTATTGTTTATATTCAAATATGCTCTCCGGATTTATTTACTGCAGAAAACGTAGCTTCGTTTCGTGTAATATTTATTGCGGATTCTTTAAGTATATTTACTTTAAATTCTTTTCACTTCGCATGACGCTAATCAGTTTTTTTCCTCGATGATTTCATCATTTAACTATTGTCAGCATGGCAAGGCATCATTCACGCTTTCTATATTCACTTTTCTTTTGAAATCTCTCTTTCTGGGTGGATTAATTTACACTTCATTGTCTGTTGCATTCTTATTTCCTTTTTTCTCATATCAATGTATTTATCACTTGATTGACTTGGACTTAATTTATTTTAGTATATGTAATTTTCAATATAAGTTTCACGAACTGTAATGTCTTTTTCACCTCTTCTGTCTCTCTCTCTAGTTTTCTAAGGTTCTAATACATTTTATTTTTCTCAAGTTTAGAAATTACTAAGGGCTTTTAATCTTTTTCTTTCTTCTTTTAATTTTTCTTTTTCTTTCACAGGTATCTGAAAGTAGCCAGAACTCAAACGGTTTGAAAATGACATTAGGATTGTGTACGTGATATCCCAATGAAATGGCAGCACATAAGAAATACAAATAAAGAAGAAAGAGAAAGTAAACTGTCCTCATAAGAAGAGAAAAAGTTGAAATTAGGAATAGAAGGACGTTAATGCAGAAAAGAAATCTACGAAGGAAAAAGAAGAATAAATGAAGAGATCGTGAACAAGAAAACATTGTTAAGACGTAACGAAAAGAAAACGGCATAAAAAAAGATCAAGGTTAAGTCATGAAAAAAAAAAAATAGAAAAAGTAAACCAAATGTAGATTGTGCTAATTAAGTTGCAGACAGTCATTGTCTGAAAACTCTGTAGGTCAGTTGAGGTAGACGCGGACGTCCTTGCAAAATTATTCTCCAATTTCAAGTCAACTGACATTGTGTTTAGTTAGGACTGATTGATCACTAGTCAGTCTATCTCAATGGGATAATGTGTTTGTTGGAACGCACACAGCCAATGGTTCCGTACCTCGTCAATAGAAAGAACGTAAAAGAACTTGTCATTTCTGAGAGTTGAATATGCGATTGAAAAATAGATTTAATAAGTCAGATAATAAAAGATATAAAATGATGGTAATAATAATTGTAGTTTAAGCTACAACAGAAACAACACAAACAATAATAATAATAATAATAATAATAATAATAATGATGATGATGATGATGATGATGATGATGATGATGATGATGATGATGATAATAATAATAATAATAATAATCATAATAATAATAATAATAATAATAATAATAATAATAATAATAATAATAGGCAAAGATGAGAGTTTGATAACATATTGATGTTACTTGTATGTTTAATGTCAGGGAGAAAATGTACAGAAAACCCTCGAACTCTATAGATGTAAACTAAAATACCAATATGATATGAAATGCCCAAAAGGTAGAGGTTTTGTTTGTTGTAAGCGGAGCGATGGAATCAGTGTCTGACAATTGTTCTCAATACTAGAAAGCATTAGTTTTGCAAGTGACTTTTTGTTTTCTGCAGAAGGATAGAAGCAGCACGAACACTGAAGAAAGCACTCGATACCTAAGGCTTCAAGATGTAGTATGATATTCAATAAGTGCAAGACCATCTAATATTATCCATCCAAAAATCAAATACTACTACTACTACTACTAATTATACTATTACTACTACTTCTACTCCTACTACTAATACAGATAATAGTAATTTTTAAAATAAGAAAATGTAAAGGAAGAAATTAAAATTCAAATGACACATTCCTAAACACGAAAGTAGAAGAATTTTAAAGTGATTTACTGTTATTTATCAGAAAGTTAATGACACTAGAGATTATTGATGCCATAACATAATACAGGACTCTGCGATGAATGTACAAGAGTGTTCGATAATAGTGACTCACCTGATTTTTTTACTAAATGTTCTCTTCTCCGATGAAACGAAAGTTGAGCTAAATTCAAAGGATAAGCGATCTAAAATCAGAAGAAGAAGCCTTGAAATCTCTTTGAATTTAGCAGTAAGTACTGTCAAGCATCTGTTCAGTATAACGTTCTGGGGATGCTTTTCTTTTCATAGAACTGGTTTCTTAAAAACCTATTGAAAAGACCCACAGGAGAGAGCAATACAAGAGAATTTTAGAGTCTAGTCTGATCCCTTCTGCTGAAAGGGTGCGAATCGACCCCACCAATATCATTTTTATGCAGAATAATGCTCCCTGTCACAGATCAAAATTGATGAAGGAATATTTTGATGAGAAGCAGGTGAGTATTATGACATGGCCGCCCCAATCTCCTGACATCAACCCGATAGAAAACTTATGGAGCATTGTAAAGTACAGGCTTTCGAGAAAGCAGTTGAGCAACAAAGAGGATTTTATTGTGAATTTCATATCCGAATGGAATTCAATGCTTGGAGATGAGATTTGCCAGAATCTAATCAAGTCAATGCCAAAAAGTGTTGAAAAGGTTATTCAAAATAAAGGAGGTCCCATAGATTATTAAATATTTCGAACCATATTACCTATTATAAATAAATTATACCTCTATTATTCTTTATTTAAAGCTGTTCGGTTATGTTTCTATTGATTACAGGAAATAGATGTGTCACTTTTTTTGCACAGAGTTTTTCCCTAAATCTCATTTATATCCAAAATTATAATTATCAAAAGAATACCTTAGGGTGAGTAAAATTTTTTACTAGGTGGTCGGAAAGGGGTCTTTATATTAGTAAGATTAAAAATTAGTCTGACCCCTAAAAGAATAGGGGAAAAATTTTTAATAAAAAAAAATCAGGTGAGTCAATTTTATCGAACAGCCCTGTATAATGAAGATTATTAGAAACGGCACAAATATCATATTATGAGGAGATATGCATGAATAGTTTGCGAATAAAACAAACGAAGAAAAAATGAAAAATTAAAACACAGAAACGAATTTTAAAGTCACAAAATCCTTTGCCAAACAAAAGAAGAGAAAAATAAATGACACCCCCGTTTCTGAAAAAAAAATGTCAAACCTAAATTAAAATATTTTACGGATAAACCCAACAAAGTACAAGAGAAGATTTAACATTAAAATAAAGTCAGGAAAACATTGTAAAGTATATACGTTATCCTCGTTTTAATAAAATTCGGGAAAAGCCAATTCAAAATAAATGTAATAACAACCAGGGCAGAATAAAAATGACAAGTTACTGACAATTTTGTCAACGATATGATTTCGTCTACTTACACCAACTGCAGACAGATAAGCCTAAATTTATAGTAGAATATTTATTGAAACAGAAATAATTAATGTTCACACTGGTTGTCAGAAGTCAACTTCTGGACTTCTTATTCATCAGGAACTAGACAAGAATAATTGTAATACTTATTAAAGAATAAAAAATATAATTATTTTATAAACGCTTATTATATATGCTAACTCTATTTTGAATTTTTACACTAGCTACTGTAAATTTCATGATTTCTCTACAATGGATGCAAATATGAATTGTTCTAATATAATAGAATATAAAAATAAAAAATATTCTATTGCACTGGAAAAATTACTAGAACATTTTTCGGTATCATGTAGGAAATCTAGACTTACGATAAAAGTTTGTATATTGGAATCGTCGAGAATAACCATGATGTATTCAGATGAATCAGAGACTAGCGGATGGATTGCGACTCTCAGGAACAGAGAATTGATGGCAGACACTGATAAAGCTGATGTAGAGTTGAGGATAATTTCTTCCGTTCGACCATCAGTGATTACCGCTTGATATCTGCATTGAAAACAGCATCAGGTTGTCATGTCAAATTAAAGGATTGTTTGCCAGATTGGATGAGTAGATATCTGAAACGACGAAGATAAAAGACAGCAAATTATTGAGGAAATTACCTGGCATTCATTTCAGGAAGTGAAGAAGATTGGGAAGTTAAGGTCGACACCAAACTAAATAGTATGCGTGACACAATCATTTGGGTCAAGTTTAAATGTAATATAAGGTTGTTCGGAAAATAATGTCATATTTTAGAATCAGCTATTTTAGAATCGCAACGGTTGTTACAGGAAGCGGATTCATCGCTAATTACAATACTTTATTTATTAATTTACAAAAAATTCCAAATGTTTGGTCGCAAGAAATCTTTATACGCAGTTTCTGCCTCCTTCTTGTAACGCTTAAAAATGGTCAAGATGCTTGTAAAAGCGGTAGGCACTGACCAAGAATTAAGATAAATATGGGGAATGTGGTAAAGTCTCAAATTCCATGCCGCTGAGATTTTTTAAGTGTTTTTTCCTGGCAACATATGGCCGGGAATTTTCAGGCAGCAGATTTAAAATTCAGCAGTGCCGCTTACATGTTGCTTAACTGAATGGGCATTTCATCCAGCTGCTAATAATAAAAATTTTCAGGGATTATTTGGTTAAAATCTAGAATGCTGTAATCGGTAGCGGCAATGGTGGACTAATCTTTTTAAAAATATAAATCATTTCTTCTCTTTCCATGTTCAACGTGACGGGAATATAATAGGTAGAGTTCAATTCTGAAGAAGACTGATATAAAATTAGCAAGCAGTACTCTTTAATCATTTGGAAAGAGCAATAGATATATTCTTAAAATATATTTATAAAATGCAAAAGTATGAGTTTATCAGTGATGATACCCTGGCTTAATTACAGATTTGGTGAATTGCAACATCAGATCCGTTCTGCCAAGTACCTCGACCTGTTAAGAGGACGCCTCTCCGCATAATTCGCTCCCCGATGTGATATATATATATATATATATATATATATATATATATATATATATATATATATATATATATATATATATATATATATATATGTATATATATATATATATATATATACATATATTTACACAAACACACACACACATACATATGTGTGTGTGTATGTGAGCAAGTATTATAATAATATAATACAAAAAAATGAAAACTGTGAGAAGTGTCGGATATAAGGAAAGATATACTTCAAAACGATATCCAGATATCTACCAAACATTGAATGACAAATTCAAAACGAGTATACGAGTTTGTCAAAACAAATGACCTAATAATTGCAAAGATCAATCCAAGAATTATAATTGCTCAGAAAAATAAATACAAATTTGCCAATGACGACAATGAAGTCATTTTGCTGAGTTCAAATTTAAAAAAAATAAATTGTAATAAGTTATATATATATATATATATATATATATATATATATATTACAAAGAGTTAATCATACCTTGAATCAATTAGCAATAATGATTAACTCTTTGTAAACTTATATGCTGCCTATTTTATATATATATATATATATATATATATATATATATATATATATATATATATATATATATATATATGAGTGAGCATTGAAGCCAACACTCATGGTAGACGCAATCGTCAGGCCTGACGATTGCGGCTAGCAATGAAGTAGTCCTCTGAGTGATGACCCCATTTATATTTGAGCACTTTATTCCATAAATATAGCACACTTTAAAATTACAATTCTTCATATATATATATATATATATATATATATATATATATATATATATATATATATATATATATATACATATATATATATATATATATATATATATATATATATATATATATATATATATATAGGCTAAGAAGAATTTGGTAATCCGTATAGGTAGTCCCAAAAAGGATGAAATCCTGAGATCTCAATGTTTATTCAGAGCTAATAATTTAAAGGAAAAACTGGCTGTAATAGGAAGATTTTCCAGTTGTTAGATTAAGCTTTGAATCCTTGTGTATTAAAAATGATTAAACATATCTAACTGAAATTCGCCAAGGTGTTTTATAAAACTATAGAAGTCTACTTTGAACAAGAAGAATTTATTTAGCACTAAGTTGAAATTATGATACCTCTTCCTGTTGTGATCAGCTGATCCATTTTTCCTTTCTACTGTTCCCTTTTTTTAAAACATATTCTCCATTCTGTAAATGGAATCCAGGATATGAATGTTGGTACAATTCCTAAAGGCCTGAATTTTCCTATCACCATTGCTCAGTTGTGGATACATAGGTGGGATGACAAAAAGATAAACGATTACATATTTTGCTATTACTAGCTGAATAACTCAAAGGGTTTTTCAGTACTACTTACGACAAATACTGTCAAGTTTGCTAAACCTCAAGTATGAAAACCTGGAAAAAAGAAACTCAATTAGTTTTGTGGTTTTCTGGATATTAAACAATTATCCCATGTTGTTACACGATTTGTACAAATTTCTTGTTACACCGGATATATCCCAAATTAATCAGATGTTCAGTCCATGGGATTCTCAGTATTCATCTTAAAAAATACTGTTCACATTCCTCAAGTTTCATTTCATCTGTGAAGAGATAGTCTATAATTAATTGTCGCATAGTGGACTGATAATAGATAAGTTACTACTATATTCTCTTTATCTCACGAAAAATTTCTATTTCTTCATACATTACCTCGGCTTTAGAAGAGTCTTTCTCTAATACAATGTGTCTTCCGATGTCGCTATCACATCTCCCATCCCGCGATTGAAAATTTCCTAAATGTTTAAATTATTGATTTCAAATAAGAGTTCGCATCGTAGTTAACAAAATATTCATTAGAAATATACTAAATTCATCGATAAGTTTGAAACATATATTTTGGACTATAATTAAAAGACTTATTTAAAAACAACATCACCAAATATATATATATATATATATATATATATATATATATATATATATATATATATATATATATGTACAAGTTAAAACGAAAGATGGTCACATATGCTTTTATAATTGAAGGAATAAGCAGGTACTTCGGTTTACTGTGATAATATACTTTAGCCAATAACAACATTCCTCGAAAGATTGAGTCCAATTGCTTTCTATATTCTTCGTCTCGTTGAAAAAGTCACAGGCGTGTCCAAACATTCAAACTTTAAAATTTTTCTCTTCATGTTTCAATTTAGTCAAAAGTCTAATACAAAATAAATATCATCAATCTTATTGCCAATATTGTTATTATTTTTGACATTTTATTCCTCAAATTTCATTATCCGGCCTATTAAAACTACTTTTGTATAAATGATTCATGTTATATATATATATATATATATATATATATATATATATATATATATATATATATATATATATATATATATAGTGTGTGTGTGTGTCACTTTAAATATTATCTTAATGGATACATGTATTTGAGTAGACGCTATGTTTATTTGTATACGTTACATTTATTTTCGTTAACTGACTGGACAAATCCAGAAATATTAATAAATAAAAATGCACCCACCGGCTGAATTCTAACCTACGTATTCCTTTATAGGAGAAACCGTCATTAGATTCAACGTTATTGTGGCTAGAGGATGATACTTCATCTGTAACTTTGTGCTTAATAGCATTTTACGCTGAAACACCGGTTCGTGTCAGGTGATCGCTGTTAAGCAACGTCATTCTAGTCATTGACTCGATAGGTAAACGCCTGAAAATACCAGATGCTGTAAACATGTATGTGTGATGCGCGGTTCGTGTAATGATCGGCAGATTGGAATGAGAAGTCTGAGAGATGAATTTAAGTTCCAATCGTGTTCCTGACCTTTATATACACGCAGATAGCCTTGGCCGTGATGAATAAAAAATGATATGGTGACCCAAGTCTGGACATCCGCTCCTACCAACACGCATTGGGCCAACGCGGTAGGATAATGGTCCATGTATCACCATAGATTTGAGAAGACCTACGTTTAACAAAAAAATCATTACAGGCTGAAATATTTCTATAATATGTAGCTTAACATAGCGAGAACACATTTCTAAAGATGATGCGACATTTTTAATCTTTGAATATATAATTTATGACGTGAAGGTAAAGATATTTTGTTAATTGAATTTTGTTTCGTGTCATGTGAATGGGTGTTAAATATGGATTCTGATAATTTAAATACATCATTAGTTTCGCATTCATGAATTAGGAGATAATTAGCTAATTATTGGTTGTTTTAACTTAACAGGAATTGCTTCTAACAATTTGTATATTTTCACAGTAAATTATGCTCTTTCATTATAATATCAGCAATATAGGATTTCCTCTTGTGATTCGGTATTTTCTCTTGCCCTATAAATATGGAAAATATGAACATTTTTTTATACTGTACTTAACAAAACATGCTATAACTCATTATATAGTAAAGAAGCTATTTTATTTGAAAATAAAGTCACGCAGCAGGATATGTAAGCTACAAAATCACATTTGCAAAAGAACAGTTCATGAAATAGTAATGTTTTTACTAACGAATTTCAATAGCATCACGGTTTATAAACATCGGTATAAAATTCCATTTTCCAATAACAAAGAGACAGTTGAATGCTAAAAAGGGCAGAAAATTGCCAACATTCGGAAGGGATACGGCACAAAGAATAATAATAATAATAATAATAATAATAATATGAAGAAGAGGAAGAAGAATAGAAATAGCCAAAACAGTTTCACAATAATGTTTAAACATTTGATACCCAGATAATCACACATATGTTTATATTGCTTGAGAATGTACTGTTATAAAAGGTATTCCGGTAATTATAGGAAAAGTTTTGATGTACACAAGAAAATTATAAAAACGCATGGAATATATCGAATATTCGGAGAACATGAGACGCTGAGAAACGTAGACGCCATATTTGAAAATAACTTGCTGTCACTTGAAGCTATTGTTGACCATTACGTAAATGTAATTTAAATAAGAACTCTCTTACAATTCTCAATTATAAATTTTCAATTTGAGTCTTAACTTCCTAGAGGAAAAGAAAATTTAATCAAACAGAAAAGAATTAAGAGCAGGTTCATATATATTTATGTGAAAGACAGTAAGTAATGACAAAGCCAAGTTTCAATTCACAAATAGTGTCAGTGCCGAGCGTTGGTCGGTGAAAAAGTTCTATGTAATTGACAAGACTAGATAAACAAAACAAAACTCGGCTTCCTACCAAATATACCAATATATATATATACATAGTTTTGTGTGTGTGTGTGTGTGTGTGTGTGTGTGTGTGTTTGCTTAAAGACCAAGCAACGTTCTCTGTTAATATTTTTCTCTACCTCCTTTTCTTGGCATCCGTTGAAAATTGAAATAGGAACTCTTCGATGCTTGATTTTTTTCGGCCTTTACAATCCATTATTAATTGTATATGTATGCAATGCATGTATGCATATATTCTATATTTGGGTATACGTACGTGCACATATATATGAAAAAATCACACATACGCACAGACTCACATATTATTTCTTACGTGTAGAATTCTGCGTGTAATTACTTTGTCATGTATCTTAAAGAAAGTTTCAATTCAATCATATCGTACTCGTCAACATAATGATTCCTAGAGTCTCGTAAATTCCATGTGCAACTTTTCATAGCTGTAGCGGCTTTAACTAAATCATAATGAAATTGGTACTAATAAATTTTAGGGAACAGAGTCTATTATATCCTAACAATATAATCCTTATAAGGATAGACTCGGTGTACTATTTACATTATTCGGACTATTGTCCTCATTTTGTCGCCATATTTGTTACAACGTTTCGGCCGTCACCAGATCTAACTAACACCTTTATCAAGGACACATGGAACAGTGGATAAAGGCGTTAGTTAAATCCAGTGATCGAAAGAGTGTGATTTCAATACCCGGTTAAGGCAGTAGAGCTCTTTGAGAGCGGAATTCACAAGGAGATAACTGATAACTGACGTTAATTAAATATGGCACGTGGAACTAGAACAAATCTACCCCAGTGAGCGAAATAAAGGGTTCAGTTCAAAATTCCAACTATATGAAGAAGGCCGGAGCGTACAACGGCCGAAGCCTTGTAATAAATATGGCGACAAAGACAAGGACAATAGTCCGAATAATGCAAATAGTGTACATAATAACTCATCTCAGAAATATAGACAGATATATGTACTTTCAGTTAGATTTAACAATTGAATCTTCGAAATATCTTGAAGTAGGAATTCTTTAACTATTTTTTTTACTGACAAATAGAATGTAATCCCTGAGATTACCGTTGATGATTTGACACAATGCATAATATCTCTTCAAGGAAATCAACAATTATTTATTCTTGTGTTCTATCTCGAATTCGAAAGTTTTCTTTTTTCTGGCTTGTTTCATTGTCAATGCCGTACATCAAACTTATTTTGACATTCAATACTAATCATTGTCTCCTTAGGGTTAAGCATATTTGGTCTGACACTGACTCATCGTTCTCCACAGTTTTCGCTCGTTGTATGTCTTAACAAATTTTGCATTTTTACCATCTGTCACAAACACTGCTGTACTTCCTTTCATTAAAGCTCAGCAGGATGATTATGTATTGTTTTCAGTTGCCCTTCTTACCTTTATTTGGATCATTGTGTATCAACTTTTCCAAGACATCGTCCATCATTACGGGCCCCGGAAGTTTTGAAACTGTCTACTCCTGATATTAACCATAAGTGTCCTTATTGTCTCTAGAAACATGACGTTACTCATAGGTTTGATTTATACTATTCTCAGCATCCTTCTGTAGCACCGGGTTTCTCTCTCTCTCTTCTTCATTTGTGAAGAGATTTCCAGCATTAAGTACCATATAGGTAGATTGATATTACATAACGGTTTTGTAGTCTTTTCTTTGCTTCCAACGATAATTTCCTCTTTGTTAATACTTTGCGCAGCTTTGAGAAGCCATCGTTCGCTATCCGAATGCGCCTGACACTAGGTGTTTTATAGATCTGCCCTATAGCCCTATTATAGCTATTCCTTCTTGAATCATAAAAGTTTTAAAATGAAAAACACCATTTATTGATGGTTTTGCTACAATAAAAATCTGCAGTACGATTTTGTGTTTGAGATCTCCGACCACTTTACTATCCTTCTCACAGAATCATACAATTAAATTTACAAGTAAATAGCCCTATTCTCTAACCATAACGCTACATCTGCAATTAAAACTAATTAGAACCGAGATGCTAAAGCTTTAACCGGTGTGTTCTCACAATTAATTGCTTTTGTTACATCCGGAAGACAGAACATTTCTGCCAGTAATTGATTAATCGTATTATTGGAAATGTCCCAAGCCTATGTGCCCGCGCAATTTCTTTGATTTTCTGTTTGAAACTAATAGTCTTAACAATGAACATCTTAAGTTAGAATGAGTCATTAAGCATTAATATTTAAATATACAAACATTTCCCTTCATTACATGCCATACGGTTCTCAGCAAAAAGAACGCTCAAATGAAATGGCGATAATTGGTGACAGTCTATTAAAATGCCACCAAATTCGAAAACACGTGTAGAAATGTCTACCGAAAAAATGTAAATGTGTGTCATGCTTTTTAATGCTAAGAAAATCGTTTTCATTTGATACGCCATTGGTTCTAGTATTATTTTCACTTTTGATATTTATATCAATATATATGACGCAGTTGAATCTCTGAACTTTCTGAGGATAGCCAACTACAATAATTTAGAAATCTCTAGAACTACAAACGGCGATAATAGAAATTACCTGATTATCTCTTACCTCTTATTTCGTTTATTTGGAAAGCCAATATGGTTAGAATTCAAACGGTTTATATCATGATGATAACCATCAAGATTTACATTTCACATGACATAGTGGATGAAGGTGTTAATTACATCCAGTGACAGGACACAAAGAGTGTGAGTTCAATACCTGGTTAAGGCAGTGGAGAACTTGGAGAGGGGAATTAAGATGAGATAACAGACAACTGACATCCATTAAACATGGCACGGCGAACTAGAAAAGTCTACTCCAGTGAGCGAAATAAAGGGTTCAGTTCGACATTCAAAGCAACTGAAGAAGTCAGGAGCGTACAACGGCCGAAACGTTGTAATAAAAGATGAGGACAATTAGAACCGAACCGAACAATAATGTAAATAGAGTACGTAATATCTCATCTCAGAAATATAAACAAACATTTACAGAGTCTGCAAATTTACTTGTGTTTCTGCCTATATCTTATTACGCTTCTATAATATCTCCGGCATTCACCTATATTTGGGGATTTGGTGGAATTGTATATTCTGCTCTTCGACTTATTTCTTGCATTCGGCTCGATATGATCACTAGGCAAATATTTTAGCTATTACTCAGTGGCAAATGAAAGCGTAGCTAATTAAATACCGTTTCATAACACTGAAACAAAAATAAACACTTTTGCCTGGAACTCATTAACGTTTAAACGGGAAGTAAACGACGTGAAAATTAAAAAGAAAGGGGAAAAAAGATGTTAATTTCCTTCGCCTGCATAAAAATCATCAGGAATATTTCATAAAGGAGGACAAATAAGACGAAATAGAAATGACTGGTGATGCTAACATATGTGCAATAGCTGATCGGAATCACCTTATATAAGATTAAATTATTAATGCAATCTGTAGGAATGAATGGTGTATTTTATATATTTTATCATCCCCCAAGCAAGATAATAAAGCCACTAAGAGGCAAGGGACTACTGAGTGTGTCAGAGTATATGATAAAAATATTAAGGAAAAGGACCAGTAAAAGAACAGGCATTATGAAGAGATAAGAAAACGATTGCCATCACATTTACTTTTTTAAAAATCAAATTGACTCGGAAGCAAGAAGCCGGAAGTGAGTTCCACAAGCAAGAAGTGCGAGGGAAGAAACTGTTAGCATAGAACTTACAGTTACATTTAGTCATGTCAGAATTAAATGATGAGACTTTGCTGCCAATCTAGTGCTGTACTAGTCCACGTACCATAGAGGAAACTACATTTGAACAATTACCATGGGAGCATTTATAGAAAATCTACGTAACGGAAGCAAAAGTTACTGATGCCGGGACCACTAACATCGCCGCCTCTTCTTCGCATTGCATCAAGAATCTCCAAATGCATCGCAGAATCAGTAGACCAGAGTTGGCAGCAATATTCAATGCCTGGACGTATGTTAGAATTGTTAATATATAAGTTAGATTCTGGCTAAAAATGTTGATAGCACAACTTATTGAACAACTATCCTAGCAGCAGACCTAGAAATGTATCCAACATAATATTTCCACTTTATCAGCGGTAAACGTTAATCGATGGCGCAATGAGTAATTCGCTTGGAGGTTAGCATCAGCAATGCAGCCAGAAAGCAAAAACGATTCTCTCAGACGAGTAAAAGAGAGCATTTTTATTTTGGAGATGTTAAAATTAACAAACAATACCTTGTCCAACGTAATAACGGATTGTAGGTCATCTTGGCGATAACCTGCCGATTTGATCCTAACGAATATAACTCAATATTGGTACAGTACTAAATAATTTGATCATCAGCATTTTATGAGTTGTGAACCGATGTCACCATGAAGGTCGTTGAGGAAAATTATGAACAACGAATAGAAAACTGGTGGACACGTGCATAAACGCAAAAAAGGTTGAGAGGAGTAACTGTTCAAGTTAAAATTTCATTTCGCGATTTGATAAGGAATACTGAACCATTTCTAACATTTGTCCACAAATAGGCCTTTCAGCTTGCGAAGATCAGCACACTCTTTCAAATGCCTTCCAGGTGTACGAAGCAAGAGCTCGTGCTTCACCATTCTTATCTAACGCTTGACAAAATATTTCATGAGTAATCATTAACACACTAGTAGTTGACCAAGGGATGCGAAAGCTATATTGCTTTTCTGAAAGGACGGAGATAGGTGAAATGCTTAATCAATTCAGAATTGATTAGAGCCTCTAGTAATTTTCCAAACAAAGGTAGAATGTTAATGGGCCGATAGTTAGAAGCATCAAATTGTTTACATGAGTACTTAATGACTGGAACCCCAGAAGCTGATTTCCACCAATCAGGAATGCAAAAAGCAAGATATTTATTGAAGACTTTACAGAGACCTGGAGCCATTTCAGGAACACAAATCTTACGTCCACAAGCTTTGTAGAGGTCGAGTTTATAGTAAAATGATTGATGTGGAAAAGTTGCTGTTGTTCACCAAATAAAGTAAAGCACCCTCTCTTAAATAATATTAAACTGGATGCTAAAATGAATTTAATGGTAACATTAATATTAAGGTGATCCCACTGGTAATATCAATCAATAGGGAAATTTAACCAATTTATTGGTGCTGAAATGAAACCATTCGGAACATTGGTGATAATCTGAAGACAATTCTAACGGACCCATTTTTCATCAGCTGGTCCCCAAAGTTAGTCAGCATCCGAACATATCTATCAGTATCACGCCAACACTGTGTTTCATGTGTATGAATAGATTTGCTTGCCTGTTAAACGTTTCACCGTTTAACCTTATTAAGAATCCATGGAAAATGTCATAGACGATAACTTTGTGCAATGACATAAATGTTTATTTGTTTCAATATCTACCTGTAAATCATTTCTGTCCAAGCAAGAAAATAAAGCCATTAAAACGCAAGTGGTTACTGAGGAGAAAAGAAAACCGGTTGAAGGAAACTTTGAAAATGTTGCTTTAGAGAAAGAACAATAAAAAAAAACAGAATCGCTCAAGGGCGACAGAAGGTGAAGAATGAAGTTGCATTTAAATTTTGGTAGATTGTAGTTGACAGGAAAGCAAGAAACTGGGAGAGAATTTCACAGACAAGTATAAACTCAGTATCTGTCTATATTTCTGAGATGAGGTATTATGTACACTATCAAGGACACATGACATAGTGGATAAAGGCGTTAGTTAGATCCAGTGACAGGACCCGAAGAGTGTGAGTTCGATACCTGGTTAAGGCGGTGAAGAACTTGGAGAGAGGAAGTAACAGATGACTGATAAATGTAATCCATTAGACATGGCACGGTGAACTAGAAGTGTCTACCCCAGCGAGTGAAATAAAGGGTTCGATTTGACATTCCAAGCGCCTGAAGAAGGCCGAAGCATACAACGGCCGAAACGTTGTGATAAGTATGGCAACAAAGATGAGGCTGATAGTCCGAGCAATTTAAAAATGTATGAACTATTAGAACAGTAAAGGAATAAATATGCTAAAATTATTTCTAGATATAAATGAATTTAATATAAATAGTTTTTATGATATGATTATGGAAGCGTTCATCTCTAAGTGTGTGAGACATTTTCTATTTTTTTATGTTGAAGCGAAATAATATCTGCCTATTGCGAAAGCTGCAATCACCCAGCTTGCAGGAAATGTCTATCATATTTCATCTACGAATCCTAATGCAAATCCCTAATATTTTCACTTGGTGTTAACTATTCATAGCTGAGAAAAACTTCGAATAATCTCGAAATCAACAATTATTTAAATGAAACAATCTTCTTATATTTATTGCTTAGTTAAAGCTAATTATTAAAGTATTAAAACAAATATATTTGTTAAGTTATATTTGACCAATGTATTTAAATGCATATTAAAATCTGCGGTATTTCTATTTGTCGCTTGAAGAAGTGTGGGTAAGGATATTTAAACAATACTATGAATATTTTTGCGCCATTCCAGAATAGCAATTTTCAGAAACGGAATTCAGTCGAAGTGTCAGCGCCTTGACTTATTGCATTCAAACGAGTGTTAGGAAAATTGAGTGTTCTTCCATTCTTAATAGAAGACGATGTCAGGAAGAAAACTTCCGTCGATAATATTAGTTTGTTAAATGAATCCCTATTTCCATTCACATTCCTTCCACTTTTTAAGTATTAAAGGTGTAATGCTTATGTTCCTGTTTAGGATTGAATTTTCCAGTGTCTTCTCTTAAAATCTTGACATTCTCTTTCACTTCCAGTGAATCCTTACTTGTTGGTAGAATTATAGACTTGCTTTCTGTGAAATGATTTAAAAAATAAATAAACTACGAGGGTCATTCAATAAATAAGGTGAATTTTTCGGTATAAGGACTTCTAATACAGATAGAAGCTCACTCTTTTTTATTTTATTTTTGTTTTACTTCTGTTTCACATGGATTTAATTTCTTTTGCAGATTAAAAAAAAAAACTTTGAGAGTTTTGGCGATTAACAAAGATGGCCGACCAAGAATCATGCTCCAGGATTGAACAGCGGTCAATTATCAAGTTTTTGGTTGATGAAGGGTGCAAACCACTTGAAATTCATAGGAGAACGTCAACTGAGTATGGTCCCACATGTGACAGCCAAAAAATATCTACAAGTGGGTTAAATTGTTTAAAGAAGGACGGAGCAGTGTTGAGGATGAAGACAGGCCTGGGATGCCTACAGAAATGAGGTCTCCTGAAGTGATCGAATCAGTCAATGACCTCATTCAGTCTGACAGAAGGGTGACAGTGGATGACATTGCAAGGACTTTGATCTTATCTGTTGGGACAAACGCAGGGGTCATCAGTCAGAAGGAGTCATCTTGCATCATGACAACGCAAGGCCTCACACAGAAGCCCAAACGGTGCAGACCATCAACGAGCTGGGCTGCGAACTGCCCCCTCATCCCCCTTACAGCCCAGACGTTGCCCCTTCAGACAGTCACCTATTTGGTCCCTTGAAAGCGTTCACGAGAGGCACGAAGTTTAAAAGTGACGATGAAGTTAAAAGTGTTGTGAGCGACTGGCTGAGACATCAGTTCAAAGATTTTTACGCTGAGGGAATACGGAAGCTTGTGCACAGATGGGAAAAGTGTTTGACAGTGCTGGGAGACTACGTTGTAAAATTTAAAAAAAAGTAAGCTTCTATCTGTATTGGAAGTCCTTATACCGAAAATCTCACTTTATTTATTGAATGACCCTCGTATATATATAATAGTTATATACAACACAACATTATTTAATCTGTTCGACATTCATCTGTTTGTTGTTTTTCTTATTTCAAATGACGATCGATTGCCACCAATATTTCATGATTCAGCGACTGAGTTATATATTTAGATAGCAAGATACCCAACGAAACCCATTGAACCATATCTTCGCACAAAACACATTGAGTTCAATAAAACTGGATCTTTGGTGGAGATCAAGTAAACAGTACCAGTTTCTATATTTCAAGCATATCTAGAGCAGACTTTTTGCAATGTTTACTTCCCTGAGATGGGTAAAAGCCTTTGTAATGTACTTTATCTTTAGACCATTTCTTTTGAACAGCAATATTCAAATATAAATTTTGAAGAGATCCTCATCATAATATGATTATATATAAAACATCTATGTTGGAGGAGATAAGACAATGAAAGAGCAATCATCACTCATCATCTAAACTAAGTCTGTTGGGAGATTATTAGCATATATATATAATTGTTTCCTGCTCAATAATGGTGTTAAGTATGGGCATAAGCATGTATATGTTTCTGATATTTTGCAACATAATTGAATCTGAAATATCTTTTCAAACAGCACCGTTTTGCCAATACTTCAACTAATTAAAATCATCGTCATCGTCGGAATAATCTGTTCTTATATTTGATAATAATTTTTATATATTATTAACGTCCAGCAGGAATTCAAAAATGGTATAAAATATTAAAATAATAGAATGATAATATTGGGGGATTATAACGTTAAGTATATATCATTATCGGTGTATGTGACGTGAGTTTGTGATTCGACCCGGCTTACGAAATTAATTTCACTGAATTTGAATGAAATAAGCAAGTTATGAGAGGAATTTATTTTAAATAACTCAAACATTGCTGATATTTTCCATAAAAGTAACGGTAAGCAGAGGGTAATTCGGCTAATCTCGTTTAAAATCAATGTTAAATGCAACAGGTCTGCCTGAATTCAATTATACCCAGCAGATATGTTTTCTTTCCAATTCCTTTATCCTATAAATATTATCTGAATTAAGAAACAAATATTGAATTATGTCTAATTAAAACTTATTCACTCACTTGAAATATATACTGATAAATAACATATTTGTAACGACATAAAAGCTTGAAAATACGTTGTTTTCGGTTACATTAAAAGAATATAGGACAAATCTTTATCCGTTTATACACGTTCGGGTTTCACTCGATATAAGTGGAAAGGACTCTCTGAAAAAGTGTGGAATTTTCGCAGTCGAGTTATCCAAATTGTTCAGATGCTAGCTGTAATACTTGTAGCATCATCTTAATGGAAGTGCTTATAATATATATCTTCCGACAATAGTTACCTTGCGTATTCTTAACACTGTTCGCGTCGACCACGCCAATGTAATATGTCAAATAAGATTCGTCAGATGGAATGTCTATTCCTTCTTGTGCGTTACCCTGATTGACTTCACTAAGTCTTTATCAATATATGTATACATACTACATACATACATAAATATATATATATTTTTCTTATCACCAGATGCTTATATATCCGAAAAACAGACGAGGATCATTCACAAAACGAGAGGAAGTTAGCCGATCTTGATTGGGCTGGATTCTTTCAAATAAATAGGGAAATCGTTTTCTAAGTTTACGCTTCAAGTTATTTCGTCTGGCGCTGAACTGAGGAATAGTTTTCATTCACGATTGTTGCCAATTCTTAAACCAAAATAATGTTATTTCTCCCAAATTCATACAAAGAACAGGTCATTTTTAAAGACAACCACATGAAAATATCCGTCGCGCATGTCTCGAGCCGAAACATCCTTTTATTAACTATAACAAAATATATAAGAAAATATTATGTATATTTGATTTCGTCGACAGCATTACTGCTGCTGATGTAAAATCAACAAATTATTACCGATAATATGCGCTGACTAGTCACTGTCCTTAGGCATTTTCAGTTGAATCACACCTTAACATCTTACTTCTCTCCTTTACAACCATAAAAACTTGTTTATGCTTATAAGATTTTTAGTTTTCATTCAGGCACTCGCGTAAATATTTCTACAATTTCCCATACGTCTTCATACACTTTACATTAAGAGATCCCGTAGTGCATGATCATACAGCACTTGTTTACGCATTAATTTGCGTTAACTTTTAGAGATTCCTGTACGTCTTCGTACTATTCTCGATTAGGGATTCCTGTACATTTCTATTCGGAAACACCTCTGCTTCTTCGTACAGTTTCCATTTAGAAATTCGTGCTCGTTATTTTTATTTATCGTACATACTCGTTTACCACTCGATATCTTGTATCATGTGATCCCCAAATTTTCATTTATAAAAATGACTTTATCATGTATCTCCTGTATCATGCGAGTTCCTTTTTTTGAAACAAAATTACAATAGACTAACCTCTTTTCCTCTATCTCTTTTTCCTTTCTTCTACTTAAATAAGTTAAAAGGTTAAAAGAGAATGATAAAATTATCGTCAGTAACGATATGGTCGTTGCGTAAACTGCTTATAATGGAAAAGATGTATATTCGCAATGTATGTATTTTATTATATGACTCTATATTTAATATTGCATACATTATTATTGGATACAGTTAACTAAGGCATCAGTTTTATTAGAATCATGTTTATTTTAAATACAGCTGTACTTTTCTGGCTGGAGTAAATGGATATATAGTTTGGTCAACGGCGTAGTCATGGTCAGCAGTTCATACGCTAAGTTTATATCTCCTGTATGATATGACCCCTTAAAATTAGCTTCATATTTAGGTCTACAAAAGTCGCGAGATACGCGTATATATACGGTAGTCATTTTATATAATTGCCTGTTGACAATTATCTAATTCTTATACTGTAGTGAATGTTTGACTGTCTCTTCACAGTTGAAGAACTTTTTGATTAGTTTTCTACGGATTATCAATTCTTTGCTGGTTATTTAAAGCCGAAAACATTTCGAGATTGTGCGAATATTTTCTTTTCTGAGATAATAATGGTTTAGTGATATAAGTTTTAACATTTAACCCATAGTTTTGTGATTAGTGGAAGTGGATTCATAACTTTCGAATGGATATTTTAGCATAAGTGAATATAACGATTAATATTTCGATTACACCGACATAACACCCAAAAGCTTACAGCACCTACTATTCCCAAACGAACACCCATCTAGGAAAGGACCAGTATCAATGTTGCTTAACTTTGATAGTACGGGAACTGGAGCGTGAACGCGATGTGTATGTATGCTCCAACTTGAAGAAAGGCCCCAAGGAGACAAAGATGGGGTTCAACTAACAGATGCTGAGAATAACATCAGAAAAGGGGAAGATTTAAAGGAAATGAGAACCGGAAGAAAACATTGTTTAAATTAAAAAGAGACACAGTTGTAATTCCCGAGCCACATAATAAGAAAAGTCGGTTTAGAAAAGTTTACACCAGAGGACATATTGGGTGATAAAGATGGAACCTAGGAGTGTAACCTACCTAACAATATTTGCGTAAATGGATTGCAGTGGTGACTAAGTGTTCTGCAAAAGAATAAAAATGCTGCTTATAGCTATTAGGTAGAATACTTGGAAAATTGTATGCAGGGAGATTGTTCATATCCAGAAGGAACAGTTTATATGCAAGAAGTTTCTTTCAACAATGTGCAATTAACTTAATATGTAAGTATATAATAGGAATAGAACGAGGTGCATAATATATTTTGGGTTTGATATGTAAGGTATCTGGTAAGCTAATATTTATTGAGACGCTCAAAACTACCATGTAATTTGATCTTGCTTTTCTCCGTACTACACTCGTATTGGATATAAATATGCAGGATTTATATGCCAAGAGATTAGGTAGAACTATATTTATACCTTTCGTGTGAACCAGTATGCTGGAAATATAAACGAACTTTGTATTTAAGTCTTATTACTCATAAAATTTCATTTGAATTAACGAGATATTTTCTCTTAAATAACAGATTATAGAGTGTTTGTTTTATACTAATCTTCATTCAATCCAAGGCCCAAGAGCCATTCAAGGCAGAGATCAATGTGTTTTGGATAAGCGTAAGAAGAGGCAAGAAGGTAAGTTCATTAAATTCTACTGGAAGATGACAGGTACATCTAGACTGGATGAGGACCATGATTGGGAAAACATCTGCCCGCTGGTCTGAAATATAATGCATCCATTTTCGTGAAGAATCTATCAATGGCAATAGGGTTGATTCGCACTTGTGTACGTGTAATGGCGCAGCCTGGTTTTAACGATTAGGGCTGGTAGCATCAAGGACAATGGCTTATCAGAAATCATGCTATATAAGAATCGATAGAGCACCGAAATTTTAGTAGTGTAAAAATAATTAATCACCGACATGTCCCTTAGACGCTTTTGAACTCCTTCAAGACAGGCAACTGAGAAGTGAGTAGTTCCAATTGTATGAGGAATATATACTAATAACTGATGGAGTTGCCATAAAATGTGTCTCCGGCAATTACCGTGATAATTAAATGAGAAAATTTCACTAATTACTAATTTCAAAATTCAGCTTCAATGTACACACTTTTTCTTTGAGTACGTAGCTCAGAATTATGATTGATCATACAAGTTAGAATCTGTCATTCATTCTGTTTTCTTTTGCTATTAAAATCGCTCCAAATATTTTGAGATAAGATATTAGTTCTTATCACGTTCTTACAGAACGCATTTATTTTCGTCAAATCTTGATGCGCTAAAAACCAGAGCATTTAAATTCCCAAGTTTTTCTTTTTTTAATTATTGATTTAGTAGACATTTTTGAAGTGAATAACTCCGTTAAAATAAGAACTAATTATAATGTCAAAGGAAAACAAAATTTCCTAGGCTTGACTTTATTTGAAGGAAGCACAAAAGCAGACCAAAAAATACCAATACGAAAAAAATCGAAGCAAATTCATATAAGCTGTCTTTTTATGGGGACGTATGTTATGTGACTACGTATGAGGACATTTTCTAAAAATAAATATATTAATGTAAAAGAAAGATTCAAACTATATCCTTGATATATTTCTCCAAGAATAAATCTTTCTAAAAGAGAAAAAAATGAAATTTCAATATTTCACACTTAATTGAAAATCTGTCATATATCCTTACGATACTACCATTCATATAAAAATTTTTTGCCCTTTTTGCAACAGGTTGAGGAAATAATATTTTTAATGTAGAGTATTATTATATTCTGGGAATTCACATGCCGCCTTTGATAATTAGTATAATCAATGCACAAAGACTCATCACTCATTTACTCAAATTACAGAAATTAAAAATTATTTTACACGATGCATTAGACATGTAATGCATGTAAAATGAGTTTTATTAACATTATAAGAAAATCAATTCTTTTTTTGTAGCGACTCATACATTATTAAGACAGAGAATGGCGAAAGCGAAAGGTATTAGATCATTTGACCATTTCCAACAGCACGTTTCCTATATCTGTTTGAGTCCTTATACCTGTTTATTTTATTTCCGTAAATAGAGAAATTAGTAACAATTGGACTAGATTGAGAATTCTTACAAGAGAAAAGTTTAATATAGTAATAAGAAATTATATTGGAATAAAAAATCCTTACAAAATTACTGGTCTTTACGCTTCGGGTACGAAACTGAAGCAAGCAGCTATATTTTCGTAGGAGTTTCAACGAGAAAAGTGCTTTTCTTAAATAGGTAATTCAAACGCTGCTGTCAGTTTGGCATGCTTGGCCAAATTAATATCGGCACGTTTTTACTAAAAAGGTGATTTTCGCCGATAAAAATTTCGATTCAGATCGGAACAGTGGTATTTTAGCAGGACTTCTTAGCGTACGTCGGTCGTTATTAATTTCACTCTTTAAGAGAATAAAAAAATACAATGATAGATGTGTGTGTGGGGGGTAGAAAGAATGTGGAAGTCAGAGAGAGATAGAGAAATTGATAGATAGGCCTAAAGGATTTGATTTGTTGTTTGACATATTCTTAATACTTGAAAGTTTTACTTTAGGGGATATTCGTATTTCAGTAGACGCTCCGTTTTAATTTAAACGGTAGTTATTACGTTTAAAGTGAAAACGGTTAAATCACGTCTGATCACACAGTGTTCCAAAGGGGTAAGACAAGTTCGAATCCTGCCGGGGTACATATTTTAAGTTTTCATGAGTGCTCAGGCAGGTAGGCGAAATAAATACTGCTTAAAATAAAACAAAGCGCTTACTCAAGTATAGGTATCCGCCGCTAAATTTAGGTATGAGGTAAAAAAATATAGCTGATTAAAAAAAAATACATTAAGTCTTTATAAATGAAACTGAGCAGATATGGCTTTCGAGAATATTTGAATGAGTTAGTGTGCTTTAAATGTAAATAGAACCTTACTTGATTGTGGGGCTCTTTGTGACTGAGTAGTTAAATACGACAGAACAGGCGGCAGACTCTACTGAACATGGTGGAGCATTTGTTCGAATTTTTTCAGAGGGATCATTCGGTTTAATAGGTTTTGTATTGTGTGTAGGACGGTAGGCGAAATAAATAATTTTTCAAGTAAAACGAAGCGTCTATGGTTATCCACTATAAATAATGGTTGAAGTAATATATATTGGCTGTGAAATGTGGAAGATATGCATTAGCGAGTTTTTAATTATCAAGAACAGATATTTCTATTGTCGATAAGGTTTCCCATTGAAATATTTATTTTATCGGTATTATTTTAATTAGACAGCTTTACTGATCGATTTACTTTCAAATGATAAGATAATGGCTAGACTTATGGGGATTTTTTGATAAATTAAGTCTATTGCTCGGAAAGAAATTACAGTTTTGCCTATTACTAAAAGAAGCAAATAATTTGGCCTTGGATATAAACTATATTTGATGAGCATATTACCTGACAAAACGTAGACGAAATGCATAGCCAATGAAATTATTGTATTTTCATTGAATATTCATAAGTGATTTTCTTTTGCCTAAAATCTCACGGTTATAGCAATCATTATTTGTTGAAGGAAAATATAATTCCCTGCAAAAAAGTAGTAAAATATGAAGAATAACTTGTAAACCTTTATGAAAAATTTAAACTTCGAAGAGTACAGGTAGTTTCAGGGACGAATAAAATCTATGAAAAGTGAATGCTGTTCCCAGAATGATCCTGACATTAATACATCTACCTAGCACCATTGCTTGTTAATCCAATCAGCTCCATCCGCTTGTGATGCCATTTGCTCAAATTAGCATACCGTCCACACTTCCAAAAATGGGAGAGTATCTCATCTGAACACCACATCAAATACCTGAATAGTTTTACCTAAAACTCATAGATGTCATAAAATCTCCCTATTCTTTTAGTGTAGATTTTAGATTTAGTAAGCAGCCTAACGAAAAATCGCAGACTGAGAAACCTGGAGAGTAATAATGTTGGCAGACTTGTCCGATGTGATAAGATTATATTGACTAGGGTGTCCATGTTATTCTCTCACAGTCACGCACGAATTTTGTTTGACAACAGACTGAACACTTGTAGCATTTTCCATAGTTCTGATTAGCATTTTCGAAGGATGCTATTATATCTTCCCAGCAAAGTTACCAACAGATTTATTTGGGTTCTGTTCCTAGTATTATCCCCGAAATATATCTTAAGCTCTCGCATGTATCTGCGAAAGAATTCAATACACATTCGCTGATCCACTTCGCTCCTTTATTGTCAGTATGATTATAACAGAGAACACAAGTTCGCAAAAAGTCGTCTCAATGACGATTGAGTAACTCACTGGGAGAGATTCGTTTCAGCCAATCCTTACCTGCCCCTCCTTTAATAAAATGTCAAATATTTACAACCGTTTCTCAAGATGGCTGCATACATTCTGAACAGATCGTCTAACAGGAGTGGACAAATGATGTATGCTCTCCGGAAAAGCACAAACAAATGTACTTTGTAAATATCCATTAAATTCTTTTGTTATATATTCGTTATATGTTACAAAATAAGGCTATTTTTTCAAAACGAGACCTGGAAAATTCGAAGTTGTGTTATGGCTAGAAAGATTGTTTTGCTATATCAAAGTAGTGAGTACGATCCTCTTTTGGCCTTGTGCCACATCTACGTTACGTTTAGACAATCATTATTCAAACTGGACCAAAGTGATCAAAGGTGGAAAGCAAATATATGTTAATAGTAAACGGCAGTTCTCAGGAAATCACTTCATGCAAAATGGACACATGGCGTTACTGTTACAAGCGGTTGAATTATTGCGCCCCATATAGTGCTAATGTCAAAGCCTACTCATTATGTAAAGTGTAAAGTATCTTAGAGATGCATGTACCTGTATGTACTCAAATTGCGAATACACGTATGACCTAACTTCCGCGCTTCGTTATAAATGCCTCTCGAGATTTATTGAGAACTAACAAGCCATACCCAACAGGTCGACCAGGAAAAGCGTTCACTTAGAATGGACAAGAACAGCATCATCTTTAGATGTAACAGGGTCTATCTTTTTCAATTACTTTAAATTTCATTAAAAATATTTTGAATAATGCAGTTACTGATATAACGGAAGTAGTATGTATTTATTCAATCGTACTTAGCCGAGGACATGAAGGGGTAAAACAGGCAACATGAAGACCCACTTCAGACCACAATTATATTGGAGCTTTTGAAATTCAATTTGTCAGTGTTCTACCAGGTGTAAAAGAGAATACATTTATAAAATAATTAAGTTTGATGAAAATCGGTTGAAAGATCAACGAAAAATAAGAATAAAAAAACATTAGAAATCGCTATTTTTCGTTATTTACGCGGATGGACTATATGGGTGGACTTAATTATCAAGTTAAATGACTGTTAACCAATCAACTTATTGTTGGCTACAATTGAATGAAGATTGTATTCGACTGCTTGAGAGAGAATTTTTAGTTTAAAATTTGAGTTGAAATCGATTTGTGTTGAAATCGATTTTTAGTTTTTTTCGGTTTCTCGCTAAATGCAGTGTAGTAGAAATAGAAATGAGATATCGTGGAGCTCGTCATGATGTAAGTAACCTATATAACGAGTTTGAACGAAATCGGATGATAACGTTGAATTTATCGATTTTTGATCGACTTTATCGATTATTCATTTTTTTTTAAATTATCTATTTTATACGCATAGAACTTACTGCTTATATTGTGTAATGTATGTGCCAAGTTTTATCAAAATCGGTTGGATGTATCACAAGTGAAAAGGTATCAGACAGACAGACACACGGACATACACACAGACATCCTTTGTTTTATATAGAGAGATTATATCTTATTGTCGAAGATTACGTTAGGCTATAGCTATCTAACTGTTAGTAGTAAATATATTAAACTAATTTTTCATACATGTGAACAGTTCTTTTCACAAATTGTTTGTCATAAGCAAGCAAAGGTTCAAGGGCATATGAAAGTATAGTATGATATTGAACCTGTGAAGTTCGTATTTTTATTTTGATTCATCTCACTTTACAACGGGCGAATACCTAATGTTTGAACTTTCCGGATATCTCTATACAGATGTATAGTTTTATCAATATTTAATCTTTTAATTAAAGTTAGAATATAATTTATAAGATATCATTTGGTATCTGTAAAATGGGAAAATATGAAAACTATATGTCGTTTAGTACTTTTTAATTACCCTTTATAGGATTTAGATTCATATTTTCCCTCAATCACTTATGTAAACTTTGTCAAATATTGCAGAACTGCTCTTTATACAAATATATAATGTAGAAATATACAATTATAGAAATATGCAATTATCAATCCGCCAAGACTTTCAACTGTTTCGTTGAAATATCTATCTATAGTCAAGCTCGAATACATGATAGTGTTCAAGCGCTTGTATAACACGTATACTTTTAATGACAAGATTGTAAATTTAGGATAATATCACTTTTTAAATGTCTATTTCATTTTACGATTTCGGACTTGGGCGGAACTCCGCTAGTCGAATAAAAAAAGTGTCACTTTATTTGGTTGAAATAATAGATTATTTCGAATCAGTATCAGCCTTTTCATTTCAGTGCGAGTTAAAATTCTATGAAATCAAGTGATTATTTTCATAGAAGTTATTCAGTTGATCTTCAATCTAAAGTTTGGTGGAACACAGTCCTTACAAAAAATAACGTATTTCTTTTGTCGTTTTCGTAATAAGTAAAATAATAAGAGATTTTGTCATGTCATGATAATTAGCATATCAGTATTCTAATATTGTTTGGTAAGATATATTTTTGCTTCCTATCATCCCATTTTTATTCCTTAAAATGTTGTTTATTAATCTTATTTGCAATGATCTAGATCTGAGTAATTTAGGCAAAATAAAACGATATTAAATCACTAAATCGGCCAAGGAATCCTTTTAATATTTGTTTAAAGCGACAAAACACAACAAAGTAGTTTTATGCAATTGTTTAGTTTAACTGATTCCAAATAATTTACCTCATTGTATCATGTCAGTGTTTTTGGATTCTTTAAGAAATATTAGCACAATATTAAAAGAGGATTTCTCATTCTTCCTAACGTACACTGTCTTTCAAGTGACTTAAATGGAATCATTGTCCGGGAAACAAAATCCCAAATCTATAATCCTAGGGTAGCACTTTTATAAAATTATCAGCTGACATATTTTTTTCTATTCATTTCATATCAAATGCCACTCTCTTATATTTTTTATATTTCTTTTAATCCAGCCTTTCGGCTGTTATATTATACCAACTTTCTAAATTTTATGCTTTATTATTTGTATGTTAGTCGTTAAAACCTTCGTTCCCTTGATTTTCTTTTATATTACGAGAAAAAAAAACATCTCTATTTAAATCTTGAAGTTGAAGATCACCGAAAATTTAATCTAAATAAATTAGATCTTTCATAGTCTATAACTGAACAATAGTTAAATTAGTGCCCTCTCAGTAACATTATTTACTTATGTATCCATATAAAAATATGAGAGAACAGGAAAGTGGTCTGTCTAAAAATATGCAGATCCAACACGATTATACCCCGCTAAACGATATGGAAAGCAGCAGTTAGAAATCTAATTTTAACCATTATGGCCTTCCATATGATAAGTCAGTGGTGTTATATATTTACACACACACACACACATATATATATATATATATATATATATATATATATATATATATAGTGTAACCCGGATATAAGAGAGTTGTCGGGACCGGAGAAGAAGTCTCTTATATCCGGGTTTCTCTTATATCCGTGTTTGGTCTATTATATATACATTAACACAGGCTCTAATTTGGGACCAGAGAAAATCTCTCTTATATCCGGGTTTATCTTATATCCGGTTCTCTTATATCCGGGTTACACTATATATATATATATATATATATATATATATATATATATATATATATATATATATACAAACAAATAACATTGCCGAAAAGAAAATTGTTCAGTGAGAATACTAACACAAAACAATAACGTTCAACAGCGTGATATTTCCCAACTTATCGGTGGGAAACAAACGGAAAAATATATATAACGAAGTGATAGAATACCGATAACAAGTGATTATCGAAGGATATCGGTCGAGGTATTCTGTTAAATACTATCATTGAGGAAAAGCGACCGTGAAATATGTCAAATAAAGATCAAGAATATTTCTTAAATAGAGATTAAATTAGAAATAACTCGATCTACTTTAAACCTTCGTATGTATATCACTGTCTCCAATTGGTTGTTTATATTTATAAAGATCTGACGTAAAAATGGAAACATTAAAATTAGTAATAAACACTTTCGTCCAATCTCTTAACAGTAGATGTGCATAAAATAAAATACGTTGATTTGTGCTTTTAATTATTTGTCAATATTATTTCAGTTAGTAGGGTTGCTATATACGATGTGATTTCTATGTTCAACCCATGTAAGTGATCATGACTCTTTACAATATCTTTTTTTAATATATATTAATTTTCATATTTTCTTGAAAATTGATACGTGTGCAGTTTCCTGTGCTTTCTCTATGGTTAATGAAATAAATGTAGTCTTTCTCCTACACTGGTTGCCTCAAAAAGTAAAGATCACATTCGACACTGCATTTTAACACATAACTATGAATGAAGACGAAAGCACTATGCGAAGTAAATGCAAATGACTAGAACGGCATTTGAACACAACCTGCCGATTATGCCTTCCATGTCGACAGCATTTACTCTATCCATATGTTCCGCATTCGATAGACATCTTTTAATGTGCGCTGGAGATAGTGAAAAGCCACTGTTGGGTAGACCATAGAAGTTAATGTTTATAGTGAAAATAATAAGAGTAACAAAAATCTTTATAACCGGATAAATGTATTGAATACGCATCTTTTGCCCTCCACTGGAACGTTGTAAAAATGTACACAAAACCGTTCATGTGGATGAGAATAATGTAACTGCGAATTCACGCAAAGGAGATATGAATTGAAAACAAAGCAACTAGATTTTCGAAAGATAGCTGTTGGGAAAAGTTGCGTTTGCCTGTAATAAGAAGTATGTTGGCTGTCAAATTTGAAATATATTAAGAATCGTGGAGTGGGTCGAAGAACAAGCTAGGAACAGAGTAAAATGGTATGATCTGATCGGTTAGATTGTTAAAACATGATTTTAGGAATTGGGCCGAGTAAAAAATATTTTAGTACCCCCTAGAATACACCCAGTTATCTTGAATATATGCAGAAGCGATTAGAATGACTTAGTGCTTACGCAAGGACAGACACTGATGCGTGTTGTTGTTCACTCATTAGAAAAATTTAACTGACATATTTCTACATTACATGTCGAAAAAGGAGGGAAGGCATTTTTAGCATGATTAATGGTGTTTTTTGGAAAGATTAAATGAGTGAAACTCACTAGCAAAATCTACAAACAATATTACTTTGCAGACAATGAAACGTCTGGAAAGCTCGCAATACATAATATGTCCATAACGTTTTGAAATCAACGATTGATTGTTTGAGAATTATAAAATATCTGGGGATTTCACAGATTGTTAGAACAGTTCTCATAGATTTTTACCTTTTGATTTTTTATCGTTAAGTTTTTAACGTTGCCACACCATGTCACTTATCTGGCTTACTGTGATATATGAATACAGTCAAATCTGAAATTTTCATTGAAGTACAACATAATCAATTATCAGAACGAAATTAGGGAAAACGTCATATAGCAGTTGATGAAAGTCGCAAATGTTGCCTTTGCAGATTGTTTCATGAAATTGAATGGGAGCTAGAAGTAGTGTATGTGAAGGCCTAATTGTCTTAGTTATACTAAAAGTTCGTTAATATCGAACTGGGGAATCATTTCCGAAAAGAAAACATGGTGGAAAACTCCGACACATGGTTACTTACCCTTTATTTTCCATTTAATAAGACGAGTAATTATTTGAAATAGTTGTTTGAAACAAAGAGGAAACGAATGCATATAATATTATATTTATTGGGATAGTGCTAAGAAACGTCTTAGTTGGTAGAAGAACGAATCGAATCGGCGTAGAATGAAGAAAATAATATTTGGAATATTTAAACATGGTTGTCAGTTTTATTCATATTTATATTTATTTCAGGATCGACTGTATTCAAACAATTAAATGTGTTGCTGATTGCAATGTACACAATGATTCTACATTTGACTGAGCCCAATATCAGGATATCAATATTAAGACCGTTGCCAAATTACACACGTGAGTTAATATTTTGGATCAGTCAAACAGAAATTGTTCTGTTTTCAGGGATGTCTTTACTTCTTGATTTTACGAGGACATAGACTAGAGTCACAATATAATGTTATGCTTTCTATCAAGCGTGTCTGTAAATGTAAGTCGCCAAATGACGAAGTGACCAATTCTCTTGTTCGAGACGTTGGCCTGTAACAAGAGACACATCTTGATTTAGTTATCTGTTCAGTCAAGTGTGATAACACTACAGACTAGGCTCATAACATTATCTAAGAACATCTATCTATCTATCTATCTATCTATCTATCTATCTATCTATATATATATATATATATATATATATATATATATATATATATACATATATATACACGAGAGTCATTCAATAATTAGGGTGAAATTTTAGGTATAAGGACATCTAATACAGATAGAAGCTTAGTCTTTTTTATTTTATTTTTTTGTTTTACTTCTTTTCCACATGGATTTAATTTCTTTTGCTGATTAAAAAAAACCTTTGAGAGTTATGGCGATTAACATATATGGCCAAACAAGAAGCATGTTCCAGGATTGAACAGCGGTCAGTTATCAAGTTTTTGGTTGCTGAAGGGTGCAACCAGTTGAAAATAATAGGAGAATGTCAACTGTGTATGGTGCCACATGTTTCAGCCAAAAGTGTCTACAAGTGGGTTAAATTGTTTAAAGAAGGACGGAGCAGTGTTGAGGATGAAGACAGGCCTGGGAGGCCTACAGAAGTGAGGTCTCCTGAGGTTATCGAATCAGTCAATGACCTCATTCAGTATGACAGAAGGGTGACAGTGGATGACATTGCAAGGACTTTGAGCTTATCTGTTGGGACAGCACACAAAATTGTCCATGATGAACTTGGCTACACGAAGGTCAGCTGCCGGTGGGTGCCAAAGATGCTTACTGCAGAGCACAAAAAGAGGAGTGTTGAGTTGTCCCAGCAGTGTCTGCTCCCTCATCCCCCTTACAGCCTAGACCTTGCCACTTCAGACTTTCACCTGTTTGGTCCCTTGAAAGCGTTCACGAGAGGCACGAAGTTTAACAGTGACGATGAAGTAAAAGTGTTGTGAGCGACTGGCTGAGACATCAGTCCAAATATTTTTACGTTGAGGCTGTGTGACAGTGCTGGGAGACTACGTTGAAAAACAAATAAGCTTCTATCTGTATTAAAAGTCCTTATACCGAAAAATTCACCTTATCTATTGAATGACCCTCGTATATATATATATATATATATATATATATATATATATATATATATATATATATATATATATATATATAGGTGACTGTAAATTAACTCCATGTCAAAATATTAACTATAACTTTTAGAAGAAGTAGATATGAAAAGAAAGTGTCTAGTATGAGGTTATTTTTAAAATTTGATATGGGCACCAGATTTCCCGAGCCACCCAGAAATCATGTCAAATGTTTACACCAGGAGATCTTGTGGTATGGAAGGTATAAGTTCTTGTATTCACCATGCTTGTTCTTCTAAAGTCTTGGCTTGGTATATTAAACTTGCTTCTTAAGCCAACACCAAGGAAAAAGGCACAGGTTATTAAGTCAGGACTGCTGACTGGTCACTCATATATAAAATAGGGAGTTACTTTTCAATCACCCTGTATGTACGTGTATATATGTGCATATATAACACATATATAACCTGGAGATTTCCACTCGTATTGAATTTTCCCATTAGTTGAGATACTGATAATGGTTGTCTAATCGAAAGAGTTAAGACCTTGTTCACATATATGCCAGGAAGAGCAGTAGACAGATAAATCGACATGCCCTGGGCGTCGCAAGCGAAGAACAAGTAGAAACCTTCCGCGGTAAACAATCTTTTCCATTTCCTGTTATTTCTCCATGGCAAAGCTATTTACAGTTGCATTCTAAAGATTTCTTCTTGAACACGACGAGTCTTTCATCGATGAAATATCACGTCGATATCCAGACCAAGGATACTACTTAATTTCTTATAGATTGCGAAACAGTTTCTCTTTATGTGTCGTGTCCCCATGTGACGTAGTCGATCATGGCTCTTCACAAGTTCCTCTCCTTTGTAGGCCTTAATATATTTTGTCTTTCTCTTATTTATCCTAAAATCTGTTCCGCCTTCCATTTACTCAAGATCACTAAATATGTTATGCACTGTCCTCATCTGTCTCTCATGCCTGCAATCTCTCCTGTCTGTATCAGATTTTTCAAGCCTTCATTCCTCATTATGTGCTCCAGAAATATAATCTGTTTCCTTTTTGTTTCCATTCGTTCTAAACCTTCGTCGTAGCTGATATGTTTGACCATGGCATACTCAGCATCCTTTTTTATAGACCTACATTTCTGTTGCTTCAAGACCCTTCTCCTTTTTGGACTTCGTACATTGGGTTCATCCTTTTGGTAAGCAACCATACATTCTTTTTTTTCCCTTAGTTTATTCTTTCTTTCCTTCACTACCTTCTGTAGGATATCTGTAGTTTTCATTCTGTGTTTCTGTTGAAACTTGACTTAATGCATGGAATAATAATGCAAACACAAAATGTAGTTAGAATAAAATGTATTGAAACAAGAAAGTGTACACAATATTTACATATAGTCTTTTGTATATTCCTGGGAAGACCGTTCCTGGAGAATGTGTTGAGTAAGTCGCAGTCGGGCAGAGTCTCTAGTTAGATCTCTTGATTTGCCTCCCTGTCTTCCGGTACCAACCATATTTATATCGTCGGTACTCTACTATGCAAATTAGGTGGATCCTACCACAACAGTTTCCTATCAACATTATGTTATATGTATATTACATTCTCTCTCTCTCTCTCTCTCTCTCTCCCTCTGTCAGTGTTCACTAGATTTTTTGCTTCACTGATGAAAGGAGGTAAAAAAATTAAAATTTAACTCCTATTTTTATTAACATCGACATGTCCTAGCTATCCAGTGGAAGTCGTTCCCCCTCACCGGGGAGCCGTTTCAGCCACGAAAGAGAACGCGTCTACATTGTCGGTTCAGACTAGACTGGCGGAAACCGTCCACCCATCTTCTTTCACACGCTAGCTCTTCCAATCAAAATCGACTTCCTATATTATGGCTTGCCTATGAGCGCATGGTTAAACTCAGACAGTCGAAGCAGATGTACACTCGCTCTGAAAATGAATAGTCGGTTAAATTATTATTTAACATACATATCTGAGGTTGTTATGGTTGTGGCCGTCAATTATGCAACACACGAAAACAAAGACCACAAAAATATCGACATATAGAACGCGTTCATCTATTTGCTTCTCGGCAATGTTCTCTAAATCTATAGCGTTTTTCTCCTTTTATATGTCTTGTCCAATCTTTACATGTTTTTTTAAAAAATAGGAATGGAAGATAACAACATCTTCCTATCATTCTGTTGCTCTAAGTAACATTTGTTTTCTTACTATCCAAACTGGTCTCTATTTTTAACTACTTTTCTCTCATTGCTTTCAATATGTAACTTGAGTGTCAGTATTTCCAAGCCCTGTTTAATCATTAGGTACCCCTGGAATTTCAACTGACATTTATCTGATTGTAATTGCATAGTGTCCTAATTGTTATATTAGGATAATCTTTTTTTAAGCAATTCACACAAATCAAAGCGGAAGTGCCACAGTACGCAGGACGTTACAAGGAGTGAATGTGAGGGAAAATACATTCTATATGTAGGATTGAGGAAATGATTAAAGATGAACTGGTATCAAATAACAGATGGAGATTGACATTGCATTTAAATAGCTGAAGATTGTAGTTGTCAGGAAAGCAAATAAGAAGAAAGGAGTTCCATAGCCGGGAGTTCCACGAAAAGAAACTCTTCGGGTGGAAGTGGCGGTTATATTTAACATTTTAACAGTACAAGGGCGGGATCTAGATGCCATTCTAGTAGCACGCTTAAAAGGGAAAAAAGCTTCTCAGGGCAGTTGCCATGGAAATATTTGTAGAAAAGGTACAGGGAATCCACATCACGCCTGTGAGAGAGTAACTGAAGCTCAGATGCTAAGTCAAGATAGATTAACTTGCAGATCCTTCTTTGGAATTTGTCAAGCATTTCGACATGAACAACAGGGGAACTAGAGCAACTGTAGCAACAATATTCAATGCACAAACGAATAGAAGATTTGTAGCTGTGTAAGATGGACTCTGTCGAGAAAAAAACTTCTGGTACGGCATAATGAACCAACTTTCCTAGCAGTAGATGCAGCTATTGTTTTTCCACTACAAGTCTATCGAAAATTTGATGCCAAGAATATTCAGTGAGACTCTCTTCCTGAGACGAGCATCAGCCATTCTGATGGCAGGCAGGGAAGTTTCTCTGTTGTGTCTAAATGAGTGCAGTTTAGTTGTGGAGGCATTTCCAGTTCAAGTTAACCACTGATTAGAGATTATTTTCGAAAACAACCGTCTGATTAACTATGTCATCGCTGACGGATTGACTATTGAAACATGAATAAATGCTACTTGGAGACTGATGACATCAGTAAGATCATTGATGGAGAACAGAAAGAGTGTACGAGACACCCACGTTCCTGTGAAATGATCTTGTATCGAGCCGTTCAGAAAAACATTCATTTTACGAGTTGGTAGGAATTATTGGAAAAACTCAAATACATATCCTGTAATGTCAGAACCCTGACGACCAGCATGCCAAATCCTGTTAGATTTCTTTGAGATATCTAGTGCCTCAGCGCAAGCTTCGCCGTAATTATCAAAAGCTTGATATACATATTTACTTAAGACTGTAAGCACGTCAGCTGTTGACCGGGAAAAACTGAAACCATATCCTCCTGTAGCGAGGCATCTGTTTCCTCGCGTATTTTTCTGCTCCGAGGAGATTGTTTAATAATCTCTGCCATTACATACCAGCTAAGCCTTCCTTAATGTGTCTCTAATAAAAGGACTATTCCCATATTGGCTATGTTTTCCTCGAGTTAATAGTTGCAGTAAAATTCTTAGAAAACATTCAGCATTCGTAGATTGAGCAACAATATTTGCCGTCAGTTGAATTGTATAACATATTTCTACTAAAATATTTTTAAGAAAATAGTTTTCTCACGTCTAGCGAATTTTATTACTCTCTTCAATTATTGATGGGGTCTTTTTTGTTAGAAATAGTTCGGAAAGTCGACATCTTGATTATATAATAATTCTGTAGGACCAGACCATAAGATTTGAAGAAAGATGAGGTTCACAAAAAAGTTACAGGCTTCATTTTAACAGACATTTATATAATAATTTGATTATTAAAGAAATAATACATATTGTATATGTTAGCATACATTAATTAATATTAACTTTTATATAAAGTGATATGAATTTGAAGTGTTAGGTGGTAATTTTGAGGCCAAGCAGAGAAATCATAGCAAATTGTATCACACACACACACACACACACACACACACACACACACACACACACACACACACACACACACACACACATATATATATATATATATATATATATATATATATATACACAGTGGGGGAAACAAATATACGTACACATACAATTTTTTTAATTCATAACCAAATAATGAATAAACATATTTTTCATATAATAACTGTACACACTTGCCTAATAAATAAATATGCATAAAAAAGAAGAAATTATTTAACATAAATAATATTTATACATTTTAATGTGGAAAAAAATATTCGTACAATGTAAAGTTCAGATTTCAAAACATTTAAATTGATTTAATACTCTAGATTATTCTAGTGGAATATTGTAGAATGTTCCAATACTGGTATCAGATTTTAATTTAGAATTACTAATACGGCATTCTATAATTGGTATTTGTGCAAAAATGTTATCATTATGACAAGAGGAAAAGAATTGACAATTTTGCAAAAGAACAAATTGTTAAGCTCTAGAAAAAGATAAATGTTACAGCGAAATATGAATATTCCATTTATTACCAATTAGTTCCTTCATTGCAAAGTATAAATATTCAAAACATTTGGAAAACAATGAACAACAGGTGGTCTACAGAAGATTTTCTCAAGATCTTTGAGGAAATTAATGCGTCAAATTAAACATAATCCAATGGTTACTCGCAAGATTTTCAGGATGATATGCTTTCATCAGGCATCTTCTTCACTAAACGGACAATAAGCAATGAAATTCATAGGAAAAATCTAATGACAAGCTTCCCTCGGAAAACTCCACTATTATTGAAAAGACACACAAATGCCAGGTTGAAATTAGTTCGTGATCATAAGGATAAGGTTAATTCGTACTGTGAAAGAGTATTATGGATAGACGAAGCCAAATGTTAGTTGTTTGGACGTAATTGTAGAAATCATGTATAGGGAAAAGATGGCGTTGCATTCAAACAAAAGAATACAGTGCCAAAAGTGAAATTTTCTGGAGGCAGCATCATGGTTTGAGGATGTATTTCTGCAAGAAACATATCATTAATAGATGGTAGAATGAATGACGCAACATATCAAAATATTTTTGAAGCAAATTTAAAGATTTCGCTTGAAAAACTTGAACTTTGTCCTGACAGGATCTTCCAATAAAATATTGATCCTAAGCACACTGCAAAATCTACGAAGAAATGGCTTGCTGAAAATAATGTAAATATCCTGAAATGGCCAGGTCAGTCGCCAGAATTACACCCTACCAGGAATCAGTTGTGTTATTTGAAAATCCAAATCCAATCGAGAGCCCCAAGAAAACATATGCGAAGAAGAATGCAACATAATATCAACCGAAATTTGCAAATCATTAATAGAAAACTACAAGAAGAGTTTGGTTGTTGAAGAAGTGAATAATGGCTATTCTAAAAAGGATTAAATGAAGATTATGCATTCTTTTTTGTATTGTACGAATTATTTTTTAGCCGATATAATTGTATAAATGCGATTTATTTCTAGTATGTCAATCTTTTTTCGTTGTCTGTGTACATTTATTTATTTAGTAATTTATGTGTGTGTGTGTACAGTTAATTATATGAAAATTATGTTTATTCATTTGTTGGAAATACAATAAACTTAAAATTTTATGTGTACGTATAATTGTTTCCCTCACTGCCCCCTCTCTCTCTCTCACTCTCTCTCTCTCTCTCTCTCTATATATATATATATATATATATATATATAGAACCCTTTCTTATTCACGATAAGCATTTGGCGACGTTATTGAAGGACGAGTGAAAATCGCCGTGTTGATACATATATTTATATTCCAAGTACTTTCGACAAAGCACAATGTCATCCTCAGTGTATTGTTTATTGCAAGACAAATATTGTAGTGTTGATTATTGTAGGAGACAAAATTACTGTGCAATACTGAACGTTTCTTTGTGGAGTGAAGTACGCTGAGTAGATTCGTGATCGCAGACACCGTTTGATGAGAAATAATTAAGTATGGTTGTGGAGAGTTTTCTTTAATGAAACACGTACTATAAAAACATTCGTACAATCCTTGGAATTTCAAAAAAATATTGTACACATTGTAAAACATTAGTGGAATATTCATGATTGATTTTACTAAGGTTTAGTTTCAATTTTTATATATATTTAGCTATGGGAGATTTTATTTTATGTATATTCTTTTCGAGAAAATATAGAAGTATTTTCGACAAGAATTTTTCTGAATTGCAAATGTGGATAGGTATGTTGTTGTCAATGTATTGAAATGTTGGCCTTTTTATTTAAATGAAAACTTAGCCGCCGAGACAACGTTGGTGTAGTGTGTCCAAATTAAATATTATTTTTACCGTTGGACATATAATCTCCAAAAGGACATTAAAATTTATAAACGATGTGGGTTATCTGCAACACGTTAGTGGGCATGGAATGTTTGTATTAGATATAGTAGATTCACTCTTGCTGGAGGTAATATATATATATATATATATATATATATATATATATATATATATATATATATATATATATATATATATATATATATATATATACACTTATATGATCGACTCTCCCGTCGAATTCGACGTATGAGAGTCAGCGAGATCAGTTCCTAGAAACTGAAAGCCCGACACCGACACATGAGATTTGATTATAGTGGTGAAGTCTTTGTGCAGGACCATGCACACTTTTGAGGGGGACGAAGACAGGGACCTGGTACAGCGAACGACCCTCCGCAAGTTTG
>OZ038475.1:37240495-37245495 GCA_964036315.1 Acanthosepion esculentum | reverse complement strand
TATTGGAATAATTAGGATATGGAAATTATGATTGTATTTATACTGATGAAACCGGAAGTTATCACAAGAAAATATATTAATGCAACAAATATATTTTACAGATATATAATGTGAATTTATTGGATATATTTTTAGTGAAGCAAAGTACTAATATTAAACTTGATGAAGCTCATATAATGAATATTATCAATGATAACACTTTTAACCTGCCTCATAGACATTTAAATAATGACAATAGGTATATGAAAGTTACTGTAAAGTCAAAGCTAATAGGAAATGCCAGGTAGCTAATTTGGGCCGACTATCGCAAATTGTAAAACTACATATGGCATATAAGACGGAGGGGCATTTTAAAAGATTTTTTTTAGTAAAAAAAAAGTGCGCCTTATATGACGTCAAATAAGGAAAATTTCATTTTTCTAAATAGTTTGCCTGGTATGACCAAAATTTACAACAATGTTCCTGTATCTCAAATTCCCTCACTTTTCAATGAAACTTCAATATTTGGTTACTGTTTAAAAAGCGTATTTGCAAGAATTCTTTGTTCAATTTAGAATGAAAAGAAAGTATTATAACTGGAAGGAAATTTTAGAAATTTTCAAATATATATGTTTAAGATATAAATGACACCTGTTCTTTAACCATAAATACGTGACACATAACCAGATCATCTCTGTATTAAGCGATGAGTGAATTAATATTTAAAATACTACAGGGCGCGATATTTATTCCAAGGTTCTTAACAGGTTTAAAGCAGATATTTTTTTCATTAAATTAATTCGCAGGTGCATAGGAAATAATACAAGCGTTCGAAGATCTTTTCGAATGAGACACGAAAATGTCGATATGATGAGTAAGCATATTTGCAGAGAAGATAAATAAAAGAAAGATTTAAAGTTTGATTATTTGGCTTACAATTTGCAGATGCCAAACACAGTTTCTATTTCCTGTGAAATATACAAAAGGAAACAGCGAATAAATATGGATCGCAAACACGAAAATTCGCCCCTTAGTTTTTTGCGCATAACTTCAGCCGATAAATTGAATATTTTAAATTTATTGATTACAAATTCGTGAAAGTAAGTCCAATAATTTATTATAATATTTTCTTGTGTACGACATAGCTAACTATATATTAAAACTGCATAAACTCGCTCATACCGTGTATATCTCATAAAAATTCATAGAACAAAAAATGTGAAAGCATTAGATTTTTGGACCCAAAAGCAACTCAACGTCCTATTCAATATGTTCAATACCGACCATGATCGGTATGGGCATTAGAATTCTTCCTCATTGAGTACGCATTTTATACGGTGAGATTCGTACTTTATTATGCGAACTTGTTCCAGCTGTTTAGGATATTGTACCACAGGAGTTTATTCAACATGTGTCCAATTAAAATGCAAACAAGCAGTGTATTAATCTGTACTACCGAGAAAGTCATTATTTTATAATTTTTCGCATATTAATCAGTTTATAAGTTCATACATATGTTAGCGGGTTTAGTCATACGCCATGTCATTCTCAGCTGTTCCATTTAATGTCAAAGTTTAGTATGGGGCCGAGTGTGAGGGTGGATGATTACTTTTTATTAACAGCCTCGGTAAAATTTGACATTCTTCGAGGCCAGTTGTTGAAGTGTTAGAGATTTAGCGTTTCGAGTAACAGACGCTGGTTAGAAACTCACCATCGTTGATAGGTCAGAAAAAAATATTCACATTGGGACGCGATCCAGTCATGCGGCAGCCTTGGAGAATACACGGAAAGCATGCATGCGCTTGGCTCCGTCATGCTGAGTTAAAAAAATATGAAATCGAATGGTGTAAAATGCCAGAGAGAAATTATTTATATTTGTTTACTGATGTCTCGAGAACAATTTCGCCATAGACCGAAAGCACCAAAACAAACTGGTCATGTCAAAAAATCTCAAAATATCTAAAATTCATAAGTCATGTCAACTTTTTTTTCCAAATACTGAAGGACAGCCAGAACGTGCACCATATTAGATGTTCTTTTATGTAATACAATTCTATTAGAGGTCAGTTTGATATTAAGAAATGTTAAGGTGTCTAATTTTCCGCTACTCGCACATACACACACTCAAAGACACTCTCATATATATATATATATATATATATATATATATATATATATATATATATATATATATATATATATATATATATATACAGACATGACAGAATTGAATAGACACCAAGATAAATTTTATTTCTGATTTTTTTTAATAACCAAGATAAATTAACCTAGATTATTTGATTAAAATTACAGATAACAATACTTGAACATGCCACGAACCAAAGGAGCATCAGACCTATCCGAATTTCAGCAAGGACGTATCTTGGAGGTGGTCTTAGTCAAAGAAAAATATCTGAAAATCTTTCAATACCCCTTTCTACTGTTAATAGAGTGATCGTACAATTCACCAGAGAAGGCAAGAAGTGCACAAAACCTCATCCAGACAGCCCTGGACCCTCTGAAAGAACCATACGTCTTGTTGAAAGAAATGTTGAACAGGATCCACGTTGCAAGGCCTCTGAGATAGCAACACAATTTGATGTCAGTCCCAGAACAGCTGTCAGGTATCTTCACAAGCTGGGCTACTATGTCAGGGATGGGAGAAGGAAACCACTTCTCCGTCCAGCCAATATCAAACGCAGAAAGGATTGGGCTCATGAGATGGTGGAGAGAGCTGTGACCTTTTGGACCACTGTCATTTTCTCTGATGAGTCAAGATTCGCATTATTTTCCGACAGTGGTATGGAGACTTTGTAGTAAAGAGTTTGATTTAAAAAGACTGCAGCCAACGGTGAAACATGGTGGCCTTTCAGTAATGGTATGGGGTGCAATTTGGAGTGATGGTCGCTAAGAGTTTGTGGAGTGTGAAGAAAACAGTAATTCAACCAAATATGTTTCTATATTAAAGAAAGGGCTCCTTCCAATATTCTGAAGTAGTAGAATGAACAGAAAGCTGGAGCTCCATGTCACTCTGCTCAAGCATCGCAATATTGGTTGAGGCAAAATGGGATCAATAAACGTCCATGGCCAAGTCAGTCCCTGGATATTAACCCTATTGAACACCTTTGGGGCATATTAGATCGAAAACTCCGCAAAAAGAACAGGAATCCATCTTCTAAGCCCGAAATCTTAGGATTATTGCGTGAAACATGGTAAGAAATCCCTCAAAATGATATTCGTGAACTCATCGCTAGCATGCCTAGAAGGGTCCTTAAAAAAAGGAAAAGGGATGTCAACAAAGTATTTGTTATTAAATTTATGACCATTTATTTATAATTACTTCATTTGTATAAATTACTTGTTCAATAAAATAAACGGTTTCTCTGAACGTCTATTCAATTCTGTCATGTGTATATATATATATATATATATATATATATATATATATATATATATATGGTAAAATAGAAATACATCCCACATAATAGTAATGTTGTCATCATCTAGATAGAACCTTACCATTCAGTTGGAGGTGTTTCGGCCATCCCCATTGTATGCCTCATATATAGAGTGACCCCCCCAAAACGGAAATATTTGAAGTGCGTATTTCCAGACATGAACAAGTGGCAACACTTCGAGACAATGACCTTGAGCACGTAAACATTTCGCCATTTTAGTAACGAGAATTGTTCGGTAACCGTGTGATCTCAAGATTCGGTAACGTTGTCTGGCCCCCTAGATCGCCATATTTATCCGTTTGTGATTTTTACTTGTGGGGCTATCTCAAGAGTAAAGTTTACACAACTCGACCAAGAACTCTGGATGAGTTAAAACAGAGAATTCAAGATGAAATTCACAGTATCCCAGCTGAGATGTTGTAGCAATCAATGAGGAATCTCAACAGCAGATTTCAAGAATGCATTCGTACAGATGGACGCCATCTACAGGAGGTAATTTTAAAAAAATGAAAATTCCATCATTGTTTCTTAAATGGCATGTTTTAAGGTTTCAATTACTATGAATTATATATTTCTCTTCCATCACTCTTGGTTTTATTCGATTGTTAAAAAGCTCCCGTTTTTTGGGGTCACCCTGTATATATATATATATATATATATATATATATATATATATATATATATATATATATATATATATATATATATATTTAACATTATTTTCCATTTCTCTAATCAAGAAAAAAGAGTACTGAACTGCTATGTAAACGTCTTAAATACATGCCTGGTCAAAGAGAATAGCATCCTGCTGGATAATTTGTTCACATTTTCCAATGTTATCAAAACTTTTTTTGGCTGCATGAAAATTCATAATTCCGAATATTTGTTTTCTAGTTAAACATTTCCTGGAACAATTGGAATTTTGCATCAACACGATCTTCCTACTTCTATTATCACCTAATTTCGCATCCTGCCATACAAAATAAGCATTAGTTCCCTTATGGTTATATATATTGACTTGGAAGTTCCTTGAATGAGAATCTATTGTAGGGTACGAAAGGCTATATTCTCCCTTTGGTCAAGATGAATCACGTGGATTACGTGAAAACCGTTTAGTTTCTTCAATTTATACAGTGACGAAAGCGATCATTAAAACATACTGTTCTATTAAAGGAGTAAACTTTCGTTAGTTTTGCTCGGGCTGAGAGGCCCGAGTAGAGGCTAAATCTAACTCCAACCAATATGACGCCGTTTCCCTTTGAGAATATATCATCTTCAGATATAGAAATATCCGGGTAGCAGTCCACGAAAACACAAGACGCCAATTTCTGTTCGTGTAATGTCCTTGATTGGGATAAAATTGATGATTCCGACCAGTTTGAATCTGGTGTCCTAAATATGACTTCTTCAGAAACACCATGTTATATGTAAGACATTATATTTTCATACTAATTTCAGTCTGCTTGCCGTATAGATATATGTGATATATTTTCTGTGTGGGGCAAGTGTAAATATGAATCTATATAGAATTGTCTGACTTTGTAGTATAAAAGTCTCTCTGAG
>OZ038475.1:37212995-37232995 GCA_964036315.1 Acanthosepion esculentum | reverse complement strand
TTTTGTTTATATTAGAAAGGCACACCAATAATCAGTAATCCTTAACCTATTTAAAAAATACGGAATAGAATCTAACTAACAAATCTAAGAAAGAAATCTAATCGAATTTTCCAGTGCGTCTAGTTGCTCTAACATGAAAAGTTACTTTTATTGAGTTTTAAATTACGGATTCGTTTATATGAGAAAATTGAATTAACTTATTAACTGTTTCATTAAAATATGTCTTTATGAACATCTTTGTATCACAGTTCATCAGTATAGATTTATGTAGATATATATGTGTATATTATATACAGAAGAATTACTTAACTCTAAATATCAAAGTCTAATCCCATTTCCCCGACTTCGAAATCTTACATATATATATATATATATATATATATATGTGTGTGTGTGTGTGTGTGTGTGTGTGTGTGTGTGTGTGTGTGTGTGTGTGTGTGTGTGTGTGTGTGTTTGTATGTGTGCGTTTGCGTGTGTGCGTGTGTGCGTGTGTGTTCAAATTGACACCGAATAAAAAATGCAGTACCCTGGAAGATCAGCAAAATTCTGGCGTAGTTCCATGCATGCTATCAAATCGTCTTTTTCTAAACATGATCGTAGTCTGATTTGGGTTCTCAAATGAGTAACGCATACTTCGTTGGGTGGGAAGAATCAATAGAAACATGCCCTGCAACCAAACATCAACACGTTCACCATAACGTCGAATGTCAATCTTTGTACACATGCCTTCCCTGACCAATCAATTGACTTTTTAATTTTTAGTGATGAGCTGCGTTTTAGCTAACATACATTTAATGCTCATTTACAAGAGGTATATTAAAAAATACTGTGCTCAAGTGTGCGTGTAATATATGATTAACGCTCATCTTTGGCGTTTATGAAAAAGCAGTTGTATTATATATAAATGGTTATGTGTTCACCTACTGCGATTCACCTGTATTCAACGAGGTATATGTTACCTTGTTATTTGCGATAATTCCTATCTACTTTTATCTGAATGTATTATGTCTATGTATATATGTATATATATATATAATATTGTCATAATATTGTCATATATATATATATATATATATATATATAATATTGTCATATATATATATATATATATGTATATATATATATATATATATATATATATATATATATATATATATATATATATATATATATAATAATAATAATTTCGGACCAAACTGAGTATTAAAGGAAGTAAGATGCGATGAGATATTGAGTGGGGGAGATTATGGAAAGAAGAAAACATTATCAAGGTGAGAGAACATTGAAAGTTGGGAATTAAGAAGACAAAGGATTAGGGTTGACGCTGCAACAGAATTATGGAAGATTAAAGTTTACTGGAATGCTGGAATCCCGAAGAGAATTTCCCGAGTGAGAAGTGCTAGAGAAGTATCGGCAATGTTTGAGGCTGCTGTTAAATCTAGGCATTTCAACTGTAAAATGATGAGTCATTCCCGCCAATCTCGTACTGCACTTAATTCATAAAGCCTGTGTACCAAAGCAGAAGGCTCCCCATAATAAATACCATATAAATATTAATAGGAAAAGCTGCCTTGCTGCATTCAGAAAGTAATTGCACCTGGGTTTTCATGTCAGGACCAACAAAATTGCAGTGTATTCTTTGCGGAAAAAAATATTCGCACACACACAGTGTTCTAATTGATTGTATTTCCCACTAATACAAATAAACATGCTTTTCATACAATTACGTGTACACAGATGGATAATAAACAAATATGCATAGAAAACAGGAAAACATTTATTTAATAGAAATAAATCCCATTTATCCATTTTAATGTTTGAAAAAAGTTAAAACATTAAAATGAATAAATGGGATTTATTTCTATTAAATTAAATTTTTCCTGTTTTCTACGCATATTCGTACAATCCAAAGAAGAATAAATATTCTTCATTTAATCCTTTGAATAATAGCCATTATCAACTTCTACAGCAACCAATCTCTTCTTGTAGTTCTCAGTTAATGATCTGCAAATTTTAGTTGATATTTGTTCCATTATTCTTTGCATATGGTCTTCAGATCTGGAATGTTTGTTGAAGCACTAGATTTGATTTTAAGTTTCAAATAACGTGACAGATTCTTGACTCGGTCTAAATCTGTGGACTGGCTTGGCTATTTCAGGATACATTATATTCAGCAAGCAATTTCTTCGTAGATTTTGGAGTGTGCTTAGGATCATGTCAGCAGGATGTTCAAGTTTTTCAGCCGAAATCATTAAATTCTTTTCCGAAATATTTTGATATGCTGTGGCATTCATTCTGCCATCAATTACGGATATGTTGCCAATACTTTCTGTAGAAAAAGAATCTCACAACCATGATGCTGCTACAACCAAATTTCACTGTTGGAACATAATTCTTTTGTTTGAATGCTCCACCATCTTTCTTCCATATATGATTTCTAGAATTACGTGCAAACAACTCGATTTTGGTTTCGTCTATCCATAAGACGCTTTGCCAATAACATTTTCCCATACCCATATATGTTCACAAACGTATTTCAGCGTAGCATATCTGTGTCTTTTCAGTAGCAGTGTAGTTTTCCGAGGGTAGCGTCAATGTAGATTTATTCGAATGAATTTCAGTGCTTATTGTACGTTTACTGACACAGATTATTGATTAAAGCAAATTATCCTGCCACTCTTGACGAGTAACCATTGGGTTTTGTTTAATTTGAGGCATTAAAGATATTGAAGATATGAACTTTGAAGATATCTTCCGTGGAGAATCTTTTCTTCCTTGGTTTTCAAAATTTTGGAGTTTTTATATCATGCAGTGAATGAATTAATGGTAGTAAATGGAATATTCCGGCAGTCTGAGAATGTTCCTGTAACTTTTACCTTCTTTACATAGCTTAAACTCAGTCCCTTTTGCGAATTTGCACTTCTTTACCTCTTGCCATGATAATAAACTTTTTGCACGAATGTCAATTCCAGAATGTTCTGTTTGTATATTTTAGGTTCAAAATATCTACTGATAACATCGTTGGAACATTCTAGAATATTCCACTTGGATAATCTAGTGGATTAAAACAATTTAAAATTTTTAAAATCTAAAAAAAATTATACGAATAATCTTTCACCGATTACATGAATAAATGGAATTTATATCTAATATATCAAGTTTTGTTTCTCTTTTCTATGTATATTTAGTTATCATGCATGTGAGTACAGTTAATGATATGAAAAGTATATTTATTCATTAGTTGAAAATACAATTAAAAATTTGTATATGTCGGAATATTGTTTTCCTCTACTGCATATATATCTATATATACACACACAGTGAGGTACAATGTTCAATTCCCGCTCGATTTATCACCATTCACTTTAAGCTAATTCCCACGGAAAAGGTATGAATCCATCTTCCCCAATTCTAGATTAAATACAAGTACAGGCAACAGGAAAACCTAATTAAAAAATATATCAAAAGCGGTTTCTGGTCTGTTCGTGTCTCTTGCCTTTGACGACTCACTTCGGTTATGGCTACACTAAATTTGGTGCTTCTACGTATAAACTCACGTATATATATATATATATATATATATATATATATATATATATATATATATATATATATATATATGTAAGCGCGCGTGTGTGTGTTTGTAGTGTAGATTGCTATATTTGCCAGAAACATTTTCTCAATATCGGCTATAAAATAAATGTGGATATAAACTGGGTAGAGAAAAATACCAATACGAGGGGGGACCCAAAAGTAACCGGAATTGTTTTCTGTGTGACAAGCCCATAGTAGTTCAGGCTTCCCTCGCTAGATGCCACTTGAGGCAACCCACAGGCATCAGTGTGCAAACTGGTGTCATCGTGGGAAGACGTACAGCTCCGTAGTTCACATTTGTTTTCAAGTGCTTCAAGCCTTTTCGTTTATTTTTACCATGGCTGAAAGGATGCCTGTCGTAAACTGAAAGAATAGTTGGAAGTTGATCCAGACATTTTTTTCGAATGTCATCACTGGTGACGAAAACTGGTGCTGTGTCTACGAACCGGAAACGAAGGAGCAGTCAAGTCAGTGGAAGCATCCAACGTCACCACGGACCCAAAAAGCGCGTCAAGTGAAGTCCAATGTCAAGACGATGCTGATTTGTTTCTTTGATGGGAAAGGAATTCTCCGCAAAGAATTTGTTCCTCCTGGTCAAACTGTTAACCAGGCTTTTTACTTGGAAGTTCTGAAGCGTTTGCGAGACAAGGTGAGACGAAAACGCCTGACCTGTGACAAAGTGGTGGGTGGTGTTTGCATCATGAGTATGAGACAGTTACTGACCAAGAATGGCTTGACCCGACTTCCCCAACCTCCCTATTCAGCCTATCTCGCCCCGAATGAAGAAAGTCCTCAAAGAAAACGTTTTGCAGATGCGGAAGAAGTTAAAAAGAAAACGATGGAGTCATTAAAAATCATACCTTCACAAGAGTTCCAGGACTGCTTTGAACAGTGGAAAACGTCTGAACTGGTGCATTGATTCAAATAGAGAATACATTAAAGGTGATAAGAATATAAACATGCAACAATAAATGAATAAAATTATATGATACAATTCCGGTTACTTTTGGGTTCCCCCCTCGTATATCATGCTGACTTGGTGTTTAATTCTGTCTGTTATTATCAGTCACCTATCTTTCGCTCGATCACTTAAACGTATATGCCTTTTGCTATATTTACACCACAAATTTACGTGCATTACGGAACGTTATAAGTTCTTTTCCTTCAAGTGTAAAAATTATCGCATTTCATCATTAAAATGCTACTTTTCAAAGCCCCTCTTCTAACCGCGTGAAAATTATTGTCTTTAAATTATCTTATTTGCGTAGAACCATGGATCTGTTAAATATTGTTTCTACTCTCTGCACTCAAACAACGAATTTTTCAAAACAATCAAACTATTAAAGCATTGGGAGCAGGTGCGTTGTACTGCAAAATGAGGAAAATTCCCGCGACTTTCCTTGCGGTATCTCTTCGGTCAGCATCTATTTTAATCTGCATAGTTAATAAGAATATGATTCTGCATTATTATCTTTCTGAAGATGGTTATCAAAATACCTCGTCCCCAAAATTCGTTGTCATATAATGTGAGAGATATCCCTTTATTGATTCTTCTTTAGATCATAGTGTTATAAATATTATGGATCTGTGAATGATAAAATCTACTTTCAAAATCAATTTGCATATGTTTCATCTCAGCATCCACAACTTTTAGAGTAATCTCGTCTGACAGCACATACATACCGATCTGCTCATAGCTTACAAATCCAAATAATTGGATTTGTCTCACTTTTCAACAACCGTTTTTGGCCAATATTCATCGATCGACCAACATTAATTCTAGAATTAAATAATTATAAAGTTAACCCCGATAAAGGCCTAACAGAAAGTGATGTCTCTTGGGAATAAAATTCCTCATATTGTGAACCCGCACTTTATTCTTCCCGCTTGAATATGACAGATAAAATCACACAATCGTTAATCAGGCTCAAGTTAAAAAATATCACGCAGCGTTTGGGAGGCGTCTGAAAAAAGTGAAGTCAGTATTGGACTCAGGTTTTTAAAGGAAATAATAATTTCTACTAACCTAATGTAAATGATACTTAAATAAATCGTTAACAGAATATATTACCAGAGCACGTTCAAAGATGATCCGAGCCATGCAGCTGATCTCGCCTATGATCTGGATGGAAACAAACATTGTATGATAATTCACTTGTAACTTTCCATACCTCAAATACCAGGTTTGTATGTTCTCGTCATCACGAACATTATTCTAAATTTTCTCCATATATGACAAATGGTTGCATTCAAAATGGCGCTTCTTGCTTTGAACCTTTATCAAGTCACAAGTTATCTCCAGACGTCATATATACAAGTCATCGATGAAGGGGCTGAAAAAAAAGTTCGGTATCTTGTACCGCTCCAGAAAGCACATGTCGTCTTCGTTCATGCTTGAACTTTACAAGAATCAAAATAAAAGAAGAAAATAGACAATAGCTGGCATAACTGGGATAAGGCTGCCCAGTCTTTACTTACCAGACTTGAGTTCAATATTAGTTACGCGGGCTGGTGAAGGATGGATACTTTTCCAGCCTACTTCTGTATTCCAAGAGACGTAACGACATCGATCTATCGTTATTGTATCGCTACTATTATGACATATGTTTAGACGTGCTCTATCTAAGCAAAGATCCAGCTAGCTATGTTCAATGGATTGAATCCACATCATTGAATAAGTAAAGACGATATTAATGTGTGTAACAGACCTTCCCGACGATCATACTCTTAATATAACATCTTGAATAGCTGTTAAATCGTTATCTATACTCCATATTTTTATTTTTCCAACACCTATTCTTAAGTTCATATAAATCACCTCATTCAGCAGACCTCTGCTGTGAGTAGATCTTTGCTGTTGTATTGGGCGAGCTTTAGTAAATATTAAATTGCCTTGATAAAAACGTATTGCCAAAACTATATAAAGTAACATGCACAGATTTTGCGAAACCTCTGCAAATATAGAGGAATTCTTATTTAGATTTCACTTAAGGACATGCTTCTATTTCGGCTCACCAATAATAAGAGCATACCGCGTACAATGATCGAGAACTTCCATCTGTGGGCACTTTGTACGGTTTGTGAGGATATTGTTGGATCGGACATACGTTTTCACATCGACAAAGACAGATGATGTCTATTAAGGATTTTCTGTTTTAATAATTGATCACATCGTAGCGAAATATTTCCAACGAGTTCAATATACCCAGTCTTAAAAAATGGATGTCAAGACTATCGATCAAACTCGACAATGAGGTCTTTGTAATTTAAGTGAACAAATTCCGAGACATTTTAAGGAGTTTGTCAGTGAAATGTGGACGGATAAAATCAAACAGACTCTTCAAAGGGTAGGATTCCATGCTTAAACTCCGAGGAAATTTATTATACTGAAGCGATTGATGACTACCGAACATCAAGCTGTGAAGTCGGCTATATTCTAGGATAAATTATCAGGTTCTGATATAGTTAATGAACAAAACGAAGACTACATCTAATGAAATAAACGGACATATTCCTCTGCACATGAATGATTACCTACTGAGGAATTTGGAGTGAGTTTATCAGATGATAATCTACGTAGTATCCCTACCAATGCATCCGTCCATAGACCTGATGATGATAAAGATAAAGACGACGATATTGAAATCGTATACGCGTATATAAACGTATCGTAAGGTTTTATTGCATTCAGTTCCTGAGAGTAAACATAATAGAAATTATTGTCGGAAATAATAAGGTAACGTATATCCCATTGAATACAGGTGAATCACAGTAGGTGAACACATAATCATTTATATACAATACAACAATTTATTCATAAACGCCAAAGATGAACGTTAGTCATATATTACGCGCACACTAGAGCAAAATACTTTTGAGTATGCGTTACTCATTTGAGAAGCTGTATTGACCTACGACATTGTTTTGAAAAAGACAATTCGATGGCATGCGTGGAACTACGTTAGAATATTATATATTTAACTCGGCGTTAATTTGAACAAACAAACGCGCGTGCGAGCGCCTACACACATACACACACACACGTACATATATATATATATATATATATATATATATATATATATATATATATATGTAATTGTTCAATTCGAACTAGAACGTATATATATATTATGCGTATAAATATTACTTTAACTACACACAGATACACACGCACACACAGACACACACAGACACACACACAAACACACATATATGTTTCTATTTCAATGTATTTTATACATACACCCCTGGTCAAAATCTTAAGTCCAGATACAAAAGGGTTAATGAAAAATATAAATTAATTGATTGATTAAAACAAACATTGAAAAAATGTTTATTGGTTGGTCATAAAGATAAGACCATGTAAATGAAATAGCAATTACAGAACAAATAAGTCACAACGACAATTTAATTCTCAGTATAGCCTCCATTTTTGCGAATTACTTCGGAAATTCTCTTTGGCATACTCATTATTAACTTCTGCATGAGGGTGCTTGGGATGTTCGTCCAGGATGCATAAACTGCAGCAGGAAGAGCATCCACTACTTCAAATTGTGATCCATATTTATAAACCTCTTTTGCCATCCATCCCGAAATATTCTCGATTCGTTTTCGATCAGAAGAGCGTTGTGGATTGCAGCATTGTCCTACTGGAAAATCCAGTTTTCTCCACATAGATGAGGACCTTCAGTAATTAGCGATCCCTTTCTTAACATGCCAATCTAACTAGCAGCTGTTTGACGATATTTTACCTCCTGTAACTCAAGAGTTCCATTGTACGAAAATGAACCCCAGACCATAATTGATCCACCTCCACCGTATCGCGTTGTTAAAGTTTTTTTGGGGACATGTTTTGCATGACAGTAACGCTCAATACCGTCTGGGCCATCATGTTTGAATTTTCCTCGTCTGAAATCAACACTTTCTTTCATTTATCAACATCCCAATTTTGATAATCGGAAGCAAATTGTAACCGGGAGGTTTTATGGCAAGGAAGAAGGAGAGGCCTCTGCAGCCGTTTCATGTTCTTAAACCATTTCTTGTTTTAAAGCCGTCGAATTGTTCGAGAGCTGCATTCATCGACTGTATTCGCGTTTATCTGATTTGATGTTAGGCTTGAATGTCTCTTCACTTCTCGTCTAATGCTTCTGTCTAGAGATGGTGAAATTTTATTGGGGCGACCGCTTGATATTTTAGATGCATAAGCATGAGGATTTTTAATGGAGTTAGCAATGACAGTTCTGCTACGGCCAATTTCATTTGCAATGGCTCGTTGCGAAAGACCACGTCTTTGAAGTTCAATAATCCTACCCTGTTCGAACTTTATTCAAACCTTACCCTCAGCCATTTTAAAATCTGGAATTTAATACTGGAAATGAGTTACACAGATATCTACACGCCGGAACCTATTAGCACACTGACTAGTTCTAAAATTTGTGTCCTGTAATTTGTTTGTTTTTCGCACATGGTCTTATCTTTAGTCCAACCCAACAAATCCATGTGCGTGTGTGTGCTTGTGTGTGTGTGTGTATGTGTATTTATGTATGTAAGTATATGGGAGCACCAAATATAAAATTTGATATATCAAGAACAATTTTCGGGAAGAACACTAAATGAAAAAAATTATTTCTATAATACCGATTTGTCTGATGAAGTCCTAAACGTCGAAACTCGTTTTTCTTCCCATTTTGCCATAGTGATTTCCCTGATACATACATACATACATACATATATATATATATATATATATATATATATATATATATATATGTGTGTGTGTGTGTGTGTGTGTGTGTGTATGTTTGTGTATTCGTACTTTATGATGTGCAATTAATTAAACTTTATTCTATTGAATACGACTGCCAATGTCTATCTGATTAGATTTTATTAAATTTTCTATACGATACACGTAAATTTAAATTAAAATGTTAACGTTTGTAAATTAATCAAACATTTTTCCTATTAAGTTTCCTGAAAATGACTAGAGATGTTCGATAGTACTTGAATAAAAACAACCGTTGGACAGTTTCTGTATATACTTATGTTAGTATCCAACTACTAGTAAATAATTATAAGAAATTACACTGATATTGTCGCTCGAATTCAATATAAACCGTTGAATCGATGTGTCCTTGTGCGTCTGTATGACGCTAAGGAATGAATCGAATTCATACCATGTTATAGGAAATCATCATCATAATCATTCTTCTTCTTTTTCTTCTCCTTCTTCTTTTCTTCTTTTTCTTCTTCTTCTTATTCTACTTCTTTTCTTCTTCTTTTTCTGTTTCTTTATTCTTCTTCTTCTTTTTTTCTTTTTCTTCTTCTTATTCTACTTCTTTTCTTCTTCTTTTTCTGTTTCTTTATTCTTCTTCTTCTTCTTCTTTTTTTCTTTTTCTTCTTCTTATTCTACTTCTTTTCTTCTTCTTTTTCTGTTTCTTTATTCTTCTTCTTCTTTTTTTCTTTTTCTTCTTCTTCTTATTCTACTTCTTTTCTTCTTCTTTTTCTGCTTCTTTATTCTTCTTCTTCTTCTTCTTTTTTTTTCTTTTTCTTCTTCTTCTTATTCTACTTCTTTTCTTTTTCTGTTTCTTTATTATTCTTCTTCTTTTTTTCTTTTTCTTCTTCTTATTCTACTTCTTTTCTTCTTCTTTTTCTGTTTCTTTATTCTTCTTCTTCTTTTTTTCTTTTTCTTCTTCTTATTCTACTTCTTTTCTTCTTCTTTTTCTGCTTCTTTATTCTTCTTCTTCTTCTTTTTTTTTCTTTTTCTTCTTCTTCTTATTCTACTTCTTTTCTTCTTCTTTTTCTGTTTCTTTATTCTTCTTCTTCTTTTTTTCTTTTTCTTCTTCTTATTCTACTTCTTTTCTTCTTCTTTTTCTGTTTCTTTATTCTTCTTCTTCTTTTTTTCTTTTTCTTCTTCTTATTCTACTTCTTTTCTTCTTCTTTTTCTGTTTCTTTATTCTTCTTCTTCTTCTTTTTTTCTTTTTCTTCTTCTTATTCTACTTCTTTTCTTCTTCTTTTTCTGTTTCTTTATTATTCTTCTTCTTTTTTCTTTTTCTTCTTCTTCTTATTCTACTTCTTTTCTTCTTCTTTTTCTGCTTCTTTATTCTTCTTCTTCTTTTTTTTCTTTTTCTTCTTCTTCTTATTCTACTTCTTTTCTTCTTCTTTTTCTGTTTCTTTATTCTTCTTCTTTTTTTCTTTTTCTTCTTCTTATTCTACTTCTTTTCTTCTTCTTTTTCTGTTTCTTTATTCTTCTTCTTCTTCTTTTTTTCTTTTTCTTCTTCTTATTCTACTTCTTTTCTTCTTCTTTTTCTGTTTCTTTATTCTTCTTCTTCTTTTTTTCTTTTTCTTCTTCTTCTTATTCTACTTCTTTTCTTCTTCTTTTTCTGCTTCTTTATTCTTCTTCTTCTTTTTTTTCTTTTTCTTCTTCTTATTCTACTTCTTTTCTTCTTCTTTTTCTGTTTCTTTATTCTTCTTCTTCTTTTTTTCTTTTTCTTCTTCTTATTCTACTTCTTTTCTTATTCTTTTTCTATTTCTTTTTTCTTCTTCTTCTTTTTTTTTCTTTTTCCTCTTCTTATTCTACTTCTTTTCTTCTTCTTTTTCTGTTTCTTTATTCTTCTTCTTCTTCTTTTTTTCTTTTTCTTCTTCTTATTCTACTTCTTTTCTTCTTCTTTTTCTGTTTCTTTATTCTTCTTCTTCTTTTTTTCTTTTTCTTCTTCTTCTTATTCTACTTCTTTTCTTCTTCTTTTTCTGCTTCTTTATTCATCTTCTTCTTCTTCTTTTTTTTTCTTTTTCTTCTTCTTCTTATTCTACTTCTTTTCTTCTTCTTTTTCTGTTTCTTTATTCTTCTTCTTCTTCTTCTTCTTCTTCTTCTTCTTCTTCTTCTTCTTCTTCTTCTTCTTATTATTATTATTATTATTATTATTACAAGGTGTTTGTAGATTATTCGATCCATGATATTATTACAACACGATTCTTACGTATTCTCCATTTTATAGGTTTCAAAAAATTTGTCTTAGAATATTTACGTACGCGTAATATCTCGTTCGCATAAAAAAACAAATTAAAAACGAAGATTGCAAAATATTGGCTAACTTCAGCAGGAAGCGACCGCAGGTTTTATAAAATACGTTTTAAATATTAATTACATTCATCATTACTTCAAAATTTTTGTTTAAACAGATATAATCATATATAAATATTAGACAAATTACAAAATTAATTAATAAGGACATAAACTTAACATAAGAAATGGGGCAGTTGAAATTTCTAGGGTACATAATGATTAAAGAGGGCTTGGTAAATTTGACACTCACAAGGACAGGAGAGAACGGGGCATACCCTACTTAACAAATGGATGGGAGAATAAAGGAGACAAAAAATTGAAAATTTATTAAGGGATGCAAATGGTAGGGGGTTGTGGTGCGCCAATATCGCCAACGTTCCGAAGGAACACATCACTTAATGGAAGATATTGTTAGAAATTATTAAACAATGCATCACAACCATGGTTTATACAGAAAATTCTGATGTTAGGATAAAAAATGAATAAAAGTCATAGATTGTAAAAGCAATTTATACCTGGTCTGTATAGATATGACTTCTGTATTACCAAGAAAGTGTCATCAGTTTTATTAAAGATGTCTGGAATGCGAAGTATACACCGAAAATTGGAGTAATTCACGGCTTAGTGCACTACAGAATGAAAAAGCTAGTTCTCAATATCCTCTCACTTAAAATTTATTTCAGTTGGAGCAATTATGGCAAAAGTACATCTTAACTAGGATCTCGCCGTTCTATGAATGACAACTGCCTAGAACCCAGTTTCACTTTCGTTCTAGTAAGAGGTCTGGTGAAACTTATATGTCATCTAATAACTCCAGAAAACCCTATACCTATCCAACAGGAAACTGTATACGTGTAGTGTTGACCACCCACTAGCATAATACCACATCAAATAGGCATATCTGGTTCTCATGCATTGGAAACCGACTTAGAAACTTTGCTTCCACAAAAATGTCTATATCTGGTTGAATACCTAAATTGATCCATGTCTGAAGAAGACCCTAATATCAAAACATTTCTAACCTCCTTAACAGTTCGAGATGGAGGATGAGAACCCTTTTCTGTTTAAACTCTTCCTATACTTCCTGTGTGCTTATGTATGTTTAATATTCTAACTTTTGTAGTCGATGTTTCAGTTGTTTTTGGTATGTTAGATGTATGTCTAGATCTATGCTTACCAATAGCAGATTGTTCACCCATTGCCTAGTGTGTCAACTAGGGTTGCGTCCCTTATAAACCCGCCTGATGGGCGATGCTGCTTTCATTTACATTGTTAGGCGTATTCATGGTTGTTTTTATATTAGAGATTCAATCTAGATAGATGAACCTTAAGATTGCTTGAGATTTATCTACTCATTTAGTTTTATATCAATGTTTACCTCCTCCTAGATTATGTCGCTTGACGACGGCTGCGAATGTTCATCTCACTCCTACATAAAGAACATAAATTCGTTGGAAAGCATATAACTGGAGTATATAAAGTTTTAACTTTTTATAAGTTCTGTATAGTCCAATCAAAGCAAATAAAACATCCAAAATTATTTAGGCATTACAATTACTTTCGGTACATTGATTAAAAGAAATAAATGGAAAGTTATGAAATTTGATTTTTTTTAAATTAAAAAAAAAACAAACTATATCCAGGATAATAGCGATATATAAGGAGAAATATTAAATAAGTTATATTCCTTAACAGAGAAATAGGTGATTTCAGAGAATCTCGAATTTAAAAATAAAATATATACAAATGAATGGGGCATAAAATCTGCAAATTATTAACAATCATAACTTGTTTCATGGAAAAAGATGAAGGTTCTAATGAAACCGTTTGCCTCTTCACTGAGTGTTGGGATCCCTTTCTATTAGATGAAGATGGAATTTTCCGTTGAATCGTGTATATTTACCGTATAGCTTTAAAAATCGCATATGCTAATGTATGTGTTTAGATTACATTATGTCTTTACATTAAATAATAATCGTGACGAATAATTATTTTTTCATTGAAGCTTGGATATAAACTTAATCTTTCTGCAACAGATCATTATAATTAGCGATTGCTATATATTTTTCAGATATGGGTTCATATACGTATACACATCTATTCAATTTTGAAAGTCACAAGATAAATTGTGTACAGAAATTCACACACACACACAAACACACACACACACATATATATATATATATATATATATATATATATATATATATATATATATATATATATATATATATATCATGCCTTGGCTTCGCAAAACAAAGAGCAAGAGACAGTCTGTACACGTCGCTTGCCGGTAAATTTATGACTGATAAGTCCAATGTGGGACAGGTATACATAGCCCAGCAATTGCAGCTGAATGTCCGGCCTGGGCTCGATGTCATAGCATTGCAGTACTTCCTCCTGTTTCTTGTCCCTAAGAGCGGCCCTGAAGGTATTTTCAAAGGAGACAGCATGGTTGGTGGTGAGTGGCCAGGCGTAACGATTCACAGCTAGGGTTGACCATTGGAAATGGTTAATGTGACAGGCACCAAAGGATTTTTCAGGCAATTTTTGAATCGCTTCTTTGGTTTTCTCTGCCGCGATAGCAGGTGGATGCTCACCAAACAATTAAATTTTAAGAAGGCGATGATTCACATACACATATCCATGGCATGGATTTCATCAGCATGGCACAAAATACGGGTGGTCTTTGCCTTTTCAAGCATTCAGATTTGGAGATGAAGTGTACGTTACGGATCGTACGGAAACACCGCTGGTGGAACCGTTCGAGGTGTCGCAAGTAGTGTCGGTATATATATATATATATATATATATATATATATATATATATATATATATATATATATATATATATATATATATACTTTTACTGAAACGTTATTTTTAGTGGATATTCGTATTTGAGTAAGGAATCAGTTTATTTATTAAATTATATATTTATTTATTTCGTCTAAATGTCTGAATATTCGAGGAATCTCATTAGCAAAAAATATGCGATCTCCGGAACGTCCACTTAAATATGGGTAGCCACTACGAATAACGTTTAATTTAAGAAATTTGCAGACACACACATACACACACACACTAACACACACGCCCACACACATATATGTGTGTGTGTGCCTCTGTGTGTCTGTATATATGAATATGTGTGTGTTTATATGAATGTAGATGCATATGAATATGTGGGTGTGTACTGAATACAATGTGTCAAAAGCACCAGAGTTTTGGTTGGTATGCTTAGACAACACGCCTGTTCTGACATTCTGTCATAATTAAGTTCATTTGTTAAAAGCAACATTTTATATCAGATATCATCTAGTACAAAAGCAGTCACGAATATTATAGGCAGCACGAAGCTAACTCTTCTCAAACGTACATAATAAGTAAAAAGAAGAAACTTCCATCCACGAAATACAAACCCTAAAGGCATGAATAATTATAATGTACCTTAAAAAAAATTAAGTTGATTTTACACATAATTAGTCGTCCTTTCATCTAAAAAGAAATAATCTAGTAATAAGCAATAATTCGTTTTGATCATATCAGGACAAACAAGAGGCTAATGCCGCTAAGATATAAAGGCATTCTAAGAGTGAAATAAAAAATGGGAAAGTTTTATGGAGGAGAAAGGACAATAAAAGAACAAGTTTAACAAGATATTGCTTGATGTTACATTTGGATTTTTAAATATCTTATTTAACAATAAATACGTAAAATATGCATCCATCTTGTATTATTTCTTTCAGGATATATAATTTATAAGTCATTCTATGGAGTATAAAAATCTATAAAATTGACTTCACCAAAGAAAAACCCTACCGTTGTAATCACGGATAATGATGGTTTGACGCGTTCAGAACAACAGAAACCTAAAGCAAAAAGCCCATGGAAGATATATTGTTGACAACCATTCAAGGAGAGCGTATATTCCTGCCTTGAAATTTTATTATGTAATATTAGATTTTTTACGTAATAGATATTATTGTATGTCCAAAAAATATAAAGGAAACAGATCAATTAAATGGTTCAGTGAACTCTATTTTAGTTGTGCATTATTTATCTCCGGTTTATAAATCTCAATGGCGTCATTTTTGACAGCACGGATACAGTAGTATATATATTGGGTTGGTGCATAATTATCAGGTGTTTGTATAGGCGAGATATTTGTTAATAAGAATTGCTGTTTTGTTTACTTTTTAAAAAAAAATATGATTTTATTTCCATTTCATAAAAATGCATGTCGATAATCAAACTCATTTAATAATATCATTGTTATATTTTTTATCATAATATTGTTTAAACACGCCTGATAAATATGCACCAACTCTCTCTCTCTCTCTCTCTCTCTACATATATATATATATATAATTAGTGCATATATATGTATATATATATATATATATATATATATATATATATATATACATACATAGAAAGAGAGAAAGAGAGAGAGAGAACGTAAAAGAGAGAGAAAGTCAGGCAGAGAGACAAAGATAGAGACACAGAGAAAGCGACAGTCTGATAGAGAGACAGAGAGAGAGAGAGAGAGAGAGAGAGACAGAGACAGAGATAGGGATAATATGTGCAACCGCAAATGTATGTTTGTCTAATGGTCTATTTTATATTGAAGAATTTCTAATATGTTATTGCAAATTCGGATATCAGTTGTGGTTAAACTGTGCCAAGGTTTGTTTTATCGTTGTGTATATATCAATGTCACTTTAACCTTTATGGAAGTGAAATGTTTTCATTTTGTCTTTATTCTCATTCTTATTCAGATCTATATCTGAATTTATACACTCACATACGCAGAGAAATACACAAACACACACACACACATATATATATATATACACACACACACACACACACACATATATATATATATATAAATATATATATATATATATATATATATATATATATATATATATATTTTTATATATATATATATATATATATATATATATATATATACAAACAGGTTTGGCTAAAAAGAACGGACAAGTTATATCTGTTTGTTTTTAATTGTATTTTCCAATTTTCGGAAATTCGTGTTGATTATTTTGTTCAGAGTTGGGATAATCTCTCCGAATATTTTTCTTTGTTTTTGTTCAAGTATTCTCTACATTCGCACACACACGCACACACACACACACACATATATAATGTTACATATATATATATACATATAGATATCGATATAATGTTAGTGGTCAAAGTTGAATTGGATCAGGGAACAGTATCATTAGAAAGGGCTTAATAAACTTGTGAAAAAGTTCATTTCGCTATCTTGATTTCAACATTTCGGTATCGTCAGGAGATTTTTATCCATAGAACTCCCAACGCTTTATTTAAAAAAAAAATAAAGGCTGTATTACTTTGTAAAATAAATAAACAAACGCACGGCATTGGGTGTGATAGTAATGGAAGAGGAGGAGGAGGATGCGGCGAATAATAATAATAATAATAATAATAACAACAACAACAACAACAACAACAACAACAATAATAATAATAATAATAATAATAACAATAATAACAATAATAATAATAATAATAGCCAGGTTATTTTTAAAAGTATCGATTGGGGTTAATTGTAATATATAAATACTATTTTAACCCGCCTCATATGAGCTTAAGAGGATTATTTGTCTAAATACAACTGCTCATGATTTCGGTTCTCTGGTTCAAAATGTGTTTTTACTGTTGGCAGAGGTTGCACATTTTATTGCGGTTGTAGTAAGTTTTCGCATTTTTTAAAGAACGTTCATCTTACAATCGGATCCCTGCTGTTTTCACACACATGGTTAGCTAGTTTGTTGGTTGGTTGGTTGTTTGGGGTTTTATGGCATATCAACCACTATGGGTTATTTAATGACAGATCCAGTATTTACTAAATATATCAAAAACGTATAGCTGGCAGCATCATTGTTTCAAAAACGTATAGCTGGCAACATCATTGTTTCAAAAAAGGGTAGTTGGCAACATCATTGTTTCAATGTGCTGGAAAAGACCTGGAAGTTCACTATTTTCCCATAGCTGGGACCACAACAGGTGCTACCACCCCGGCTCAGGGTGGACCTGGGAACACCATCAATTAAGAGGTATTTTCACGCTTCCTCAAAAGCTCCCGATCAGAGGCCTTGCTGTTGGATGCAGTTTAACGTCGTACCCAGGACGTAGCTAGTTTGGTAGCGCTCCTAAGACTTACTTGATGGAATGACGACCTATGATTGTACCAATTTCATTTGAAAGAACATTCAGTACATATACCATATACGTTTTATTCTGACCATATAAATTATTTATAAATTATTGCTTCGGTATCATTATTAATACTCTTGTTTTTTTCCACTCCCCTCTTCTTCTTCCTCTCTTTCATTCTTCGCATTCTCCTCCTCTCTTTCTGTGCGTTGTTTATCTATTTTTAAAAATAATATAGTGTTCATTGTGATTCGTAAAAAAAGGTAATGCGTTGGGAGATCAATTGATAAAAAATCACCTGAGGTTATATATATATATATATATATATATATATATATATATATATATATATATATATATATATATATATATATATATATATATATATATATATATACTCGTACACCATGCATTTAAATGTGGAGAATTATATATCTGACCATGCATTTACAATCCACACGCATTTTGTCGGATAGATCGTTAGTCATCTGAAAAATAAACAATACCAACAAAATATGCTAATCACGCGAAACTTTCCATTTGTACTAAAAAATTGACCAATTTTAATTGATGTTTTCCTATCGTCAGTCAAAGACAAGTTAAGTATTGACATCCTTATTCATTTGGGGAAATGGGTCTAATGATTAGAAAGTTTAACAAAATATACACCATTTTGTCGGTTTGTGTCGTTAATAGAAACGTATTTTCTAATCTCATCAATCTTCGTCGCTTTAAAGCCAATAACAACTACGAAATAAAAAAAAAGAAAAACTAAAGAAATGAGAGAATTGAAAGCAAAACGGTTTTAATGGTGTCTCGTAATAAATACTCGTAGGAGGAACGAAACTATTGATTTCTGTTTGTGTTTTGAAAATACACGTTTCAATGGCACATAAATAAAGATGTTTCAATGCAACACTGATTACTTCTCGCTCAACTGAAGTTTTCCTTGTTGTCTCTTGTAACATATGACTTTAGAGTTGGCCTGCAGGGGTCACTGAAATTTTTGATTGCTCAATCACATCGAATTGTTCCAAAATCTGTTTTTATTCTATTTTTACATCAGCGTTTATAACTTATTTATCTTTCACAGAATTATTTATCGCCTTCTTCCTCGTACACAAACACACAAATGTTTTCTATGTCATATTCATACATTTCTCCGTCTCTCTCTCCCTTTCTCTCTTATAATATATGTGTGAGGGACTACGCCTGTGTATTTGTAAATGTGACACATTTATAAATTTCACGTGCACGTAGCGAAAAAAAAAGAGCATCAATATCCATAAACTTTTATAAATACCAAAGTGATATATATGTTGTGTATGTGTGTATACGTATGTAATTTTTGAACATAGAAATCGAGGTCCTCGCTAGGTTAGATAATCGTTATTTTTATATTTTTAAGTTTATATTAGCTTTGTAACCTGTTGTAGATATTACCTTTGTCAAATTCTCTTGATTACGCAGCGGCCCTTTTATAAACGCCATTCACTTTTTGTTCCACCACCCCACCTCCTCCCACTCCTTTTTCTCCTGCTTTTCCTCTATTTGTCTCATATTCTGAGCTTTAAGATTATATCGTCTATTGTGTGTGTATGTCACCAAGAAATGTATACACTTTTTCGGTGTATCGTTGGACATTTGAAAATATGCATATTTTTCTCACTTAAGCCGTCCTTCACAACCCTCTTTAAAACTTCTCTCTGTTAAATCTTAACCACCCTTCATCTTTAGACCTTCCTGTTCTACTCTCGTCTGTTACCCCCTCTCTATAGATCTCATTTGCTCTAGCGTTCGTCCCACACTCTCAGACATACACTCTCACTAATTTTTTTTTTTCCGGAGATGGTTTTTCTCTTTTCTTTTTGAATTTGTAGATCTGATGAATTGGATCGTTTTGACGATTCCAATGGAATAAATTATGACCATGGAATATTAGTGTTTAAGTCTTTTTTATTATATCCTTACTATGTTTTAGACATTGAGTTCTACCTGGATTCTATCCCCTTGGAATTATTTTTTTATACATATATGTATGTGTATGTATGTATATTTATTTATATATTTTAGATATACGATTGCATACGTATGAGAATATTACCACTAATATTATCTATCTATCTATTTATCT
>OZ038475.1:37122995-37210495 GCA_964036315.1 Acanthosepion esculentum | reverse complement strand
TAATATTTTAGATGTTGTTTAATAATTTGTTTTAACTATATCTAACAAAATTTTTTTGTTTAACTATTGAAATATTTATAAAGATTTAAAATATCCAAGTCTTTATTTAACCCTAGTTTATATGTATTTAATTTTAAAATCCAGTATTTTTCTTTTTTTCTGCGTGTGTATGTGGAACTGAAATCAGAATCTATAAATACACATTTACAGTTTTCTAATGAGTGGCCTGGTTGATTAAAATGTTCAGCTATGGGGGAATAAAGATTGTTTTGACGTATGGTTAGTTCATGTTTGTTGAAGCGAAATCTAAAATTATTTCCAGATTCACCAATATATCCACTACTGGACATATTGTGCAGAATAAATGGTAGATTATGTTATGGCTATCACAGGTGAGGTGATGGATGTTTCATCCCTTTACACGAACATCCAACATGCTGAAGGAGTATCAGCTTGCTATGAGTTCCTTAGTAAAAAGTTACCTAACAACCAAATTACAGATATATGCCAATTAATAAATTTCATTTTAACACATAATATTTTTAAATTCAACAACAAACACTATTTACAGATTAGTGGGACAGCAATGGGGTCGCAGAGTAACATCAATGGCCGCGGTCATCTTACGGATGTATTTCAAAATTCTCTTCTCTCTTCATTTCATTTAGCTTTTAAGTACTTAACACATAATTTGCTCTATCTTGATAAAGCATTCTGCCTGTCCTTTTTCCCCTCTCTCTGCTCAGGGAAAAATTAGAGGCGCACACACGCTTATACACATCTATTGAATAATATTTCCATGTATACACGCATTAATGACAAAGTGGACTAAAAAACGAGTGACTCATTTAATCATTTAGACTAAATTATGTCTCCGTTTATGTAACTAGACATGCGAATGAAGGTGGTGTGTCACTGAAATGTTAAATTTTTAAATTTATTTTTTGTAATATGGGTTTGGTGATATCGTTTAGCCAACTTCACCCAGTTTCATAATCCAGCCGTTAAAAATTAATCGTTTTCTCCCATATACACGCATATAAACACAGGCAAATATAAGCAGTGAGAAAACGCTAACAAACATTATCCTATACACACCTGTACGCTAATGATACTTCTTGAAATAATTTTACCGATATAACTGCTATGTATGCGCATTTATTTTCTTAAGGGACAATGCCTCGCCAGGTGTTAAATGAATGACGTCTAAATCGTTGAGATATATACGTTGCTTGTTTGTGCATTGAGACACCTTATATAATTTGTTCATACGATCGGCAAACAATCGTCGAATCATTCGCTGTAAAAAGTACATTTCAACATTTTTGACACGACAAATAACCAATGAAATTCTGCCACTTAATTCAGTGAGTGCTTACGATACATCGTGGTATTGATAGTCACTTTTTTCAATTTTCATAAAGTGGGCAGGTGAGAGATAGCTTTAAATTTATTGTAACTAATGCTTTCACTATTGACAACAATGTATGCGATAGAATTAACACTCCTGTTTCATTAATATTTTGGATTACGTTTAGAAATGCTGTACTAGAATAATGTTCCAAATTCTGACGGGCTACATGCCCGTCAAGTCAGCCTTGAAAGAACAAATGCATATCAGATTTCTTATAATGTAGATGCCGCCAAAGGAAAAGTGATACCTAAGTTTTAAAGTGAATTTTTATAAAAGTAAAATCATTCTTGAAGCTTTTATTTTAGTTGTAGCTTCAAGATATCAGATTAAAGTTAATATTTCCTATAATCGAATTGGAATGAGCCTTTTGTTTTTTAATCACAAAAATGGGCTGATTTTAGGCATATTTATAAAGCTCTCAGCACAACGAAATTTTGTTGAGGAAGATTAGCTGATTTAAAGTTTAATTAATCAGAATTGAAATATTATTTACTTTTAGTTTAAAATATCGCGGATTTTTATTATTGCTTTAACACTGAGTTGGGTGTTTGTATGAGGAATTGATAACGATCTCTATACAATTATGTTTGGATTTTTTCCTACATGTAACACACACACACACACACACACACACACACACACACACACACACACATATATATATATATATATATATATATATATATATATATATATATATATGAATGAAAAAATAACCTGGAGAGAAAGACAATATTTATAAATTTAAAGGACAACTGGAAAACTAGTATTACAGTTTTCCTATTGACTTTTACATTCATATATATATATATATATATATATATATATATATATATATATATATATATATATATATATATATATATATATATATATATATATGTGTGTATATATATATATATGTTTATTTCTCTCTCTCTCTTTCTCTCTCTCTATATATATGTATCTATCTATCTATGTATATATATATATATATATATGTATATATATATATATTGAATTATTGATATATTACAAAATTTATGCGTACATTATAGGTCAATTGATATATATATATATGTGTATATATATATATACATATATATACACACATATATATATAGATATATGTGTGTGTGTGTCCGTGTGTGTGTAAGTTGGGCGGGTGATTGTGTGCATGAGCGTTCGTATGGTTGTGCGACAGTGAGTTCATTTCATACAATAAATGTGTATTTCTTAACATTTGTCCTGTTTTTACGCCATTTATGTACATATACGCGCACACACAACCCGGCATTCTTACACCACTAGCTAAAGCGATTATTCCTGGTAAGAATATGCCTGCATTCTGAACTACGTCTTCGTTTGTCTAATGTTTTCCCAATACAAGGCCCAGTTGCAACTCAAAATATGGTTCCAGCACTACACAGGAATTAGCATGTTTCAAAAATTGAAATTAAAAATTTCAGATGTAATTATATAATTAAATTAAAATCCCTAGTGCTTTTTCATTTTCAAGCGAATTTTGGAATAACTTATTTTGAAATTTACTCAGTTTTATAAGCGCATACATTCTTGATATTAGTTTCTAAGGATACGTGGAAATTTAATCATCTTGCCAAGGGGTGGTAGGGTATTCATTTTCACTGAAAACTATTGTATCAATATATGAGTTACTTTCGAAATGAGGTTAAGTTAAGGAAGGGTAAGAGTGCCTGTTCAACAAATGATGACATCCGTTTTTCGCATATCGTCTGGATTTTTTCAATGACAAAATCTTTTTCGGCACTTTTGTTTTGCATTTAAATTTGTCATTGTATACATAGCGATTTCTTCCAATAGGGTTTTTTGAATATGAGTACGTCATTTACAATACAATACAATTTTAAAATATTATTCCTAATTCTAATTACTAATATACTATTCTTCTTTTAAAGCAAATAAATATATTAGAATTACATTATTATTTAACCATTATTATTAAAATATATTTAATAAATTTTCATTTTTTAGTAACTTAATAATGTGTAGTTTTATTTACTTTATAAAAAACCAAAATTTATTAAATCAAAGCAATTAGATAGCGTTCTTTTCGTTTTTTTTTTCGTTTTTCTTTTGCTGACACCACCAAATTCGCCTTAATAATTAGCATTTTATAAAAAAAATGAAATTAAAAATTTCAAAATCTATTAACAAGTTCAAGTAAAGCAATAGGTTTAAAAACACAAACCAATCATAATCTTAAAGACCATTTAAGTAAAATCAAATAAATAAACACCAAAACCTACCGGAACTAAAACATCAATCAGTTAAAGTCTTAGCATACATTAATAAAAATAAAAACAGAAAAGAAAACAACATAATTACTACATCAATCAGTTAGAGTTTTAGCAGGGAGTCTGATAAGATTTGCCATTGTAGCCAGTCAAAAAATAATCAACCCAACCTTACACGACTCCAGAACCTTGAAATATCACAAACACCCATACATCTGTAAAAGTGACTCCTTGATAAAGAAAAACAGACCCTAGATCCCAACTCCATTTCAAAACTATAAATGAATAAAACATTCCGTACCAGAACAACACTTGAAGATGAGACTACCACCTGGTAGTTAACGTTTAATATTGGAATTAATCTTAAATACTGCGACGACTTTCGAAACAGTAATTTCTGTGTCGCGATGGAATAAATTTGTTTTAAATAATTATAATATATATATATATATATATATATATATATATATATATATATATATATATATATATATATATATATATATGGGTTGGACAAAATAATTGAAACACTTGTTAAATTCAAAGAAAATCTATTTAGCATGGAGTTGTTCCTCCTTTCGCCTCACATACAGATTTAATACATCTAGGAATGGAATCATACAGCTTCCTGACTTTATCCAGGCGAATTTTCAGTTATTCTTCCATTAACGCCTGCTCCAGCTCTTTACGCTGGATAGCGGCTCCTAACTTGTTCCTCCAAAATGCAATACAAATGTTCAATAATATCGATATCTGGAGATTGGGGAGGCCACTCAATGTGTTCTAGCTCACTTCCATGCATTTCATACCAATTCTTAATCACTTGAGTAGTATGTATTGAAGCATTATCTTCTTGGAAGATGCAGTCACATTCAGAGAGTAAAGTCTGGGTCATTGGTTGAACATGATCTCCCAAAATGTTCAGGTAATCTTTGCTGTTGATTCTACCACGCAGTGCAACTATTTCCATGATATGGTGGCCCAAACTACCATTGATCCACCTCCATGCTTCACTGTTAGAAGAAGTCAGTCAGGACTGTAAGCTTCTTTGGGCTGTCTCTACACATAAATTTGCCTTGAAGTTGGGAAAAGAGAACAAATGGACTTTTCTGAGAATATGACTTGCTTTCATTGTTCTGCAAACCAGGCATTGTGATCTCTGTACCACTTCAACCTCTTCTGAATGTTGCGAATGAAGAGAAGAGTTTTCCTTACGGCGACTCTTCCATGATATCTAGCCTCATGGAGCTCATGACGAACAGTTTTAGTAGAAACTGGACTATTCAGATGATTATTCAACGCATCAGTCACATTAGCCTTAGTAGTCCGATGATTTTTTGCCACATTGCGTTTCATTGCACGTCGGTCCATGTCAGTAAGTTTTCAAGTCTGGCACAAATTGCTACGGTTGCTAGAGGTTTTGTCCTCTTTCTCGATTTACGTCATGATTCTTGATATGGTAGCTCTTGAAAAACCAAACAGTTCAGCAACCTTAGTGATTGAGGCTCCTGCCATGCGAGCTGCAACAATTTGCCCTTTTTCAAACTCAGAGAAGTCAAGCATTTAGGTTAAATTTTACTAAATACTAAAAATAAATAAGACATTATAGTAGATAAATAAATGTATTTACAATAGATATAACTTGCAATTACGAAGTTTTAGCTAAATTTCTTAATATATTATGTCTTTGAAATATAGGAGTAGAATTTGCACCTGATCCGATTATTTTGTCCAACCCCTGTATATATATATATATATATATATATATATATATATATATATATATATGCCTAAGACTAAATAAAAAAAATAAATTCAATATCAATTAAAAAGCCGGTACTTATCAAATAAATTGTCCAAAAATAATTATATCGGAGAGAACTTATCTGGTCTATGTAGCACGTATCTACAAAGACAAATTAGTTTTTAAGTAAAACAACCATTTAAATTCTCTCGTAATACACAGGAAAATAGATAATAAATATTACATTACCTCCCTTTATTGAATCACGTGTTCTAAAATACAATGAATATATTGAAAGAGGAGGGACAGAAAAACATATCAAATACAGAATCTGATGAGTTTTGTGAATGGATGGCAGAGTGTAGAAAATATGTGTTATAAACGAACTTTTCTTACATCTTTTTTTTTTAATAAAGTTCACCGAAAACAAATATCAAGAATCATTCATGGTAATGAGTGTGTGTGATCTGAACTTAAGATACGAACTTAGGAAGTTAAGTTTATGAGGATAGGGAAGATATATAATGATTGGGTCTAGACTTAAATATTGACCATAGAGATGACGAGCATAAGATTGTATTGTTGGGGGCATTATACATGCAGGATTTTCTGCTATTATTTACAAGGGATGGGAAGGTTTGGAGAACGGTCTTCACTAACACCTTGAAGTGACACGATACATATAAGAAGAAAAATGATATGCATATGGACCTGTTCCCAGCATGTCTATGTCTGACTGAAGGGAAACGAATAAATGTTTTAACGGATGAATTTCGATATTCAAGTTATCCTTCAATAAAAAAAATAAAAAAATAAAAAAACTACTATGAGAAATAGAAATCTGCGTTTACTGATATTACAGATATGCGGCAATTATTTAAAAACCAAATGAAATTTGTTTTACTTTCATTTTTCGGTGTTTTTTTTTTAAAGAAATCAACAAAGAAAAAACTAAATATTATAAGAAATATACAGCATCCAAATTTTGGATGTGCCATGAAATGTTTATTTAGAAAAACAGAATATTCACTTTCGGCTGAATGCCAGCTGTATAACGAAAAAACATGTGTCAGCAAATTTCTGTAATGTGAAATTCAATGATTCTCTTATAGTATTTTTAGCAGCTGCGAATTATTCCTTCGTTACCAACTCTAAAGTTTGTAGGAAAAATTTTGTTTAAAATAAAATATTTTTCAAGTCTTTCCGAAAATATTTATGTCTCTTATACTGATTGATTTGCTCCCCCTTGAGAAAGGACATGGCTTGTTGCCTATGCCAGAATTCGATAATACCTATGTTCATTCTTTATGTATTTATTTGGTTATTTCTTTCTTCCTTAATTATTTATTTCTTTTGTTTTTCTTCCTGTCTGTCTTTCTTTTCAACAACCTTTCAAGTTTTCTTTTTTTATTTCAGTCTTTTAAACTTTCTTTCAAAATGTTTTCCTCTCCATGAACAATTTTTTTCGTTCTTTCTTTCTTTATTAATTTCAACACCTTTTAATATTTTCGTTTGCCTCCCAGTTGTTTGTCATAAAAAGTGTTTAGACTGATGTAAGAAACAAACCAAGCAAAATGTCTCAGATGTTAGCTCAGTCAATATCCAGACAAAATAGAAAAAAAATCAAATAATAATTTGCAAAATTGTATCACCAAACAAACAGGAAATTATAATGACTGTTAAATTCAAAGCATAACCGAAAAGCGTAGTCAATACCTAACATTTCTAATATTATGTGTGTTTTAAAAGCATTTGAAGGAAGTTTTTCTTTCTTTTGTAGTTTGGACGTAAATAATACTAACCATACCAGTCAGTATTTGGATAGATAGATAGATAGATAGATAGATAGATAGATAGATAGATAGATAGATAGATAGATAGATAGATAGATAGATTGTAACCTCCAGAAAGCATGGCCTTGCTACAGGATATTTATATAAAAGTTATTCTTTATTCTCTCTAAGCAATAAGCACTAGAAAGAAGAAACCGCTATAATTGAATTTCTGCCATTTGTTTTTCATTCAGAACCCAATTCTGAATCAGGCTTCATGTAATAAAATGCTGACGAAGAAAGGATGAAATAAAATCATTTTCAGAGGGAAAATTGTCATACTTTATAGAGCAGCTTATCCGTTCTCTATTTATCGTATCAATAAATAGGTACTGCGTGGGCAATTTGCATTTACTTTCAATCCAGACTAACTCTGATAAAATGGCTTCTTCATGTTTCAAATACTTCGTTTATTCTTCCTTTTCAAAACATCACATATTGTATAACCTGCATTTCTCTTAAAATCACCTTGTACAATAGATGGAAAAAATATATAATTTTTATTATAAAATGCACTTCAGATTATATATGAATGAGCGTTGGTTTAAATACATTGACAAGGGGATGATGCACAAAAATAAATATTTGTTGTGAAAAATATATGCTTTTTCCAACAGTTTTCGTCGACATTATTAACATACCTATGTATATATATACTAATTTCATTATTCTGTATACCAAGACAGAATCGTCTAAACAAAAAGTAGAATAAAAACTGAATTTAGTAGAATATAAAATTTTTGTAAAACATGTTACCGAAATATCGCGCAAGGCAGGACATAAATACAATAAGTTACAAGTATTTACTCACACAACAATAGAAATAAAATCTTGTAGATATTTAACCAACAGTATTTCGCTATTTTCCATGAAACCTGAATGAAATTTATGTGAATCCACTGAACCCCTTAAAGTGATAATAATTTGAAGGAGCCAAGGTTAATCACAAATCTTCATCGATCATGCAAAACTTCCAATAGATACTGACGTAGGTGACGGTAACTGTGTCCTGCAATGCAAAAGTTGAGCTTCGCGTTGAATTCGCAATACATACATAATTACTTAACTGTCAGACAATGTTAAATACAGTACAGACAGTAGGAATTCTTGTCGAATATGACGGAGAATTTTTCGTAAAAGTGCCGTATTGGGGCACAGAATCGCGACACCATACACGTCTAATCTGACGAATAAATGCGTTTAGTGAGCGTTTTGCTTCGGAAGTTTTACGTCAACAAAACAGCAGTTTAATGATTGCAATAGGTTTGAAGCCTCCAAAGGAAATATACACGTACTACGTTCCACATAGATGTGCAGTGTCGTTGCAAGGATGCAAATTAGATTCTAGTCAGGTATCGAACATATTCGCGCATATATTAGACATATCACGATGGCTACTTCGTGGGAAAATAGAACACTTTATAGTTCTTACATGATATGCGCAATTTATAAACTGTATATAAATGTCTCTAGCAGGAACCGAACTCTGCTAACAAATTGACGAATCAATGCTTTAACCAACTATGCTAGTGTATCGTAGTCTAGATAGCACACACATACTAGGGTCGGCTGAAGTGTTCATACGCTGAACAAGATAATCTTATGGAATGTGATCAAATGAGGTTTATTTTTCAACATAGTGCCACTTGCGGCCTACACACTTCTTCTATTGGTGTGATAGTGCTTGGATCCCATTGGTCATCCTATCAGACAAAGTTTAAAAACCGGTAGATATGATTTCACCATCACTGCGATACTGGTTCCAGACCTAGTGTCTTTTCATGGTGGGGATAATCAAATGGATGCAAATGAGAATAGAGATAAAACAATTCAAAGCCATAGACACGCATAGTAACAATTGAAATGAAGGACTTGTGTGCTGGTGCATTGCCCTGATTATATACGTCCACTTACATCAAGGGTCGGCAACCTACGGCCCGAGGGCCAGATGCGGCCCGCGAAGGCATTTTGACCGGCCCGCGAGCCTGATTACCAATGACTTTATTTTTAATAATCTCAGTGCACTAAAGATATTAGACTATATGCCAGTTATAAACTATATTGGACTATCTGCCAGTTATCTTTCATGAGACTTATTTTACCAAGTTGCGTTGCCTACGTTTAATGTCAACTAATGGATACATATTTGTTCTGACCCTTGGCTACATTAAAAGATAACAGAAGCGAAAGGAACGCTAAATTGAAAGAGGCCGGGGAGGGACTGACATGCGAGGTAGCAGAAATCTAAAGACAGTTAAACATACGCGCATTATACATACATGCCTCATGAATGTGTGGATGATACCGCATGTGTGCGTACGTAAGTGTATATGTTTGCAACTATTTGTACTCGTATGTATGGGTATATGGGCTTCGTTTTTGTTTGATGTGTGTGTGTGTGTGTGTGTGTGTATGTGTGTGTGTGTGTGTGTGGTTCGTTTGTGGAACAATTTTCAATAACAGTTTCAAACCTACACGACATAATTTCATCCATTTCACTTCGGTTGATTTTTTTCAATTTGAAGTATTTTGACGTTGCTTGAGGAAAAGTAATTTTTGTTAGGTGTTTTTTAATTTTAGATTTTCTTTTGTTTTTCTGATTTCCCAATGTTTATTTTCATTATGGTTTTACATATTTAGGTTGACAGGGGTCCTCATATGTAATTTTCCTTAATTTTTCATTAATGGCCTTCGTCCAGCCCGCGACCCGTCATTATAACACGATCCTGCCCGCGGGGTCGACTGAGTTGCCGTCCCCTGTCTTACATCACGTTTTCTAGGCGGTTTTTCTTTAAATCCGTTTGTAAGTACCTCAGCAAAATGATATGGTACTCGCCATTGTTTGATATGCCTCTTTCGAAGATAATTAATAAACATAATCCCTTTTGAATAACAAAAACTGAGGCCATTAACTTTCTTGCAGATGAAACGACATTCGCCTTCTTTGTAGCAGGTGATGAGGGGTGTTTCCACTGCACGGATTATCTGTCAATCTCTGGCTCAAAGTTATTATACACATACTCATCCTGAGTTGAGAACCGTTCACGGAAACCAGATTGATTTGCCTAAAAAAATATAACCTTTTCCGTGATCAAACTGGTGTACTTTTGATCAGGTATCAGAAGACGTCGCACCCACCGATCAGTGTCAAGTTCATTGTGCAGAATATTCGCACCTCTCTTACGGGATATATTAATATCATTATGCTATATTCCGTGCTAAGGGAATAAATAATTAACACTAGGTGGATAATAGAAGAAAGGTTTATTGTACACAACCAATACAATATGAAATATGGTAAAGTTAAACACACAGTTCTGTCTAATAGTAATTGGAAGGTCGGACGTGCTTGCGTCGTCTCGCTCTCACTCATCCCCGAGTCTCTCGTAGACAGTTGACTTTATAGGTACTTACTACCTATAGTGTAATTATTCATGGGGTGACTGTTTGTTCTATTACACCACATTAGTTATTTGATTCATATTCATTCACATCATGTATTGAACACTATCTATATTTACTTCGGGGATGGCAGGTTCAAAAACGTTCAGACATTTTAAGGATTCACCCTTCCACTCCTACATACCAGCTGCACATATTCGCACTGTTAATAAAGCTGGAACGTCTTCCGCTCTTGTAGCAACCCTGTCAATATGAATGACATTGGGAGCTAAACGCCTTGATAAAACCACAAAGGCATATTCCGTCCATTTTCAAGAGAAGTTGCTACTAGTTACTTTTGAAGTCTTCTTTAAAGAGTCAAGCTTACCTGGAAATAAACAATAAAGTTATAATTAAGATGAGATAAAATTAATTTATGCAAGATTTCATAGTTCTAGCTTTACTCCTTCATGGTCCATGAACATTTTAGCCCAGCCTCCTCGACTCAGTGGAACAAGGGCGAATAATAAGTGAGCTGTAGTAAATAAGAACAAAAAGAGATTGATGTGGACTATGTACCGCCATAGATGAATTAAATATTGAGTTCGAACTTACTTGTAGGATAAATGGTCAGACAGGCAACTGATGAAGGCCGAAGTGCATAACGGGTAGAAGCTGCTATAAATTCGTAATCACCATTAGACTCACCCAACTCTTTCCGAATCCTCTGAACTGTCATCAGGTTGAAATGCATGTATTGAAGCTTCCGGTGGAAATACCGAGCAGTACAGTATGGCTTTTCCAAATTTCTGGCGGAGTGGATTGCGTCACAGTGGTCTTTTTCTCACAGACGGTGCCCAACTGACCCTACTATGTTGTGCAGTCGATAAAAGAAAAAACAAATAACTCTCACGCGCGAAAGTAAAAATATAAAATGACAAAAAGTTACCATCGCAATCTATCTATCTATCTATCTATCTATCTATCTATCTATCTATATATATATATATATATATATATATATATATATATATATATATATAGATGTATAGATTGCGATGGTAACTTTTTGTCATTTTATATTTCTACTTTCGCGCGTGAGAGTTATTTGTTTATATATATATATATACATATATGTATATATATATATATATACAAGAGGTGGCATCACTTAATTCAGGCTTTTGTGCGTTTGAAAGCAGAGAGATTATTTCTCTCAGATGAAAGAGCGTCACCATTGTGTAAATTATGATCAAGGCCGTTCTGATAACTGAATGGGCAGTTGTTTGGAATCGGCATGTATGAGCACTATATTTGCTTGAATTCTTTTCTGGTTGCTTCAATTTCCTGCCCATCCATATCATCTACAATCTGCATTGTGCATCTGTCTGGAACAAGGGAACATATTACCTTCATATATGGCGTACTGGATAAGAAAGGCTTCTTGAGACATTATCTAATTTTGCAGAGGAAAAAATTGAATCCTCTACTCCATTGTATTTTTAGAGTCATTTACAATATGAAGCTCTTTTTTTATGAAACAAATTAGCTAGAAAATGGGAAAACGCAATGAAGACTTACAGATATTCAGCATTGCATGTAGTCAGGAGTTGCTGATAGTCAAGTCCTGTTCATAAGCAGCCAGCATTTTCTGATAAACATGATGTATTCTTGGAGATACGACTTCCTACAAGTCAAGTTTTGCTGATAGACAACAATACAGACAAGCAAAATGAGTCGATAGTCAGTAAGAATTTGCTGATAATCAAGTAATAATTTTACAGACGTAAAGACTTGATAATAATCAATACTTGAAATATTCGTGACTTACATATGACCAATATGGATTTCCGATGACCAAGGGTTCGAAACAATCAGGAATTTTTGATAGTACTTATAAGAATTACTAACTGTCATGACTTGGCGATACTCCCACACGTATGTTTGAGAATCATGTTTATTATCTCTTCGGGATTACGAGGGATTAGTCTCATGCTGAAACTTGTGGCAGCTTATTGTATTACAAGGTTTCTGATAATCATTATATCTGATTAGAAAATAAGTTATCGCACAGTACAGAAGAACTATCTCAGCATTGGGAAAAAGAAAAAATATATAAATTGACATGCGTGCCTACAGACCAGAGCCCTTTTTATTTGACTCAAGAAAGTTCTGTAGATTCTATTTAAATTCCAAAGCTGCTAATCAGGTGAATATGTATAGTAGTATAAGTATTTTGTAAGTTGATTATAGACTAGTTTAATCTTATACAATATTAACCTGCAGGTGGTTTAACGGTCATCAGCGCAGAAAGTCGAATCGTACAACTGTGTTCAAATTCTGACTGTTTTTATCAGTTTATTATTGGTACTAATGCCGTTGTACAATATAAGAATCCGGTTCTTTTCCTCCTATCTATAGGTTAAATAGTAAAATAGCTTTAATCGGTAGTCAGTATCAGAGGAGTATGTGAATTGAAAACCGTGGATAGCACAATTGGAATTGAATTCACGATCTTTCCGCAAGAAGACATAACAATTTCTAATTAATAAAGAAATCGTTTCTGCTGAGAGCCATCTGTTTCAACATCCTCCAGCGATATAGTTTTTGAAATATTACTTGCTATACACATGTAAATGAAAATGCCTTTGCTTGTCGAGTAAGTTTCGTAAATATTTTAATATGTTATGGAATTGAGAAGAAGAGGTAAATATACGTCAGGAAGAAGGTATATAAAATTGATTCAAACATAGAATATGATGCAGAACGTTGGCATATTAACTTTTCATGTACTCGTCGTGTCATTTATATTTAACCAACATAGGATTCCTGGATCCTTTCTATCGACTTATGGAATAACACTGATCAGTTAGAATATTAAATTTCAATTTAATTTCGAATGAAATATTTTCGAACACAAAGATAACAAACTACAATCTTAAACTAGTAAGTATAACCTCCATAGAAAAACTTTCTATATTCACCAATTAGAAATATTAGTTTTCCATGCTGCTTCTCCTCAGAGGTTTATTTTTCTTCTCTAACCATCATCTCTGCTATTTAGTTAATTTTATTTTAAAAGGCTTTTTGGAGAAAAAAAACAAGACATCTCGTAAGACTTTTATCCAGATATTTGCATTATTTTCAGAAAATATGTTGCTCGTTCAGCTTCTATTTTGGAGTCATTTTTCAAAATGGTTAGAAAGATATAGGTTCGCCTATCGTTCGGATCACACGCTTACCCGGTCTTTTGAAAAGTTGTTGAGGCTTATCCTTTGTTTCCAGTTTAGGATTAGGTTTCCGGTTAATTCTAAAGTGTACTTCAACTCTATACTTTTAATGTATCCACCTAAAGTCTGAAATTGTATTTACTATTTATTTTATTTTATTCCTCAATTTCAGTAGATAGGTTCGCTTATCGTCCGGTTCATACCCCCCTTGTCTTTTCAAAGAGGAATAGAGGTTTATCCTTGTTTCATGTTTAGGACTGAATTTCCGTTTCCTTCTAAAGTGTAATTCAACTGTAGCCTTTTAATATATCCGCCTAACCTATGAAATTTTATTTACTATTTATTTATTTTTACTATATTTTATCCCGTAATAGGTGTGCCTATGTTCCTCTATCGTCCAGTTTATACTCCTTCCAGGTCTTTTGAAAAGGAACAGAGTTTTATCACTTGTTTATGATTGCCCTTCAAAACGTATTGGTAATGGCTTTCCACTGTCTCAGTCCGTGTTCTTCCATCTATTCACAGAGATTTGTTAGCTTGTTAACTCGATCTTTCCATCTATCCTTCAACATGTCAAGCGATTGCCAAATTCACCAAGCTCACTTTTTTGAATTATGCATAACAGAAATTTCCAATGCTTCTTTCTAAATACATAGTTGCCTTTTGTTCGCATTTTCATTAAGTCTACCGAGTTACTCAACTGTTCTCTTACTGCTATACTCATATCTCTAGTGTTCCAAGCCTCTTCGTCATCTGTGAGGAAAGTCTCCAGCATAAATTGTAATATAAGGGAATTGATATTACCTAGAAATTTTGCACCGTTTTCCTTATTCCTAACGGAATTCGGTAGACAATACAAAATAATAGGGCCATAGTTATTTTGGAAGCCTATATGAAAATGCTCATTCGTATTGATTTCTCTCTCAATGTAAATTTTTATGTCTTAATGAAAAGGCAAAAATGTGAATGCTTCCGTGAAAATAAAAGGCAAATTTCTGAGTAAACAAAAATGTAGGTCAGTTGAAAAACAATTCAATTACAAGCACATCGTTGAGGAAGAAACGCGTTATTTTTTTAATTTTAAATAAAGACAATCATCGCGACGACCTAAAGAAATAAACAAATAGACGTTAACCGATTAAGGAGAAAATCGTCAGACAATAAAACAATTTTCATATAAGTCTTTTTTTTTCTATTCAGCTTTTCCTTACATGCCTAACTTAAATTTCAACCGAATTTAAGGTCTTGCTACACAGATAGGGACAGAGTTAAACGTTTAAAGGCGTTTGGCTACCACTTCTTTGAATAGATAAAAAAAAAACATTAGGTGACTTTCAGTGCATGTATAGCATCACCAAAGAATAGATGATATCACGGGACAAAATATATATGGAAATCTTTTATTATACAAGGAACTTCTATCCAACCATAGATATACCTGCGGTTGGTACAGGTAGCTGAATCGTTTAGAATAAAAACACATATTTACTTTGTAAAATTGACTTAATCATGTTTCTGATGCAGAAGAACATTCAAAATGAAAAGCATTAAATTAAGGAAAAAAGAGACAGGACTCTCGTTGGTCATTTATACTAAATGTTGGCGCTTACGGAGAAATTGAATCTCAGGTTTCTGTACGAGCACCGAAGTTAAGCAACGTTGACCATGGGCAGTGTCTACATGCGTGGCCTCTCGGTGCTGTAAGCTTGGATGTGCATGTGGTGTAATTGATAATGGCTTTGAATTTCAGTAGGTTTCGTTGTATTCTCTTACGCACAGTCTTGGTAAAGTTAGGAATACACCTTTTCCCTCTTCAGTTACGAGTTAACGTTTATCACTAAAAGCCATTTTTAACTTAAAATAAGAAATAGAAAAATTGCGTACAAAATATTTAGATTTTGGCATTAAATACCCCGAATGCTTTAATATGTCGCTAAAGAAAAAACAACCATACCAACCTAGTGAGCGCTGCAAGTATCAACATTATGATTTATACATTTTGTGCTATACTGACAAAAAAGTATAATGTTTATAAAACCAAACGTATTATCATTCGTGACATGAAAACAATATTACATATGCACCACCAATCAACCGGTACCTGATTATTTGGCAAATATTTTAATTTCAGTGAATTGCCAGATAGTTTTCCGGACGGCCACAAGTTGAGTTTTATGTGACGCAAGATAAGTAATTTATTTTGTTTTCCGGAAAATGGACAATTTTTCACAGTCCTTTAACCAAGGGTGTACATTTATCACTGATCTACTTGTATTTACAAACATCGACACACAATCTTTTTTAAAGTTATGTTTAAATTTGAATGTATTTTATGAAGAGTCACGTAGTCATTCTTGTTTTATACCCGTTCGGAAGAAGGGCGGTGATTGAAAATCACCACATCAGAAACTGTTGTAGCTTGAGGCAATGCTTATCCGATTATTATCCAGTCTCTGTTCTGCTATTCACTTAGCCCAAATTCGATAGGTAGGATAATATTTACACTATTTACATAGTTCGAACTGTTGTCCTCATCTCTATTGACATATTCACGACGTTTTGAACATTGTAAACTTCGGCTTTCTTCAGGTGATATTCGTTGGAATCTCGAACAGAAACCTTTATTTAGTCCACGTGGGTAGATTATTATAATCTCTGGACTAAAGAAAGTGTTCGGTTTCCAATGTATATTACCTGAAGAAGTTTAAAGCGTACAACGGTCGAAACGTCGTAAATATGGCAATAAAATAAGGAGAACAATCGGAACGATATAAATAGTGTAAACAGTTACAATGCATCATATCAGATATATAGACAGATAAAGGTAGGTTAATCTATGTTTCCGTTTACCTTCAGTATGTCTTGTGAGTGTCAACTTTCTAAGTACACATTTGTCAGTATGTTTCGCGGAATACTAAGTGCCTTTTTCTGATTCTAAATCTAAGTGTCGCTGTTTATCATATTTGCCTTAAAACATCTTCGTTGCTCGCATTTTCTGGCCATTGTTTTCTCAGATTAAAGCGTCATTAACGAATGAATGCAGAGTGAAATATATTATCTATAGGATTCTATTAAAACTATACGCAAAAGTATATTTTTAATAAAGAAGAGATATTTGAAATACATTCTCCTTTATTACGATCTGTAACATTTATATTCAATACTTTGGATGACTGATCAACGCTAATATACATTATATCAAACCACGAAAACGCTTAAGAAGACTCACAAGAGCCAATAATATAATAATTAATTCGACCATACCATAGTTGTAATCACTCCGGACCAATGGAGCTAACAACTAGCAATTATTTCGATTTTTTTAAGCTTATCAAGCCACTAGCACGCAAGGGGTTACAGAAGGTTTGGAGGAAGAGCAGATAGGAGTGGTAAAGGAGAGGATGTGGAGAAAGATAGTGGGTCGATCAAGGCAAGGGGGTTACAGAAGATTTGGAGCGAGAGCAGATAGAAATGAAAGGATGTGGAGAAGGGAAGTGGATAGATCAAGGCAGCTGGAGATGTCGATGACGCTACACTTAAATAGTTGGAGCTTGTATTTGTCAGGGAAACAGGAATAAGAAAGGGAGTTCCACAGGCGAGATGTGCGAGACATGAAGCTATTGGAGTAAATGATACGTCTACATCTAACAGTTTCAACGTTGAAGGGGTGGGAACGGGATGCCAGCCTCGTAGGACGTTTAAATTCATGAGGCCTGGGAACCAGCGATAGCAGCTCCTCGGAGCAATTACCGTGAAAGTATTTGTAAAAAAGACAAAGCGAGGCAACGTCGCGTCTGTGAGAGAGCGACTGCAGACGAGATGACAGATCAGAGCCAATTACATTGCATATTCGTCTCTGGATCTTATCAAGAACCCTGAGGCAAACTTCAGGGGCTCCAGACCATATATGGCAGCAATACTCCATGCAAGGGCGAATGGTCTATTTATAGATTTGGAGGATCGATTCCGGGGAGAAAAATGTATTCAGTTGTTTACAAGTTCATATTGTTTGGTCACATTTCGCAATGAATACATCTACTATTCAATTTTCGTTTATTTTAGCAACTGAAATTCTATTTCTTGCATATTACTTCTTCAAGATCTCGCATTTCAACGTCCTGAGAATCTTTTGGAGTCAAGACCTATGCTATTAATTGGGATCAAATTTAATATAACAGACCTGTGTATCCTCCATTTACTCATCATTTAATTAATTGCAAAGAACTTTGATTAATTCTTTTCAATATGCAATTTTCTTTTCATGGTATCACAGAAGACCAAAAAATGGGAAGTTTCCTTTTTTTTTAACTTATGATGTTAGTATAAGTGTAAAAATGTCTGCAGAGTCTTTCTGGCACTCAGAATGAAATACAACATTAATTCACAGTTTCTTCAAACTAATAATATCGTTTCTCTCTTATTTAGACTTGAAGTTATTGCCTGGTACCATTCTCATGTATAATAGGGTCTATTAATTCGTCTACTGCCAGACATATATTTATTAATTGAATTCTAATCTAAGATTTTCCTGTATAATGCATGATATTGTATATTAGTATTTCCCGCCAAATGAAGTGCATTGTCAAGAAAGAAAAACATTGATGCTGTAACATAAATGATTTCTCTTATATGGCTAAGAAATTATTGATAATTCTGGATTTATTAATTTTAACCTCATTACAAAGCAAAACAGGTTTGAGTTTTAACAAGTCTTAGTACTAAACCTGAGCACTTTGAAAGCCGTTTAAGTTGAACTAAAATTATATTTATATTTCTAAAAAAATATGTCATTCTTTTATTTTTCTTACGCAAATCATTACAGCAAAAAATTGATATTCTTCTCTTTGATCCTTATAATCCAAACAGTGTTCCTATACGCTTTTATTTCTTAATATATAGCCGCTCCTTTCTTGGGCTATGTTATGTATACTTTTATTATAACATAACACCCTAAAATACAGAGCACAAGCGTCTAATTATCTTGTTTTGAATTTGTGGCATTTCAATACTTTTGATTTCTGTGCACAGCTTCTCAGGTGATTTTCTCCTTTTCATTAACAGTGCAATTCTCATCGAATGCTACACGCGCTTTGTTTGGTCATATTTGATTCATATGTAGTTTTACAGAAGGCGAGATATTTCCTCGTGTAACCCTACTATTGAAAACCGGTTTTCATGATCTTTTATTTTCTCTTACCAACGACCAGCTCTTTGAATCTTTTTGTATCGCTATTGCATGTAAGGGATTTGTGACGCTTTCGCATGATTGTAATCACGTGAAATTTGCACCTGTTGGCGGATGCTGATATGTTAGGTTGTTAAGCTGTTATTTATTTGACAGTGTTACGTATAGGAAACAGGTAATAATGAAAGATGAAATGTTTGCTATTTATGAGCCCCTAGCAGGATGTGCAGTTTGATTCCGAATGTACAAATATCCTTTTATATGCTGGCTTCTAATAATCTGACATTCCTTGGGAGTAAGCAGAATGTCTAGGAAAGCTTATTTTCGGAATTCTGCATAAATCGGTTACAGATAATAATAATCTAATAGATTTGTGAATCTTACTATTGGCGTTGTGTAAAGGAAATGATTGAATTTAAATGCATTTTAGTATTACTATTAGAATATTACTACAACAGGAGCTATAAGCTGGTACTTCTGAGGTATCCCTCTTAAAGTATTAAGTAACTAATAAGGTTCTTTTGGCATGTAGAATTGTATAAAAATTTGATAAGGAAGTAAATAAACAATAATTATGAATACGTTTTTCTAAAACTGACATTTATATATCCGATCTGTTTCTAAGGATTCTGATAAACTATTTATTTTATTTTACTAGTCTCCTAAGTATTTGACTCACGTTGTTATACTCTCTATATAAAAGAGCCATATCCAAAGACAAATAGAGTATTGTTCCCATATATGGGATTGCTCTCGCCACTCCTCCCTTGCCTGTCTTGATAGGGTTCAAAATCGAAAAAAGTGGCCCTGTGGGTTATTAGTTATTTTCTACCGTACAATCACTTCCCTGTAGACAAAATATTGTTACTTCCACATCATGCGGACCGACGAACTACATTCCTTACTCCCAGTACCCTTTTACAACTAGGACCCACCATACCTTGTACACAAGGGTGAATCATCCGCATCCTCTTCGTAATCCCATAGTAAGAAGTTGCATACGAATAGGTTCTTCCCTAGAATAGCTGATTTGTGGAACAGGATCCCGGAAGGATATGTATCCCAATCACGTCTATCCTGACCTCTTCAAGTCTAGAGTAAACCGGTATTTTTCTGCATAGACCCAGGAACTTCATTTCTTTCATGAACTCCATTTTTTGTCCATACGACACCGCGCGTAAAGCCCCGGCCTTGAGTAGCTCTTTGGAATTGTATTGAGTAAACATTAGTATAAAACGTTCCATGAAATTCAATAAAATTAAGAAATGAATAAACATAATATAATAAAACTAGAAAATATGAAACCCAAAATGAGAAGAAAAACATCTGCACATATATTTCCAAGGTTATTCAAAAGGAAGAGGATACAAGATAATATGATCATGGTCGCCGAGAGAGCACTTACAAATACAACTTAATCTTTATTACTCTAATTCAATAACAATTCCATATAATTAAATGTTGTTAAAGCAGGCCTATCGATATTAAATCAGGAGAAGTCATATCGATTCTATGAAGATATAAATGCAAAGGCAATTCATATAATAGTTTCGATACAGTATTAGTGAATCAACTAGTATAATGTAGGGATACTAATTTTAAATAGATGGCTACGATGGAATTGGGGATTCGCTGGGAAGCCGAGGAAATCGATGTGAAACGAAAGAAGTGTCACAAAGTGTAAACTAAGGAAATAATATCTAACAATGTATTTTTTAAAAATCCCGTGAGAGGGTGAAATAAAGAAAATGAACCTAGCTGTTGTATAGACATCAATAACTCTATACTTTCTGTTCCATTGTTATCTGAATGCTTAGATATGCAACATAATTAAGATATGAACAGATTCCATGTTTAACGTCATGAAGAAATTAAGGGCACAGCTAAATGCCGAAAGAGAGTTGCGAGTCCAAATCATCCGGTTTCCAAAGACAATAATAATTATGTTCTGTAATAGTACTGATATCTGTAAATTCCACCTTGTTCAACTTTAATGAAATAAATATACAATAATTCAGAGGATGACACGAAACGTGTGATAAATACGAATGACTTCAAGTTCGCCTTTGAGAAAGCCTTTGAGAAAGCCTATGATAATTCTATATAGACATGATCTTCAAAGAAAATATCGGAAGCAAGAAATGGACAATTGTTGTACAGCGCAAGAGAAAACGAGAAGCTGCAATGCGAAGGGATGCCATGATCATGATCACTAGTCCCGTAACTAGTTAGAGTCGTAGGGGCACCATATGTACTGCAGACGCAGTAGAAGTTGTGTGTCTTAGGTAAAATAGCCTGACGGAGCCTATCCTTCTGGAGGGAAGTAACAACATTAAATCGGAAATTTGTTCACAGGAAACTTTCATTATCACAAAATTACTAGAAACAGAATCAAATGAAGGGAAATGTTAGAAATGGATGCCAACTAACGATAATGAGTTATTTTTATAATAGATATATATTTAATGAATAAATATATCGATCGCTCATGCATTGGTATATTCATTAATGTTCAGGAAATCAACAGGGAAGAAATAGAAAGTTTTCAATCATGCTTGTATTATTTTAGCATCATGTAATATTGTTTGACTGCAATTTAAAACTATGTGGGAATAAAGACGACTTTTTACTGTATGAAATTTGGTCAACTTTGCTATAAAATATTGAATAAGATAACATTATTCCATTCGGTGAGAATTCTGTAAAGGATGATGTAATCTCGAACAACATTTACCGTTTGCTCTTTAGAGAATACTATCTGTTCCTTTGGTATGAAAACTAAATAACATTAGAAAAATAATATTTGGATTTTAAAAGTTTATTATGGACGATTCTATAAAGGCAACAGAGCTAAATTATTTTAATATTAAAAAAAAAACACAAGAACATGTATTAGTAAACAAGACCAACAGATCAAAATATAAAAGGAAAATAACACCAGAATTTGAATTAATATGAAATAAAAATAGTTATTTTATTAAATATTTGATATTGTTACTCTACTTATTTAAACGCTTTCAACATTACGGAAGGTATTTTTAAAAGACTGTTAGATTTTGAATTTTATAAAATGATTTGAAATAATTGTTCTTAATCATAGTAAAACTTGGCAAGTAAATTCGGTGACATGTTAGAGTTTTGGTAGATTACTTATCAGTTTAACCCTAGTGAGAAGACAAAAGTGATATGAAAGGTCTTTGTATAAATAAATTGTATATCATATATTTGTCAAATGTGACAATAGATATAGAAGTGTTTTGTTATTAAATAGAAGTTTTTGACATTATTAACATACACGGATAGACTAATATGTTAAATTTCTATTTTAAATTTCATTTTTAATATATGTGAATCTCAGTCATTACTGGTGAAGGAAAGTAAAAAAATAATAAGTAAAGTTTTACTAATATAAAGCAGGAATAACAAAATAATTTGTCTGCATCAATATTACTCTATTCGAGATCTTGTATTTAATCATTTCAGACCAAACAAGAAAATAAAGCCACTAAGACCCAGTTGGTTAGATAGATTGAGATAATATGAAAAAAATGCAATTATTTTTAAGAAGAGAGAATAATGAAACGAACATAAAATAACAAGTCAGATTATTGACACAGCATTTAAATTTTTGAGGCAAGAGGCGGGAACAGATTTCCGCAAACAAGAAGAACGAGAGAACAAATTGTTTCCAAAAAACTTACTGTTACATCTAGCAATTTCAACTGTAAAACGATGGGAGCTAACTACCACCTTAGTACTATGTTTAAATTCGTAAAATCGAGGTATCGAAGAAGAAAGACCATCCGAAAAATTATCATTAAAATAATTATAGAATAGTTCCAAGGAAGCTATGCTACAGCACTGGAAAATAACTGAAGATCAGATGCCATATCATGACAGATAACACTACATATACTTGGTTGTAATTTATCGATAATTCCTGAACATATATCAGAAGCACGAGGCCATATAAGACAGCAATATTCAGTGCCTGACGCAATGGTATGTTTATATTTGAGTAAAATAACGCCTGTCGAGAATAGATTATCTAGTTCGACAGAGTAAACCAAATTTCTAGTAGTAGATCTAGCAATTGTTTTAATGTAATATTTCCACTTCTTATCAATACAAAACGTTAGCCCAAGTAGGTGCAATGAGTTACTCTCTTGGGGGTTAGCATCAGCCATAAGGATAGAAGGCAAAAGATCTTCTCCAGTACGATTACTAAGAGAGTAGTTTTGTGTTGAGACGTGAAAATTAACAAGTAAATCATTGCTCCAGTTAACAAAGTCTGGGTCATTTTCGAGATGAGCTACTAATTAAAGTTTTCGAACCGATCGGACTTAAAATTTGGTCTAGAGAAAATATTTATGTAATCATCATAGATAACTAGTTGAGAACTGATGACATCAGGACGTCCGTTGCTGTAAATTAGGAACAATGTAGTTTCAAGGATAGAACACCGGGGGACTCTCGCGTGAATGCAAAATGTTCAAGAATATTGTCCAAGACAACTTTCATTTCGCAATTTTATAGAATTGTGAAGACGTGCCTCTCAAAGCCAGTCAAATGACTTCGATATATTCGAAATAAAAACGTGTGCATCATCATTTTTATATAAAGCTTGCTAAACCTTTAACGCAATAACTATGGACACGTGACAAGTTGACCTAGAGAACCAATTAAGCAATTGGCTTTCATATGTGGCCACTAGATAAGTCAATCGAAAAACCTCTAGAAGATCGTATTTAATATTCTGCTAGTAATCAACCTAGATATTTATAACAACGTGGAAGGCAATGTATCAGATGAAAATCGAGATGTATCTTCTTTAAACGCAGCAAATTTAAAGGCGTTGATGATTTATATACGATTAGATTTGTGTCACGTATTCTACCGTGAGTTATGATCATAAAATAAAAAGCTCATTCAAACCGTTCACAATTAAAGGAATTACATCTCCAAAATTGATGGAAAGGCATTGGAATTAGTTAAATGAAAGGCATTAAATTTCTGACTGATTAACATTTACTGCAGTTTCTTTGGGTGAACAGGAACATTTGGGAAATTTTACTTGAGATTTCACCAATTTCTCTTTTGATTTACTTCGGGTTCCGTACAGTTTAACGCAGGAAAATATTCTTCCATTGAATACCAGGAAAACATACGGACGTTGCTTCCTCAGAAACATCATTTTTTTAATGCGGAAAATATTCGAACCAAAATTTCGAAAGTAATATCGATTTATTCCAAATTCCTTTTATTTTTACCTTTATTTTTAATATCGATTTATTTCAAATTCCTTTTAGTTTTACTTGATAAACTACTTGATACTTGATGGCATTTCTTTAACCTCAACAGTGCAAGTGTATGAACATCGCAATAAACTAAGAACTACATGTTTTAATACATTGTTATTCGCCTGAATATGCCAAGTGTGTTGGCAAAAGTTCCTAAAGATTTAGCAGATAAGTCTCATAGAAACTGGCAGAAAGAGGTTATACAGGTGAAAGTGTCGATATCCTATTTAGAAATAATAGTCGTTTAAAGAAAGGAATCGATTATCTTGACCATCTGCACTTCATTTAATATTTCAATATCCACTTTTTTAGTTCTCACTTTTTGGTTACTGCCAAGATGTTTCAGCTTCTATTTTATAACGTAAACATCCGTATTTGATATAAGAAGGCACCTTCTCATTTTCATTTTTATAATTTTTATGTTTAAAATAATTCTGCAATGTTCCCAGCTCATTAAAAACGTCATTTCTGAATTATTTTCTTAATTAAATTAATTTCAAGGCTCACGGCCAAATCACGTTGAATCACCGGTTCTTGTACGAATAGTTGGATGTATACTTGCTTGGTACTACCATGTGCTAGAGTTTTGGATGGTAGGGTGGTATAATAGCTAATGGCTCGGAATCTGAAATCATTGAACCGTCTTACATTTCCAGTTTGGTTCCTCACGCGTAAATATTCCCGGGATAGGTATCAAAGCACATCGTCCCCTCTAGCTATATGTTATTTATTAGGATTTGTTTCAGCAAATCACTATTATACCTAAAATATCTAACAGTTTAAACATATTTTCTGACTTTAAATAACCATCCAAAAGTTGATAAACCGTAAAAATACAAACCAATCTAGCGGTAATTTAATGCTATAACAAGATTAATATACACAAAATGTAACCCACGTTTTTGACACACGTTGTATATAAATTGTTTCTTGTTTAGGATTGGGTTCCGGTTTCTACTTCTAAATTCTTTTATTTTCAGTAGACAATTGCGTCTTAGTGGCATTATCACCTTGTTTAGGCTGAAATGATTAAAAATAACAGAAGAAATATATATTTTCTTAGACTCATAAAAAAGAATATGTCTGCATTTATTTTTCCTTGTAAGGTAATTAAATTTATAAAAGAATATACAACGATAAACGCTGTTAGATGTTTTTAAAAGATCAAAGACTGTTTTCTGCTGACTCTTAGGAAGACCATCCTTCCGTTCTGCTTCAATGTAGCACTGTTTAAGGCGAGGTGTTTTTCATCAAATACATATTTTCAGTTACGTATTGGTATTCTTGTTCTTCCTGCCATGTCTCTTCATGACCTGAGAGATCATGTACATTTTCTCTTCCTTTGAAGCTCTTAATAAGGTTTTCATTTTGTCATCATTTCTACTCTCTATTCTGCCAAACATTTATACACGTTCGATGCTTTCCTCTGTCCCTCTTGCTTACAATATATCCTGGAAGCCTATACTGATAGATCCCCCCCCGAAAAAAAAGACTATAACTTCGAAAAATTGACCATTTGTAATGTATACTACACTTCAATTACAAATGAGAAATTTACAAAGTGACTTACATTTTATTTCTAGTTTAATGGTTATGCGGACATGGAAATATTTAAAAAAATATTTGTTTTAATTAACTATGTACGACATGTTCATATTTTAATCAAACATTCTGGGACATCTTCCAAAACAGTGGTTGAAGATATTGAAATCACGGTACATAACATTTGGGGAAATGTCAAACATTCACATATAAGTAAATCGTCTCCCACACATTACGAAAATACGCAATGACTTGGTTTGATAGATAGTTTGGTATTTGCTTCTTAAACTCTGAAATGCCAACAATATACCATTTATGTACTACTAAAGAAAACCTGGGCACATGATATTTACATTTTATCTCAGTTCAATTTCCCTTTAATCACAACGAAGTAGTTATCTAGTTATCACAAATTAAAAAAAATAGTGTATGAAAATATTGTAAAATGCAAACCAAATATCATCTGTTTTTGCCTATTCCAGATATGGAATCGATAAAAACTGTACTGCTTTAATATTTATTGCAGAATAATCAAATATTTCACTCTATTCAAAATTTACATTTTCCTTTCACACTTTTCAGTTTTCTGAACACTAAAGCTAGATAGCCAGTGAAACCATGTGTCATTTCCCACTTGAAAAGTGGAACATGGTTAGAAAGGCTGAGCCCAAGTAGTTGCTTCTATTTTGAGATCAGTTATTATGTTAAGAGGCCTTAACACGTTTGACGGTGTGATAATGCGAGCGGTGCAAGCAAGAAGTGGTTTCTTACTAGATTCGTAAACAGGTGTTTGTTTATTCAGGTATTAAATTCTCAGAACGATACCGAAATCATGTAATTCTATTCTACGTCTACAGAGACGTTATTGTGGTGACTGCCATATCATGGTTCATAAATAAAGGTAGTCTTGCATAATCTTAAACTAAACGACTGAATGTTAAACCAACAGAAACTGAATTAATAATCTCACATTTACGGAGTACGTGAGGTATTTGAGGACACGTGAAAAACGAACACATCAAACAAACAACTAAAATTATTGACACAAGATTTGGTATAAAGATGTAGCAACTTATGATTTACACGTTTCCTCTATGTAACCGACTTCAGCCCAATGATAATTTCAATGCTAATCCTCGACCTGATCGCATCACATACTCTGTATTGATATCGGACATTAATGAGGTTAATAATACCTTTCAGGCAATCAGTTGAAGTTGATTAATCTCTGGTTCCACAACATCCCATATGTAATTATCAAGTGTAGATAGGTCTGCCGAGTTAGGTTGCTACATGTTTGGTGTCATGTGGTCGTGCATATTAGCCGTCATCCCATCTTGGGTCACGACAGCATTGTGGGCAGACGCAGATTGATTGATTAATTTGTTTTTTTTTTACGGTTTATCAATCTTTTTTGAAAGTATTTAATTTTCAATTGTAAGGATATTTATGAGATAATGAAAATCCTATAAGAAAATCATTATCTAGCCTATAACTGAAAGGAGAAGAGGTGGATTCATGCCTTTCCAAAAGGTATTTGGCCATATATGTATATAATGAATCCGAATGAAATTCCAACTCGGCTCTCCGATTTCATATTTATTCATTACACCACCGGGACATCCAAGCTTCCAGCACTTACGGTACACATCTAGGTAATGACCAGGTTCAACATTGCCTTACTTCTGTAATCGGACGAGAATGAGCAGATGCAAAGTTCTGCTGAAACAGAACCTGGCTTCCATCGCATAGAAAGTCTTTCCAGATCTCTAATGTTTCCAGCCTCTCAATGTAGCCAGCAGGATTCAAACGCAAACACTGTTAAAAGAAGAGACCTGAAGTGCCCTTCAGTACTCATCACCCCTAAAGCCATTACAGAAACAGGAAATCTAGTGGACGTAACATGGGGACATCAGATGGCTCCACATATGACTACGTCCAATTTCTTAGGTTTCCTTTCCTGATCGAAATTGTTTTCTAAAAATAAAACAAATGGTCAGTGTATGCCTGGTTCTTCTGGATGTTTCAACTTGTTCAGTAATAGTTTCACTTCGAGAAAACGTTTTTATTATGTTTGCTCCGATATGAGCCACAATTTTCTCATCACCTATAAACTGTACTGAATGTCCTCATGCACCTTATAGCGGATAGTGCATTCAGACGACTGGATGATTATGGCCATGATCTTCATGCACATTCATGGAGAAACATCGATAATGTCCAAACCTCGCTATATGAATGTAATTTTCTAAGCGTAGCTTAGATGTGGCACAAGGCCGAAAGTTTGGGGGCACAAGTGAGGATCGAACTCACTGCTCAGTCGTAATTGTTCTAGCGAGAAAAGCTTGTTAACTATTACACCGCCTCGAGGTGCCCAAACCTAGCTATATGAATTGTGGGGTTCTGATACGTCTGAACGTTACGAATGCATTTTGCGCTTCGTTACAGAGAATATCTTCCCGCTGGAGGCCTTCATCTCCTTATGATATTTGTGTAAAAATAACTTGCTGATTTCTAAAATATGCAATCTAAACTTTGCTGTGCATTATGTGCATCGCCACAGTTACAGCCTAGTCGTTTTATGTCATGCGTTAACTGATAGGTCGCCATTGATGCTCAGAAAAAAGTACACTGATTGATTGTTTGATTGTGTCTGTATGTATGAGAGAGAGAGAGAAAGAGAGAGAGAGTGAGTGTGTCTTGATGGGTAACGTCTTTTATGTTACGTTATTTTATGTTACATTATTTAAAGTTACGTTATTTTAAGAAAATAAGTTGAAAAACTCGAGGATATGTCAGTACTACAATTGTAATTATGGTTTATGATTATATATATTTTTTTTACTTTAAAGTTAACAGTTTAACTAAAAAGAAATTAGTATTCAGGAAAAGCAAAATAAATTTAAAAAAATAAAACTTAAAATATCCCTTCGGACAAACAACTGATTAATCTGAAAGCAGACATGAAAATACACTATTTTCTAGAAGTGTATATTTAATGCCAGGAATTCTGTTATAACATGGGACACGGTTGCCGAAAAAAGAAACCCTCTTCCTTCGGGGTCAATTATATCTGGCGGAAAAGCAATGACAATAAAGGGACCATGGATATTAAAAAGATGGGCCATATGTAGTAGGCAATCCTCGAATATACGAAATTTGGTCAGTGTATTTGAGAAATGTAAAATGCTAGAAAGAGTGCAGAGATAATATTCTGGAATAGTCACTTTGCATAATATTACGCATATATATCTAAACGTTCTCATAGACAATATACAGGGTGCGATGGATATAATGTCGTCTAAATAACACAAAATGAAAATAAACATCGATACCTCATTTTCACATTTACCAGAATTACATTAAAAAACTCTTGAAATAGTAAAAAGTAAATTTATTTTATTAAATCGCCATTGGCTTCAACCACGGCCCCCAGACGACTTCAGAATCTCCAGCAGTTTTTTCTGCATGGTCTCCTTGTTTAAGTTGGTGAATTCTGCCATAATCTTTGCCTTCAATGCATTCATCTTTGGTGTTCAAGTAGTTTTGTTGGTCTCTTGCTTACCTGCACCCAACATATAATAATCAAGAGTGTTGCAGCCTAGGGGGTTTGCCGGCCAGATATAAGGAGTGAGGTGGTCGTAGAAAATGACTGACAGCCATGGCTGTGTTCTACTACTTGTGTAGCATGACGTGAAGATTTGTTGCTTGACATAGGAGCCTCCAGCATCATTTCTCTTTATCTACGTTAGCACTGCGTCAAGGCACTTGATGCAGGCCTCTGTGTTGAGTTTATGGCTCTGTGGGAAGGTGAATGGTGATATAACGTCGCCATCATTAGTGACCACTCCATTGATATTGACTGTATGTATATTTCCGAATCCTCAGCAGTCCTCAGATTAACACTCACATATTCTGAAATGTTCGTATTGGAGCTTCCGGGACAAATGCCGTTTCGAAATCTCCAATGGAGTCAATTGCGTCCGTGTACTATTTTTCTAACAGACAGTGCCCAACTGAATCTATTATGATGTGCACAAAGAGAAATAAAAACATGCGCAAAATTAAAAATATGAAATGGCGACAATTTACCCATCGCATACTGTACATAGTGTAGTGTTATATATACATTGGGTTTGATTGTCGTACATGAAATCTGCTTTTTTGTAGCCGGACGGTGGGAAGAATTTTTCTTTAAATTAAAGACAGAAATACGCTTAAAATTATGGAACGGGGTGATTTCCTAATTCTACGGGCTGGAATCAGCACCATGCATCAACCGTTTAATAGGCGTTCACCTTCTCAATAATTGTTAATTCTCTACCCAACCAATATGTGTTTGTCGTTAATATTACTCATTAATTAAAATTCCCTAATGCGCCTGGAAAGGATGAGGTGATTAATGACCATACCACTGATTGAACCAAGCGGTGTGAGTGAAATCGGGTATATGGAAATGTACCGAAACCTCTATGATTGTGCAATCACGGTGTTAAAAGAGACCGGGGCGTAGGGTTTGGGCTTACTGGCCTTGTTCAAATTGTTGGTCAAGATATATTGTGCGTAAGAAACTTTAACTATTGTCCGCTAAGAATAGTTTTTGTATCAACCACAGGTGAATGCTTAACAACTGTGATTAGCTGTCTATCCTGCCAGTTGGTTTGTCATAATATATGCGTATAATATATGCGTACAATATATGCGTATAATATATGCGTAAAACATATATATGCGTAAAATATATGCGTGTAATTCATATGTAAAAATAGTTTAATTGATTATTACTTTTTATTGCCCTTGTTTGTCTTTTCCATTAAAATGATTTGTCTTTCTTGTCAGTTTTTAAAACATAGAAGACTTTGTAAATTTTTTCTAGAAATCTTTGGAGGGGGGGGGGGCGACAGGAAAAATAACTAATAATAAATTAACCTGAAGCAAAGCAAATATTTCGAATAGAACGAGCATTTTTATTTACAAAGTTCTTAGTTCGGCAGAGGCTTGTGTTGTGCCAAATGTACGCGTGAAATGAGAATGGTTTCTGAGAAATTCGAGACGAACTCTTAGTATAGAAATCATTAGCCTCCGGCAAGAGCACGAATATCGACGTCGATAACTGGTGGGCAGTGCATAATAATTTTATCTACGAGGAATACCTACAGCCCGAAGGTGAGAGAAGGCAGGCTTTCGCCACTTGGAATGCGGGCAAAATACAACGGTTCAACTACACACCTCCAAAATGTGGCGCTCAAATATAAAATATTTATCGAAAAAATATTTGAGTTGAAAGAATTTTTATTATGACTGACTACACGACGATCACAACAAAAAGTTTCACGTATTTTCTTCACAAACTACATTTAAATATACAAAACAATAATTATGCATATGCAATAAATGAACAAGTACTCTCCCTGCCTTTGGTACCCCCTCTCACTATAAATACGTGTGTGTGTTTTATTTTTGTGTGTGTGTGTATGAATACTGCATGGTCTCTACAATTTTAATTTTAATGCAGTCTTTAAACCGACAATTATCCGAGTAAATGACACGAACCGCGATACTGACGACCAAAAAGTCGTACCTAAACCCACAGTATCTAACTATAGACGATCTTTCTCTCATACTGCCCAATCCTCATATATATATATATATATATATATATATATATATATATATATATATATATATATATATATATATATATATATATATATATATATATATATATATATATATATATAGATAGATAGATAGATAGATAGATGTGTGTATGCGTGTGTGTGTATCTAATGCAAATTATATTCATAATATATCATAAAAGAATTCACATTATAATCCTCAAAATTAAATTTCTCGACTTAACTACGTGTGTAGGCTGAAAGTCCAGCGGCCGACTAAGAAAAACTGGCACTAGAGCTGTGAAATTTTGAACGAATTATTACACCTCTTATCAATAACGTCAAATGAGACTTCAAAACTAACTTTGGCATTGTGATGTTATTAAGTAGCTGTAGAAAAGGGGTTTGACCCCAAGAATTCATGCTGTCATGGTCTCTACATTACGTGATAACGCTCCAGTTGTATCAACAGTGCAAAACTCGGTAGCTGGATTAGGGGGGGATAATCTTGGAATAAATCCAAGATCTGGACGACCTGCAAATGTCACCACTGTGGTAAACATTAATTGACTTCAACATGTGGTGATGGATGACAATCGATTAACTATAAATCAAATAGCCAAGGCGATTACCATATCCCCTGAGATACTTCATAATATTCTACAGAGTGAAATTGGCATGATGATGATTTCTACTAGGTTGGTGGCACGCAGATCCATCCGGGTTCCTTGAATGTTTCGTAACCAGGAATAAGTGTTTGGCTGATCACTTTGAGACAATCTATGTCGTGGAAACACACCTCTTTAGCTGTTCCAAAGAAGTCTAACGTCTTTTCATCTCTAGGGAAGTTAATGGCGTCAATTACTATTGGATATAAAAAACATTGTGTTTATCGACTATCATGAAAAGGGTCACACCATCAATGGCGAGTACAATGATAGAATAATGAGGCAATTATGAAAGGCTATCAAATCAAAACGCCTAGTGACGAAAGGGGTCATCATTCATCAGGTCAATGCCTCAGCACACAAATCCTTGGTTTCAATGCCTGCTGTACGTGAATGTGTCTTTGAACTGGTTGGTCTCACTCCCTATGCTCCTGATTTGGACTCGACTTTTAACCAACATGAAAGAAAACTTGTCTGGAAACCAGTATTGCAGCGATAATTACGTCATATCTACTGCTGTTGATTTTCTTATGAAATCTTCTTCACCAATGGAATCCAAGCACTGCAACATCGATGAAAGAAGTGTGTGGACCGTAAGCTAGACTATATTGAAAAGTAAAATTGCCCAGTTTCCATGGGAGTATATTGGTAAATCTATGTAATTTTCTGCCGACACTCGTGCTTTTCAAGTAGGCAATATTTCAAATGTTTACATCTTGAAATGTAAACTTTTTAAAAACATTATTTGATTTACAATATATTGATTGCCCAGTAAACAAGCAGCAACTTGATTATCACTGTTATATATTTCAGGAATAATTGACCTTAAATAACTTAGAATAAATTTCTGGAATATTCATGACCGTGAATAATCATTTAACAATCGAGTAATTACTTAACTCCGATTGCTTCTTTTATGATTAATTTCATGTAGCGGCACTTAACGGCCTCAATTCAATCCGTACATTTTTTTTCTTTCCAAATGTCCTAGCAAACAATAACTAAACAAGAGAAAACAACACAAAATTGAGAAAATACAAAGGGAATCACCTACATCTTGTACACAATTCAACAGACATTTTAATTTGCCATGAGAACAGTATTTGGTGTGTTAACATCAATTTAACTCAGTCTAAATTATCTGATTTTAATTATTTTTAAGTCTTGTATATTGTTAATCTATACAATTATTTTTATTTGTTATTAGAAAATATATCAGTTTTATATTTTGGATTTGATAGCCTTGTGCCATGCAAAATTTAAATGTTTGTGGAGATGATATTTTATTCACGCAGCCAAACCAAACTAAAAAAAAAAATATCCTTCTGATCTATAATTAATTCAGCAACCATTCTCTGCGCAACGAAATTGACTGCTGCTCGATGTTGTGAGTCGTCTTTTAAAGGTTATTTGCAGACAACTTTCGTCTTTCGTTCTTCCCTTCTTGGATAACTAAACAAGCTTTAATTTATCGTACTTTCCAAAGTAGAACATCCAAAGTGGGAATTGACAAAATGTTCAAGAATTTCTCAGTCAAACTAATCGCCATCTTTTTTCAACGGTTGTCTCGCTCCTTTCTGAATTTACCGCATTCTTTTCTGAGCGCCCTGTAGATTTAAATTGATTTTACAAAAAATAATCTTCAGTAATACATGATAATAGACGCTCATGCGAATTCGTTTCATTAATGAAAGCATGTATTGTAAATCTAATATAAATATTTCAATTTTATCATACCACCATACGATTACGATGAGTGATTATGATGCAAATCTTTATGTCGTTTGATATTAATAGAACAAAAGAGAACTTTTGATACCACTCAAGCAGAATTTTATTCCTCGACATTTAACACCATCTCCTAAAGTTGTTCATTATCTAAATAATTGCTTTTATATTAAACTAAGCTCAATACGTATATACAAAGGAATAACAACGTGATGGATACGGCGCTAGCGTTACGATTTCGGCTTGGAAATTCATATCGTCGAATTCAAATTCCACCTTGTCTGTACGTTCACATTCGTAGTTATCCATCTCATCATCCCTACACCACCGTGGAAGGCAACGAATAACTACTCCATTATTGTTCAAAAATTTCATAACAATCCACACACATTAAAGGAACCCAATCTATGTACTAAAACTTTCTCCACGTCTTGAATTAATATTTAAAAAAGGCAAAAACTTGGAACAACGGCAAGCAAATTAGTCTCGTAAAATGTTATTTGTGTTTGAAGTCTTTCTTCTTGATTATCTGTCCAACATATAAGCTCAACTTAATAAAAGATAGATAGATAGTTAGTTAGATAGATAGATAGATAGATAAAAATATTACCAGCAATAAAAATCTTGTCAACATTAAGTAACCCATTAAGGTTGGTATGCTGTAAAACAAAACAAACCGAACCAAATCAACCACAAAATGTTACTGATTGGGAAAGCAAAAGAAAAGAGAGAAACATTATTATAGATTGAGGACAATAGAAGAGTAGTCAAAAACACAATAGATAACTATTAACATTGCATTTAAATTTTTTAAGATCGAAGTTGTTTGGAAAGCATGGAGCTGGAAAAGAGTTCCATAAGTGAGAATTTACATCTTATGCTTACCTCTAGACACTTCAACTTTAAACTGATGAGAGTTTGTTTAAAAGTATTGGCAACTACCCTGAAACCTTCATCAAAATATATTGCATAGTAATTATGCGACTATAATTATTTAGTTGACACTAACATGAGGATGCATATGTTAGCATTAATGTTCGTTAAAAACACTATTCTTCGCGGAAGTTCGTGAATTGTTGCTAAAGAAGCAAAAAGACCTTCGCCAAAAAATGGAAACCACACACCTTGAAGGGTTCCTACAACATTAATTGTAGTAATTAATGACACATGTAACTAGAAGATAAAATAATGATATAATCAAGAGGTTAACCTTTCACTGTCTTCGAATTAAAAGTTAGGGAGGAAAGCTCTATGAATAAATGAAATAGCTTTAACATTTAATTGACTTGAGAAACCTCTTTTCCGGAAAATGTGTCTTAAGAAAAGGTCTTATGAAATTCAACTGACAGCTAACGGAACCATCAAAGAATACTCATTTTTTCCTGGCGGGAAACGATTGATCTGACCATTGCGATTAGCATTTATTAAAAAAATATTGGAAAAAGGTTTACATTACCAACACTATATTTTTGTAACATGAAATAAACATGTTTATTTCATCTATTCTATGTTTCAGAAAATAAAATCATTATGTTATTATTTTTAGTCTCTGTTTACTTATTGAAATATCATATATTTATTTACTGCTACAAATTGTGAGGAGGATTTTGGAATAGCTTCATATATGGAAGATAATTATAGATTAAGTAGGCAGTAATTAAATTACAATAGCAAACGCTAATGCAATTAGTCAAAAACATCGCGAAAAAATAATCTCACGTAATTCGTTTATATTATTTGCGATGTAAATTTTCTGTAATTTTCTGAAGATATTATCAATCCGTTCATCAATTAAGCATTAATTACACCGGGAAGTTGTGTATTTCTTTTCACTCTGTTTTAAAGATAAGGCAGATGAAATAGTATTTGAAAATATTAAATGTCCTTCAAATGTCGTATTGAAATATCTTAATAATAAAAATAGATTGTACTTTTGAACAATGTAAATGACGATAGTTTATTGGCTGAACTTTAATTTGAATGTTAACAATGTGATGGATCGTTATAGGAATAAGTGTTGAATCGTCTACTCTTGAACAATATGATTTTCGAATCTCAGAAAAAAAGGTTTATGGCATTGATAAAACTAAAATTGCTTACAGTTCACAATATTGTTTTCAAGTTGACGCTGAAATAGTACTTTATTCAACTGGAATGAAATTTTAATTTTAGAAAAATAATGTGTGCACACAAACTCACCCACACAAGAATATTGAATATCAAAGTAGAAAAAAATCCAATATGGTGAGTTTCGACCTCCAGAAAGCTTTTCTTCAGTCCAACTAATATTTTAGTCCTATGATCATATATACAAGGGCGAAAGGGGACGTAATACAACAAACGTCGATTATATTTATATATATCGAGAGAAATGGATACGTTGTGTATTTCGACATAACAAACGGCAGAAATTCACAATTTAAATTTATGATTATGCGTCCTTTCAGCTTTTTCTCGATGTATGATTATTACCGACGATTCTTTGTAATTTCTTCCCTGACATATATATGATATCCTGAAAAATATTTCTTCTGTAGAAGTCACATAGGATTTTTCTTCCATTTTCTAATTCAATTCCCCATCATTATCACATAGGATTTCTCTATTTTCTTTTTCAGCTCCCTGTATTTATCATATTGGGTTTTTAACATTTTCTTATTCAATTTCCCACCATTTGCCATATATGACATTTTAATTACATATACACACGCGAGTGCGTGCATACACACACAAGTGTGTGTGTGTGTGTGTCTATTTGTGTGTGTATGTATGTATGTGTGCGTGTGTGTGTAAACTTGAACGTTTGGAATACGTTCGAAATGTTGTCAGTTTCTTTTCCCACCTCTGACTGTCTCTTTCTCTGTACCTCTCAGTCCCTATCTCACTTTCCATCGCTCTCTTTCTCTGTGCCTCTCAGTCCCTATCTCACTTTCCATCGCTCTCTTTCTCTGTGCCTCTCAGTCCCTATCTCACTTTCCATCGCTCTCTTTCTCTGTGCCTCTCAGTCCCTATCTCACTTTCCATCGCTCTCTTTCTCTGTGCCTCTCAGTCCCTATCTCACTTTCCATCGCTCTCTTTATCTGTGCCTCTCAGTCCCTATCTCACTTTCCATCGCTCTCTTTCTCTGTGCCTCTCAGTCCCTATCTCACTTTCCATCGCTCTCTTTCTCTGTGCCTCTCAGTCCCTATCTCACTTTCCATCTCTCTCTTTCTCTGTGCCTCTCAGTCCCTATCTCACTTACCATCGCTCTCTTTCTCTGTGCCTCTCAGTCCCTATCTCACTTTCCATCGCTCTCTTTCTCTGTGCCTCTCAGTCCCTATCTCACTTTCCATCGCTCTCTTTCTCTGTGCCTCTCAGTCCCTATCTCACTTTCCATCGCTCTCTTTCTCTGTGACTCTCAGTCCCTATCTCAATTTCCATCGCTCTCTTTCTCTGTGCCTCTCAGTCCCTATCTCACTTTCCATCGCTCTCTTTCTCTGTGACTCTCAGTCCCTATCTCACTTTCCATCGCTCTCTTTCTCTGTGCCTCTCAGTCCCTATCTCACTTGCCATCGCTCTCTTTCTCTGTGCCTCTCAGTCCCTATCTCACTTTCCATCGCTCTCTTTCTCTGTGACTCTCAGTCCCTATCTCACTTTCCATCGCTCTCTTTCTCTGTGCCTCTCAGTCCCTATCTCACTTTCCATCGCTCTCTTTCTCTGTGCCTCTCAGTCCCTATCTCACTTTCCATCGCTCTCTTTCTCTGTGCCTCTCAGTCCCTATCTCACTTTCCATCGCTCTCTTTCTCTGTGACTCTCAGTCCCTATCTCACTTTCCATCGCTCTCTTTCTCTGTGCCTCTCAGTCCCTATCTCACTTTCCATCGCTCTCTTTCTCTGTGCCTCTCAGTCCCTATCTCACTTTCCATCGCTCTCTTTCTCTGTGCCTCTCAGTCCCTATCTCACTTTCCATCGCTCTCTTTTCTGAGTCTCTCAGTCCCTATCTCACTTTCCATCGCTCTCTTTCTCTGTGCCTCTCAGTCCCTATCTCACTTTCCATCGCTCTCTTTCTCTGTGCCTCTCAGTCCCTATCTCACTTTCCATCGCTCTCTTTCTCTGTGCCTCTCAGTCCCTATCTCACTTTCCATCGCTCTCTTTCTCTGTGCCTCTCAGTCCCTATCTCACTTTCCATCGCTCTCTTTCTCTGAGTCTCGCAGTCCCTATCTCACTTTCTATCACTCTCTTTCACATTTCCTATAGCTCAAAATTTTAAAAAAATATTTAATTCAACATTATTGCTCCATGGACATATAAATGGAAAACGTTAACTGAGGTTGCCCCTTGTGCCTCTCTTGAAAAATATAATTACAGAGTTGTGTTCTTAAGATTGAAACACCTGGATTAGTGTCATTTGAATATAACAATTTGTTTTCATAAATAAGAGGACCTGTAAAATTTATTGATAACAGAATAATAATTTATACCAATCAATATCTCCAAAAAAGAACAATTTGATTTGTAGTGCCCCTATTAACCGCATGGATAAACCACAATCGGGGCCATTGTATCTGATAAATTCGATGACTAGAATTGTTTAGAAATAAAATAATATAACGATGTCTGTAGAGTAGAGGTTTTGTTGATATTGCATTGAAAATGTAATTTTCACGCCTCAATATAGTCTTCAGATCAATCAGGTTTTTTGTTTTGCTTGAAAAGTACAGACACCATGAAGTGTTGTTTACTATATTAACACTGTCTATAAACATGTTTCCGACATTGATACATTTTTCTTTGTAAATATAGAAAAAAATTAATATTATATACCGCCATGAATATCATGGCAACACTTCACGAACAACGATGTCCGTTCCCATGATTCATAAAGAACCTCACATAAAATTTTAAAAAAAATTGAATTATTCTAAACCCAGCGCATATAATATATTTCTGATGGCAACAACGGGCTAAAAATTTCCAATAGGGACTGGCGATCATGGAGCAAAAATGGACGATTCCTCAAATGCTTTAATGAAGTAAAACTGGTAATTATTTTCGTTCTTTGGTTTGCATCAAAATTTCAGATAGAGATGAGTGTATGTTTATATTTTTTCTATTCAACGTTGAAAATTGAACTTCTACCCTTTAATTTTGCAGAGAAAAGTTTCAACAAAGAAATTATAAGTAGATTCATCTAAAGAATCTAAATGCTTTCTTTATATACAATATTGACACAGGTTTGATACAATGATATATTTTAAATATTTTATAAGAAACTAATATATATTACGGCAAGAGTAAATATTTTTAATACTGGATATTAAATTATTTGTCTGGTGTATTTATTCCTTTGTTAGCAGTTCTGTGAAGTTTTACTCTTTAAAATCAGTCACAAAACACACATATCTATCTAAATCTTCCCCTCCCCCTATCTCTCTTTCTCTCTCCACACACACACACACACACACACACACACACACACACACACACACACACACATATATATATATATATATATATATATATATATATATATATATATATATATATATGTATGTATTGAGAGTCGACACACGCGTAAATGCTATATGGAGATTGGGACTTACACGTTGCCTTAAGCTTTATCAGAATTAATGTTTTTTCTTCGGGTTGATCACCAAAATTTTGATCATCACTCGTCTATTATCTTCTGCATATTAGATATTCTTTTCTTTCTATGTGCCGTTTCCTTTCAGGGCGTAGGCGATCATGGCTCCCCACCCCCTCTATCCCTTGCATCTCTCAAAAGGTTCCTTCCCTCTGCCACCTCCGCTGGACCACGTTCTGTCATCTACTTGCTTAAAGCCGCTTGGTATGTCATGCGTTGTTGCGCTGTTTTCTCTTGTCTCTCTTTCCCTCTATTCGAACCCTGAGTATCAGATTTTCCAGGCCCTCCTTCCTCATTATGTATCCCAGGAACTTCAGCTGCCTCTTCCTGATGCTAAGTATTATATAATGGGTCTCTATAAAATTATATACGTTATGCTTATAATGTTATAAATCAAAGTATTCGAATTGCTATTTTGTTGTGTCTGACCACGTTTCTGTCAGAAATATTTTTCAATATAAAGCGGGAAATGGGCAAAGGAAAGCATGTATTAGTTGAAAGTATCCATTTTCCCAGTAGTGAATTTATTCGAACTTTGAAATTCAAAAGATTAATAAATATATCATGAAAATGGCATCAGAGAAACATGGAACGGAAAATTCCATTAGTAAACATTTGAGAATAGGCAACAATTTGCTAAGACGATCACAGGCTTTACCAAGAGTCATAGATTCTGATACGCTTCTATAGCCGACAATAAAATAATTCTCATCATTGGAAGAAAGATGTGGAAAATTAACGACCATGTATAAGTTTATAAAGCCAGGAAAGGCAGTCAACAGACTCCATGTAATGAAAATAGAGAAAGATAAATTAAATATCACCGTGGCAGATTGTTTCTTCTCTTTAATCTTTTGACTGGTATTCTCCTGCCAACGAACGGCGATAGACAGAGACGGCAACTAAACTAAAATATATACAAATTATTTTGCATCAAGAAACAGGAAATATAGAAAACAAACACGAGAAATTATAACTGCATTGGGAATTCAAAGGATAAAAAGCAAATATAACACCCAAAATGGCGTTGGCAGAAATGATGAGAGGAGACACAAAAAGAGAAACACTAACACTAAGATCACTCTAAAACAAGTGCATTGTAAACAATTATTTCAAAGAAAAATAGAAATGATGCACAAAATCTCGTTTGTCAATTGACTGAAAAGAGATTATTCAAATCGGCCATGTAATAACTGAATATAAGAAGATATATGAAAATAAATATAAAACAGTTATTTAGGAATATTTATTAATTCCGAGTTCTACATACAAATATGATTTCGCAGGGGAATCCAATGACATCATTGCAAATATAAAGTTGTTTTAAGTACTCTTTAATATATTCAACAGATGATCATAACCCAAGCATGTCTGATTCAGTCTTTGTAATATGAAATAAAAATATGTCAGATAATTGAGACTGTTTATAGATTTGTTAGTCGGTAAAAATAGTAGATATATGATAAAAGTTTGTTAATTTTCCTCATTCACTTTGTTTTTAACCTGGTTACACGAGAGAAAATCCAGCTATTACATCCGGTATATCAATATATTGCCATGGAAATTGATTTGAGATTGATCATACTTTCATGATATCAAAGAGAAACGTTAATTGTAAGACAAACCTAAGCATAATACCCTCAGTCAGTTTTGTGCCATGCGTGATACACACTTAGGCGATCATGTGTCTTTCGATACATTACTTACGAGGCATTTTTTCCGCAGTAGGTTGCCATTTCTTTCTACGGTAGACCAGAAGAACCCTCTCTGTCCTGCTATTTACCCATACTTGGAGGGAGAAGAAGAGGATTCATACTTTTCCCAAGAGTATTAGCACGCAAATGAATGCGATGGATCCGACTGGAATTCGAACTCGTCTCTCCAATTCCTCAATCCGAGCAGCATTCATAACTTAATATTAATTAATCTATTTGTAGACGAAAAAGTTAAAGGGAAATGCGATACAAAATTTCGATAGGGGAGAAATTAGGTCCCATTAAATTATTCCTACGCCATTGCCGAATCTTCTAATTCCAAATCTTGATGAGTATTCCCCAGTTTTCTTTATGTACCAGTTTATGTTAATTTTAATAAAAATTCCCGTATATTTCTAATTTTTTAAAAACAGAATATTAAAGTACTTTCATTAGGTCTGTTCTCACCGCCGTAATTCACAAGTCATAAAGTGATGGATGAGAAGGATGCATATTATATTTACAAAATACTTCATAAAATGTGTAATTTTAGCTTCTATATCTGATTGGGTTGACGTCAGATCTCTGCAAATATTCGTACCAGATTATCATTGTAATTATAAAATCTCCGCAACATGATGCTACTCTATGTTTTGGTGCCAATTTATTGTGTGATTTAAATTGAAATCTTTCATCGTTCAGTTGTGAGTCAGATATGTTGAATGGTGTCGTTTTGTCGCAAAATAAAGTCTTTAAAAGAAGGAGTATGAATAGTTGCACTTTCGGAACGAACTAAACTTCAGAACTGCGAAAGATACATCCAGAGAGTTTATTTGGATCGCGGTCGTGATCTTAGCGCCGTCAAAATGTTTATTTAGCACATTTCGTCAGGAGTATTTTATCCTAAACGGCCAACAACACTGTGGATAAAATTTGGACCTTGACGTTGCCATCGTGGAAAACAGACCTAAGCGACTTGGGTTCAAGTAAAACGGCCGAATTTCGCAAATCGAAATGATTTAATTTTCCACCACGACAACGCAAGACCACACGTCGAAAAACAGAATCTTAAAGACTAGAAATATTAAACGCTCGAGCACTCCTCCGCCGTATTCTCCTGATGTGGTTCCTTTGGATTTCCATTTCTTCCTGCTTCAATAGAACAATTTAAATGGCAAAGCAATTAACTCTGTCCTATTAGACAAAAACTACCTCAAAATGCTTGTAGAAAGATGTGAGTCTATTAAAAACAATACAGCGTGTGTACTTGACCAATAAACGGTTTTTGACAGTAAGTAAAGTGTTGTTTTTAATTTTGTCATCGGCCCGAACATTTGCAATGGTCGAATATAAAAGACGTACACATTTTTGTTTTCTTGGAATTTGAGATACTGCGATTTTTATTAAACATATTGGCCGCCCTGAAATGTGGAAAGCAATATATGTTTGTCATGAGATTCAGCTAAGAAGGCAAAAGAGCTTCCTGAATTACTACTCATGTCGTTCTGCAGTCATAAAATAATAATCCTTCAGATTATCACGCACATCAACCCTTTTTGAACTGAATATTATAGTAAACTCCGATATTAAAACAGAGGTAAACTAGAGAGGCCGGATGCCGCATATGAACATCTTTTCGGTACGGCATTGCATAGAAATAATTATTTCATGAGTCTTACAAGTTCCGTCGTTGGCGTTTTCTCTTGATATTAAAGGATTTCTTTCGTGGCTTTGAAGAAGTATGACATCTGCTAGCAAGTGATGAACAGATGAATCTCCACACTACTGTAATAATATAAAGATAAACACTGTGTATTGTAAATGAGGAAATCATCATGTCATCAATCATTTGAAATGAAGTATTTGACTTTTTCCATCACATGTTTTACTCTGTCGTGTTATATAATAATTCTCGCCAGAATTCCTACTACACGTTTATAAATCTACCATTCGTCCAATATTACTGCAAATGTTATCGAGTCTTAAATGTTATCGATCCTGACCTGGCATCTCGTCTTCCATCACTTTTCCTCTGTCATAACGTCGCTACCCCGTAACATTTCGATAAATATTTTCATGGGAATTGTGATAATTAGAATTCCTCTTTAGTACATCGGCCGCATGAAGTTAAACGTACTACGGGATTAGTAAGTAGGTTCCATCATTTGAGTGTTTATATAACTGGATGGATTCTGTTCTAACAATTTATTTTCTCGAACCTGTCGCAGTTTCTTGCTGCCTACATTCCTACAAATGTTAAAAATATCCGATTTTTACAAGAATACTATTTTTTTCCTATAATTCATATTTACAATTTGTTTATGTTGATTTTTTAGTCATTAAATACCCAACTAAACTATGCTTTCTCTTCAAATAAGAAACAAGAAAGGACATTCCGTAAAGAAAAAGAAAAATTATCTATATGCAGTGTCTTATAGATCTTTTTATTATTATTTTTTCTTGGTAAAGATTAGCTTCTTACTTACCAATATACCTACCTACCTACCAGTTTAAATCCATTCCTTTTATTTCCAAATTTGTCTTTAGTAAAGACTCTTTACAAATAACTGATAACACAGGGGGAACTGAAAAGTTCTCGGCCTTACCAAGTAAAACAAAAAAACAATGACATTTTTTATCGGTGTGTTATAGATTTATTTATTTTCTGTTAAAGGTTGCCTATCAATATTTCGAAAATGACTTAGGGAATGAATAAATGAAAAAAAAACAATTTTTAAAAATCTAATATCTTTATAAGTCAAGTCTGACATAGGGTCATTTTACTACACAGGATCATGCAGATTTGCATGTATAAACAATGCTCGAGGCTTATTTTTATTAATAAACATTTATTTCTTTGCTTTTAGGTTTTTTCTGTTTTGTTTTTTAGTATTTTTTATTTTAATTTTTGAGAGCTTGCTGAAAAGTTTTATAATATAATTTCCCTCATAATAACTCCTTGAGTCTCGGCGGCATTATTGGCTCGCTTGGAGGCATAAAAGCATTAAAATTACTTAATACTGAACATCATATGCAACGTCATCTAACACTTCTTCTTGATCATCTTCTACATTTTTCTTCTATAAATCTTATACTAAGCGCCATATTTCTTCCCTCCTTTTCAATTGTAATCTTCTGTATAACATGTCACTTTAGAATGTTAGTGAACAGGGTTCTCCACAACGTAGTGTCCTTTGAGGCTCTTATAAAGTTTGGAATTTTACCATCCCTACAGCTTACTGTTCTGCTATATTTTTGTATTCCCCCTATCTCTCTCTATATATATTGATATTCCATCACTCCCTCTCGCTTTCCCTCCCTATCTCCCTCTATTTCTAGTTTCCATCCCTGTCTGTTTCTTTCCCTTTTTCATTCCGTTATTCGCATTCCCTCCCTATCTCCCATTATTTTGAATTTCCCTCCCTATCTACCTCTCTATATTTATATTCCCTATCTCTCTCTCGCTTTCCGTATATCCTGTTTGATTCAGAATTTCCCAATCTTATTTCTTCCTTATGCGTTTCTGTCTCCCTTGCTTCCATTTTTCTCAACACTTCCTCGTTGCTCACATGCTTCGTCCATAGAACATTCAGCATGTAAAACCACTTGTTTTCTCAAGCCTGCACTTCAAAATCAGCCATAGAATACCAAAATGATAAGCCGTGATCATATCAATTTAACTATCTAAAAGCAGGCAGTGGATATTTTTAAGTCACTTGATATTACTAGAACATATTTAGACGAGGGAGTTTAACATACTTTCAAGTTAATTTATATTACGTGTTACATATATTGCTAGCATTATCATATTTGTCTATATTTCTGAGATGAGGTATTATGTACATTATTTACATTATTCAGATTATTGTCCTCAACTTGTGTCCATGTTTATTACAACGTTTTGGTCGTTGTACGCTCCGGCCTTCTTCAGATGCAATATGAGCACTGATAAAAAATGATTGCTGAAGACATTAGGTTTATAATACCCAGAAATTCATACACAGATGTCCTCAAGGACACATGACACAGTGGATAAAAGCGTTGGTTAGATCCAGTGACGGGACCCGAAGAGTGTGAGTTCAATAAGGTTAAGGCGGTGGAGAACTTTCAGAGGAGAATGAAGAGGCGAAAACGGATAACTGACATCCATTGATCATGGCACGTGGAACGAGAACACTCTACCCCAGTAAGCGAAATAAAGGGTTCAGTTAGACATTCCAACCACCTGAAGAAGGCCGGAGCGTAAAACGGCCAAAACGTCGTAATAAATATGGCGACAAAGATGAGGACAATAGTTCGAATAATGTAAATAGTGTACATTATAATATTATCAGTCCGTTTTTTTTTCTTTTACAAGATGCCTGTAAGTTTAAAACTGGAACCTCAAGTAACTGCAAGTCTACAGCTCATAATTATTCGTACGGTTGGTTGGAAATATAGCCGACATTCCCAGTATCTTTTTGTCACTTATTTGTTTATATTAGTTAAAACTTACACTGTATGTGTAGGCATGGATAAAACATTGAAAATTAAAAGATGTAAATGGATTAAGCAGATAATGTGTTAATTTAACATTGAAATATTTTCATATGTATAATTTGCGTTTGTTAATTGTTTTAAGTTCTATCTCGTCAGGTATAATTTTAAGACCTAAATTCTGAGCTAACGGGTGACGTATTTGTACCTCTATTTCTTAATCTTTTTATGTTATTCTATTTATGTACAGAGATACATTTTTATTTATTTAACTTACTCGTCTTTTTTTCCAATATATTTTTCTTTGTAATATTTGAAAAAAGAAAGGGAAAAGAATAGGGGAACTTGAAAATTATTATTATTATTATTATTATTATTTTTATTATTATTATTATTATTATGATTATCATTTTTTTTTCTTTGATATCTGGCGTTTACACATTTCTTTCTGGGCCCCGCCCAGGGACCTAAGGTTAGAATTAGCATCATGACACTTTCCACTGCAAAAAAAAAAATTCATAGATAAAGCCCTTCGTAAAGTGTGAGCTGTACTTGTTAGAACAATTTTTGTATCTCTTTGAGACATGGACTTCCAGGGATCTCTTCAATTAGTCTACTGGAATCTTTTCCAACCAGTCCAAGGGCTCCAACTACAACAGGGATTGTTGATGTTCCCATGTGCCACATTTCTTAGATTTCTATTTACTGGTCCTTGTATTTTGACAGCTTTTCGAATATCTTCAAAGATACATTGCTGTCTGCAGGGACTGCCATATCAATAAGGAGGCATTTATTTTGTTTGTGGTCTTTAATAACAATGTCTGGGAGGATGGCTTTGATTACTATTATTATTATTTTTATTATTATTATTTCCTTTAATTTCTATAATATACATATTTCTTTCACGGTCCAAACTTAAGGTAAGAATGCCTTCATGACATTTGTCACTGATTAGTTTTGAAAAGAACCCTAAGATCACACACATTTTACATAGATATAACCCTTCGTAATGTGTGAGCTTTACTTGTAAGTACTATTTTAGTATTTCTTTAAGGCATAGCCTAACAGAAATTCCTTCATTGAGTCTATCGGAACGTTTTCAAGTTAACCCGAGGGCTCCAAGTACAACTGGAATTATTGATGTCCTCATGCGTCACATTTGTGAGATTTCCATTTTAAGATTCTTGTATTTTGATATTTTTTGGAAGGTTTTTAAAGATACACAGCAACGATGAAACAAAATGGTCAATTATTTCTGGATATTTTATCACAATATTATTATTATTATTATTATTATTATTATTATTATTATTATTATTGTTGTTGTTGTTATTGTTAAAATATATACAATACTTTAAAACAGAGGAATTAAAAAGTTTGGCAAAGAATATTAGGCTGTTTATTAGGTTTTTCGGTTTGTTCAATTGTTTATTAAAAGTTTATTTAATTGTTTATTATGTCAGGATGTGGGAATCTAATAAATATTTACAAACTTTTTGAAACGCTAAAAGCGTTTAAAGTAAACAATTTGTTCTGAAAAACAACATATAATTAAAACAATTTCAATTTTAATTATTATCTATAAACATACATGTATTATAAATATGACATGTAAATATATTAAAACATTATGTGTTTTTTTCCAAATCTCATTACGCACTGAGGAGCTGTGATACAGCGAAAGTGTACTGTCTGTGAATGACATAATTTAGCTCTTGAAAATACATTTCAATTGAGCACTGTTGAGTGATAAGCTAATTCTATAAACAACAGCAACCTGCACTAATGCAAAGCTCTTCAGTAAAATGAATGGAGCAATTTGATTGATTGGCATTTGTTTACATTTGTAAAAACAATATGCTTGATTTAGTTGTGTAACTCTACCGAGTGAAGATCGCTCTGGCTGAGACCAAATTAGTTGTGTTTCAATCCTGGCTTGAGGCATTCGGATGTCTAGTCGCAGTGAGGAGCTGTGATACAGCGAAACAGTACTGTCTGTGAATGACATAATATATATATATATATATATATATATATATATATATATATATATGCAGAAATATAGTCTTAAAGTGTGCTATATTTATGGGGTAAAGTGCTCAATATCAGAGATAGAGCGTGTGTAAATATAAAAGTGGACATGGAAGTCAGCACTTAGAGGCGACAGTCTGTTTCATGCTAGGGCAATCGTCAGGCGACTAGTGCTGTTATTTTTCTCGGCTATTTATATAAGGGTCAGTGGTGCATTATGGGTAGTCTATTTTGGCGGTTACTTTTACCGGAAGTGGCTTATTTGTTTATTTATTTATGTCAAATTGTTTTGCTTGTTTTTTGTTTGTTTTTTATCTTATATATTTATTTATTTATTCTTTTATTTTGATCGGTGTTTTTGGTTAACGTAGTAAAAATTTGTTTATATAGCTTATTGTTGGTAGTCTATAATGGCCGTCATTACCGGAAATCGCTTGTTCGCTTATTTATTTGGGTCAAATTGTTTTGCTTGTTTTTATTTATTTTCATTTTTATTTTTTATCTTATATATTTGTTTATTTGTCATTGATTAAATCTGTTTGTTGAATTTGTGGTTTTTTCTGACTATTATTTAGGTGGGAACAGTTTTTAATTCATCTATTTAGGTTGGTTATCTTTATTTGTTTTTGTTTTGTTTTGTTTTTTAAACGGCTAGTTTATCGTAATCGGTTGTTAGTTTATTTATATATTTGGATGTGTTTAGATCGATTTATTATACTTGTTGTTATTTATTTGTTACACTATATCTTTTTGGCTTTCGGTTTTTAAGTAACGTAGTATATTATCTTTTATTAATGTTTTTTTTTTTTTTTTTTTTTTTTTTTATTATTATTATTTTTATTTGTATAACAGTTATAACTTTCATCCGTTCTTTTGTTTTGATTTTATTTCGTATATTCTAACAGGTGTGGTTTTATGATTTGTTTGGAGTAATTTATTTTGCTTATTTTATTGTTGTTTGTTTATATATTTATTTATTTTTCTATTTTAAGTTACGTAGTAAAAATTTGTTTTCATGTCTACATTTTGAGATTAGCTCGGATCTTTTATTTAATAATTTATTTTCATCTGGGAAGGTAATGATAGCTATTTTTTCCTCCAAGCAAAGTTTGCAGGTTTTTGATAGGTTGTTGTAGGCTGATGATTTTTTCCTTATTTTCCAAGATATTTTTGGTGTGGTGTGTGTTTTGTTTTTTATTTCCCAGATATACTTAGAAAGCATTGTGCTGTTCGCATATTTACTATTTGTGAAAGACATTTTGTGTACATAATTTCTTTGTTTCCATGGTCCTTCGGTTACTCCTATATATACTTTTTCTTCATTATCTGCTGATTTTGTCGTGGCTTGGTAGATTACGTTGTTTTGTAAGCAATTACCGTTTAAGGGACATTCGTTTTTTATTCTGCAGTTGCACGTGGGTTTAATTTGTTCGTGTGGTTTGTTAATAATTTTTCTGTTGTGCTTTTTTATTATTTGTGCCATGTTCTCGGTGCAACTGTAGCTGATTTTTACTGTGTTTTTGTTGAATATTTTGTGTAGGGTGCTTGATTCCGGGAAGTGTTTGTGTAAAAGCTTGAAGAATATTTTTCCTATGTTTGTTTTTACGTTTTTGCTGTACGGTGGGTTGAACCATATGATATTTCTTTTTCTGTTGGTCTTTTTTGTGTTCTGTGGTGAGTATGTGAGTGTTGCTGGGAATCCGCTATCTTTTAGGGCTGTTTCGTAGTCTTTCTTGGCCTTGTTAAATATAGATTCATCGGAAGAATTGTCGGAAAGCCTGCGGTTAATCGATTTAGGTATCTGTTTGATTATAGAAGGCGGGTGGTTGGAGTATATATGTATGTACTGTGGTTTATCATTCGGTTTTCTGTATGGTTTGTGTGTGCCTTTTCTTAGGTTGAAGGTGACATCTAGAAAATCTACTTCGTTTAGGTTAGTTTTTATATCTATCTCGAATCCGTTATTTTTGAAAATTTTAATTATTGCTTTTCTAGTTTTATCAGTCTTTTGTTTGTTGCAGTTTCTTAAGATTATGAGACCGTCATCTCTGTAGAGCCCTGTGTCATTTCTATCTATTATTTTGCTTAGTTCGTGTAGTAAGTAAATGCCTACGATTTCGCATGTCTCTGCACCGTCAAAGCTTCCCATTGTAGTGTCAAATATCCCATCTTTCTTTATCCATGCTTCTTCATGGTGAAATAATAATGATTTACGTGAGTGCTTAATGATGTCGATTTCGTTTGGTTTTATTATTATTTGTTCCTGAGCTAAGTTGATGGCCTTATCTAGTGTACGTTCTGTTATGGATGGGTAAAATTCTTTTATGTCTAATTGTAGGAAGTGGCAATTTTGTTTGTTATTTATGCTGTTGAACCAGTCAATGGTTGTTTTTGTGTTTTTCCACTGGTTTACTCCTAACTTCTTCCTAAGTTCAGAATTAATTCTTTCTAGTATTGTTTTACTTATTTTACCTAGTTCGCTTTTGGCTGGGTTTATGAGTCTGCATGCAGGGTTGGTTTTGAAATTTTCCTTGTGGTCTTTTAGTGTGATAAAGGCTTGCGTCTTGCTCATGCAACTTATTCGGTCATCTAGGTCTAATTTTTGAGCGATTGCTTTAGCTTCTTTATTTATATCGTGTTCTATTGTTTTGGGTGCCTTTTTGTATGTTTTGGTTATGTTGTTCTTTAGTAATTTATTGTGCGTAGGAGGGGTTAGTTTGTATAAATTTCTTGTTTTGTCGGCTGCGATAAATACATTTACTGAACTGTTTATTTTAGTTATATCTTCTTTTAGCTTTTTTTGGAATGCATCTTGTTTTTTATGGAATTTTATGTTTCTAACTAGGTCAGTTAAGTCCTTCTCGAAGTCATCTAATTCTTTTTGTTGCGGGGGACATTTTCTTGTTTTGAACCCGTATTTTTCCTTGAGTGTATTATTATTATTGTGAAGTATACGGGTTCAAAACAAGAAAATGTCCCCCGCAACAAAAAGAATTAGATGACTTCGAGAAGGACTTAACTGACCTAGTTAGAAACATAAAATTCCATAAAAAACAAGATGCATTCCAAAAAAGCTAAAAGAAGATATAACTAAAATAAACAGTTCAGTAAATGTATTTATCGCAGCCGACAAAACAAGAAATTTATACAAACTAACCCCTCCTACGCACAATAAATTACTAAAGAACAACATAACCAAAACATACAAAAAGGCACCCAAAACAATAGAACACGATATAAATAAAGAAGCTAAAGCAATCGCTCAAAAATTAGACCTAGATGACCGAATAAGTTGCATGAGCAAGACGCAAGCCTTTATCACACTAAAAGACCACAAGGAAAATTTCAAAACCAACCCTGCATGCAGACTCATAAACCCAGCCAAAAGCGAACTAGGTAAAATAAGTAAAACAATACTAGAAAGAATTAATTCTGAACTTAGGAAGAAGTTAGGAGTAAACCAGTGGAAAAACACAAAAACAACCATTGACTGGTTCAACAGCATAAATAACAAACAAAATTGCCACTTCCTACAATTAGACATAAAAGAATTTTACCCATCCATAACAGAACGTACACTAGATAAGGCCATCAACTTAGCTCAGGAACAAATAATAATAAAACCAAACGAAATCGACATCATTAAGCACTCACGTAAATCATTATTATTTCACCATGAAGAAGCATGGATAAAGAAAGATGGGATATTTGACACTACAATGGGAAGCTTTGACGGTGCAGAGACATGCGAAATCGTAGGCATTTACTTACTACACGAACTAAGCAAAATAATAGATAGAAATGACACAGGGCTCTACAGAGATGACGGTCTCATAATCTTAAGAAACTGCAACAAACAAAAGACTGATAAAACTAGAAAAGCAATAATTAAAATTTTCAAAAATAACGGATTCGAGATAGATATAAAAACTAACCTAAACGAAGTAGATTTTCTAGATGTCACCTTCAACCTAAGAAAAGGCACACACAAACCATACAGAAAACCGAATGATAAACCACAGTACATACATATATACTCCAACCACCCGCCTTCTATAATCAAACAGATACCTAAATCGATTAACCGCAGGCTTTCCGACAATTCTTCCGATGAATCTATATTTAACAAGGCCAAGAAAGACTACGAAACAGCCCTAAAAGATAGCGGATTCCCAGCAACACTCACATACTCACCACAGAACACAAAAAAGACCAACAGAAAAAGAAATATCATATGGTTCAACCCACCGTACAGCAAAAACGTAAAAACAAACATAGGAAAAATATTCTTCAAGCTTTTACACAAACACTTCCCGGAATCAAGCACCCTACACAAAATATTCAACAAAAACACAGTAAAAATCAGCTACAGTTGCACCGAGAACATGGCACAAATAATAAAAAAGCACAACAGAAAAATTATTAACAAACCACACGAACAAATTAAACCCACGTGCAACTGCAGAATAAAAAACGAATGTCCCTTAAACGGTAATTGCTTACAAAACAACGTAATCTACCAAGCCACGACAAAATCAGCAGATAATGAAGAATAAGTATATATAGGAGTAACCGAAGGACCATGGAAACAAAGAAATTATGTACACAAAATGTCTTTCACAAATAGTAAATATGCGAACAGCACAATGCTTTCTAAGTATATCTGGGAAATAAAAAACAAAACACACACCACACCAAAAATATCTTGGAAAATAAGGAAAAAATCATCAGCCTACAACAACCTATCAAAAACCTGCAAACTTTGCTTGGAGGAAAAAATAGCTATCATTACCTTCCCAGATGAAAATAAATTATTAAATAAAAGATCCGAGCTAATCTCAAAATGTAGACATGAAAACAAATTTTTACTACGTAACTTAAAATAGAAAAATAAATAAATATATAAACAAACAACAATAAAATAAGCAAAATAAATTACTCCAAACAAATCATAAAACCACACCTGTTAGAATATACGAAATAAAATCAAAACAAAAGAACGGATGAAAGTTATAACTGTTATACAAATAAAAATAATAATAAAAAAAAAAAAAAAAAAAAAAAAAAAAAAACATTAATAAAAGATAATATACTACGTTACTTAAAAACCGAAAGCCAAAAAGATATAGTGTAACAAATAAATAACAACAAGTATAATAAATCGATCTAAACACATCCAAATATATAAATAAACTAACAACCGATTACGATAAACTAGCCGTTTAAAAAACAAAACAAAACAAAAACAAATAAAGATAACCAACCTAAATAGATGAATTAAAAACTGTTCCCACCTAAATAATAGTCAGAAAAAACCACAAATTCAACAAACAGATTTAATCAATGACAAATAAACAAATATATAAGATAAAAAATAAAAATGAAAATAAATAAAAACAAGCAAAACAATTTGACCCAAATAAATAAGCGAACAAGCGATTTCCGGTAATGACGGCCATTATAGACTACCAACAATAAGCTATATAAACAAATTTTTACTACGTTAACCAAAAACACCGATCAAAATAAAAGAATAAATAAATAAATATATAAGATAAAAAACAAACAAAAAACAAGCAAAACAATTTGACATAAATAAATAAACAAATAAGCCACTTCCGGTAAAAGTAACCGCCAAAATAGACTACCCATAATGCACCACTGACCCTTATATAAATAGCCGAGAAAAATAACAGCACTAGTCGCCTGACGATTGCCCTAGCATGAAACAGACTGTCGCCTCTAAGTGCTGACTTCCATGTCCACTTTTATATATATATATATATATATATATATATATATATATATATTATAAAAAACATAAACCATTAAAAAGCCATAAGCTTATATTTATTTCATTGAGGCCGGAAAATTAACCCAACTCTTCAGATCTCGTCATACAAATATTTTTTTGTAATATTCTTTTATTTTGTAATAGATTTTTTTTTAATATGCCTTTAATTGTACGACAAGAGCTGAAGTGTGTGAATCAATTTTCTGACCTCAATGAAATAGATATAATCTCATGGCTTTTTAAGGGTTCGTGTTTTTATAATAATATTGTTGCTCTGTCAGTGACATAAAGCTGTCCCTGTATCAATGTCCTTTTGGAAATACCCCCCCCCCATATATATATATATATATATATATATATATATATATATATATATATATATATATATATTTATATATATATATATATATTTATATATATATATATATATATATATATATATATATATATATATATATATATATATATATATATATATATATGAAGAAATATAGTCTTAGATTGTGCTATATTTATGGGATAAAGTGTGAATCAATTTTCTGACCTCAATGAAATAGATATAATCTCATGGCTTTTTAAGGGTTCGTGTTTTTATAATAATATTGTTGCTCTGTCAGTGACATAAAGCTGTCCCTGTATCAATGTCCTTTTGGAAATACCCCCCATATATATATATATATATATATATATATATATATATATATATATATATATATATATATATATATATATGAAGAAATATAGTCTTAGATTGTGCTATATTTATGTGATAAAGTGCTCAATATCAGAGATAGACCGTGCGTTAATATAAAGTGTTGATCTCTATGTTCACTTATATATATATATATATATATATATATATATATATATATATATATATATATATATATATATATATATATATATTATGCGGTTTCGTCTTCAATTATATTTTGTCGATCTTATGGTTCAGTAATGTTTTGTTTTTATACATTTCCCTTTTAGGAAATTTCCTATTCAACACATATATTTAATTAATCGTCTCATTTTATGTGTTTGAGTACAGATTTAGATAACGTTCCTCGCTTATAACATTAGTAAGTCGTACGAGTGTATGTATTAATGGCGTACTTCATCTTACTTATGGCACTGCTTTCTCCAGACAACAGTAAAATAATTGCCATCGTTTACTACTTGAATTTATGTCTCTTGATAACTGCGTTCATGATATTCTGTCACTTGCGATTTCCACGGCAATGCACTAAGCATCAATTTCAGATATACAATGGGCTCATTCTCACTTCGATAAAAGATGAATTTACGTTTAAATATAACTTTTTATTCTTTTGCAGTGCTAGCTTATACGGAAATGATCTGAAACGTTAATATATTCATTTGTCAGGAAAGTTGACGGAGAACAGCATTTACTTGCAATTTTCCCCATGAATTACAAGTGGATTTAATATGCAATATTTTCTCCTTTAGCATAAATAGTAAGATATTCTTTAAATTATCTTTTACGAATCGCTTCTGTCCAGGAGAGTTCTTAGCCTGAAGCGCGGGCGTATGATATTCGCCTCCATAGCACTGTGTGATTTATCATTCTTCGATCGTAAATGATTTGTCCTTCTTGCCTTCTATTTGTACTGAAAGTCGGTGACAGAGATAAGTAAATTAGATGAATCCGAATTACAACGAATCCTACTGAGTGAATTAAATTGTCACAGTGCGTGCAGTACAACGGGAGGCTGTTAACAAATTGAAATTCATTTGATTTAGGATGAATGAATGTAGAGGAATACATGTGGATTGCTTGCTTTCTTTATTTGTTGAAGGAAAAATGTTCTGTGCATGAGTGCCTCTTGTTCTTGTTTGCCTATGCATGGTCAATTTAGCTAAATTTAAATAGGTTCTTAACTTGGCAGAGTTCGTGATCTAAGTGAAAACGTCGAATTTTTCAGGTTATTCAGCAGAGCATTGTAATATATGCTAGTATGTTTGTATATTTTTTTTAACTCTAGGTCATTACCTTGCAATGATTGATTGATTCTGTTACACCTTATCACCATTTTGTTTGATATTCAAAGTCGAAACTTTTTTTAGACTGTAAGAATAATTATATCTTGGTGAATGAATACTGCGTTAATAAATTTTTATTAGACTAAAAATAATTATTCCAGACAAGAGTCTTACTAATAGAAGACTAGTTTGTTGGGCATGGATCCATATCTTTCCCACGGATATTTGCGCGTAATTGAATGTAACGAACTTGACTGGAATTCGAACTCAACTTTCTGATTTCTCATTTTCTGCCGCTATCCATTAAAACACCTGCACATCCTTCATTAACATAGCAAAATCCTCCACAGAATTCAAGTTTAAACCATTTCTTTTAATAATCTTCACCAAATACAAGGACCAAGTGTCACTCAAGGTAGAGAGTTACTGTTTGTAGTTGTATCAGCTTACGTAAAGTCAAGCGTTAGTAGTATAGACCTGAAGCGGACATTAGAAGGAATCGAAAATCCAATCCTGTTCAAAAGACCGGGGAGGAGTTTGTACCGGACAATAGGCAAACGTATCTACACCTATTTTCTACATAAAGGATTTATTTCTATGTTTCATTATTGTCGAATCAGTTACCAATTTTTAAAAATAATAAATTCCTGTTTTATTAGAATTTATGTTTTCGTTTCTTGGCTTATATTTAACTAGAAAATCTACCTTTATTAATAAATATTAATTAAATATTATATATACATCCTACAGCAAACGATCTGACGAGATTCTTTCGTTTTCAACACCCTCTTAGACCATTGTGACTAAGACACGCTATGCTACTTCCAAAGAGACGATTCACTCTTGTTTTATCTGTATTTCAAAGGAAACGAAATGTTCTAGTCAGCTTAATTCCTAAGAACATTCATCTTGAGGAAGAGAATTCCCAGTGGATACTTCCTGAAAACTATTATCTTTAGTCATTCCTCAAAACTTACCTATGATCCTTGCCTTGATAAAACCTTTTGTTAAAAATATAAATTCTTCTTTCATTAAGTCACAATTTATTCATCGTAACAATATGACGGTAGCTTTCTACGAAGAGTGACTGTCGAATCTTATATTGTGTGACAAATGCTTTCTCAGATCAATGGTTTAAATTGGTTTTCTGCGATTGCGATCTGTAGGTCTGCGCGAATACAATCCTTCTTCGAAACCTGTAGACTTTTGCTAACGAAATGTACCAGGTAACAGAAATCGCATTACTTGGCGACTTTTAAAATCATCAGCAAGAACTAAAATGATTATCGCTAGAAGAGAAAATAATGACATAGATGATGTCATTCCAAACCACCTCAAATAAAGTGTTAATTATTAAATCGCCATTAATACTGGAAAAATTAATAACACCTACTGTACATGAGAAATTTATTTTTCTGATTTTTTTTTAAAAGAAAGATTTTATTAATATCAATCGACAGCATTACTGTCTGCCCGAGGTTTTCTCATAAGGTGACTGTTAATATTACCATTTTAATTCCCGATGAAAAGATCTTTATAAACCTTTCAAAGTTGTTATGAAAGAAATACACGAATCTACCTCTACTGAAATAATACATCATCATTTAAATATACTGTGTTAGTAGCACTATCTGCTCTGTCAATGAGTGCCGACTATTTCTTCATGTTTTATTCAGTTCTTTTAAATGCCAAAAATATTTGGATAGAGATGTCTGATTTCAATTTCTAATATTATTGAAGGAGCATTTGTGTTGTCTCCATCTAATTTTAAATTCATTCTTCGTTGACCTAAGGTATATCCTATCAGTGTTATGACTCTCAATGGACGAGATAGTGCATTGGTGTACCACAGATTTTATCAGGCATTTATTTTCCAACGGACAGTCTTCATGGTTTCTACAGTCACATAATTTTTCATTTGTTTTGTCTAATTTTAGTTTAGGATTTTTATTAATACTGTTTTGGCATGCGTGTTTTTCCAGGATTTTATTATTATGTTTATTATGATTCTTTCTAGATTTTCAGTGCAACTGTAACTTAATTTTAAGTTGTTTTTATTAAAGATCTTGCTAAGTCTGCTATTAGTAGGAAAGTGTTTTTCAATTAAAGCTACGAACTTATGCCCTAGCTTAATACTAACCATTTGGTTGAACGGAGGGGTATACAAATGATTTTTCTTTGCCTGTTTTTCTTTTAGGTAATACGATTGTTTCTATAATTTATGTTAGCGTTTTCGTATCCGCTATTTTGTATGGCTGTTAAAACAATTACTGTGTTGTTGGAATATTTCCTTATTAGCGGAGTTCATGCTGATTCTTTTCGGTATAGATGTGGGTATATGCTTAGTTATAGAGGGAGGGTGGTTTGACGACAACACTCTCTGTCCGTCCATGTGACTGAAACCCCCCGAATTCGTGCCATATTTTCTCTCTATAATCACCTTATACCTTTTTACAATCAAGATGATCACGTGAGTGATAATCTGCCCTTCATCTGGTAATTAGACATCGAGAATTGGGATTTGTGTCAGGATGGTTATCGGGCAGTTAAACCTTTAAAATAACTGATAAAAAAGTGATTTAAATTTTTTAAATTTTATATTGAGTTTAAAGAAACAACAACAAATTCATGAATTAAATAAATGTTTTAAATTCAGTTTAAAATAACTCAAAATTTGTTATTTGAGGAAATCAATTTTATTTCTTCAAACTGCCGAGGAATACAATTTGAAAGATTTCGCGACATGAGGTTTATAAATCCCGCAGAATTTGTGATTTAAAAAACCATGAAATGAGTAATTTGAAGAACTCAATTTTCAGCAGGAATTGGAATTACTGCCTAAATCAGTCTTTCAGTTCAATTCTGTCTTTTGCACGGAACTGAACTTATAGTCCGAATCAAAGTTAAAATGAGGTTTTCATGTTACATGTAATAAATTGAGGAATTCAAATTTATTTCTTCAAAATTAACATTGCTGTTTCTTAGCTGAACAAGAGGTCACTTTTCTTTTGGGCCGGAGTCCCAATTAGCTCGAGGCTGGAGCTATCTTAAAATTCCCCACGGAGTATGGATTTTCAGCCCAACCTTAAATATTTTTTTCAAATTAAAGACCTTTCAAAGTGGCAGTAAATATTACTCGGAGAGGGCGTAACATTGAAAACAAAAACAAAACAAAACAAAAAACCTGTTCCCAGAAGCTCAAATACACGTGCACGCATGCACATAGAAACAAAGCTACAGTCAAACACACGCCCATACACACACACAAACACACACACACATAAATATACATATATATATATATATATATATATATATATATATATATATATATATATATATATATATATATATATATACATACATATATGTATATATATATATATATATATATATATATATATATATATATATATATATAGATAGATAGATAGATAGATAGATATATAGATATATATATAGCACGAAGTCAAAATTCATTGTGATCGAGGATTTGAGTGTGCTGGTGTTGTTCAGATTGTTGATCATTCTAGATATCACGATCTCTCCCAGAAACTGTAACTAATGTCTGCTCAGGATAGTTGCAGTATAAACCACAGGTTGGCTCTGTGGTGTTGTTAAACAAACACAAATGTAACTGAGCGACAGTCTGAAATAGGGATTGGCTAGTAGAGGGATATCCTTGAATACGAGTGGCTAGCTATTATATATATATATATATATATATATATATATATATATATATATATGTGTGTGTGTGTGTTTGTGTGTGTGTGTGTGTGTGTGTGTGTATTTGTGAGTCTGTGTGTGTGTGTGTGTCACATTGCTTTTTCGTGATTATAATAGAAAGTTTCACGACGGAACATAAGACAGTTAAAATTTATATTCAGGACTATATATACTTGTAAAATAAATATATCTTCATAAATAAACTTTCATATCCATTCAAGGTTATTCTAAGTGAAATACATTTAGTAATTGTTAGGCAGAAATTAAAAAAACAGACCGTTGTAATATTTTGAAATTACTACGTATATAGTAGAGAAATCATTTTGCTCATGGAAAAAAATAATAAGTTGGTAAAAATTAAATGATTACAACAAAAACCATGATTAAAAAATTAATTAAAAATATATACGCACACACACACATGCATACAGACACGCACGCACACACACACACACACACACACTCACGCACGCAAAGATATCCACTGAGCTCTGAAAGATTGAAGCGGATCCCCATGGAACAGGAAAATTAGAGGCAGAGAGGTATTTACTGGAGGGATTAGAGAGAACATGAGCCAGTTCGGGAGCATCTTTTCTAAGGATTATTACATCAGGTCTACAAATTTGTAGTAATCCAAATAAGAGAGTAATAACATAAAACATGATCGAATTTATATGCATTATAACTATTGCTCAAGAGTTCTCATCAACATCATTCGACCGTATTCGGTATCATCCAACCAATGCGAACGATCCTTTCTTTAGCTGTAAAGTATGTGCTACGCCTGGGCTACATACAGTTTTGAATTTAGATATACTTTCTCCTAGACCGGTTGGCATAAAAGCGTTCCAAGTAGAAAGTAAGGCTAGGATACTCCAAATGAGACAAGACAAGAAAATGTAGAGGCAAACATTCTGCTTAATTCAAAAGAAGGTCTTAACACTTAAATTCAATGACGAGAGGCGGTATAGAAAACCTATTTTCAATGCACTATTACAGTGTGGCCATTAGTTGTGAGTGGCAACACTGTATCTTATTGTACCAACAAACAAATACTAAGCCTTTTCGAAGACATATTTACAGTTATTAATTTCGGACCCAAATAGGAGTTTGTTGTGATCGTAATTATCACATTGTTAGAGCCTGAAAAGCGATTCATGCTGACTATAGTGCTTTAACACACCGGTATGATCCGAGAAGGTTATGGTTTCAGCTGGTATTTCCCAGAAGGTACAAACGCATCTATGCCGGCTTTCACCCATGAAGAAACATAACTGGCGCAATTCTTATTAGGAAGGCTAAGATTATCAGTCTAAGGGGTGACCATTACTTCATTTCTGTTAGTCATAGTAAATATAATTTATAGTCTTCAGGTGACTGATATACCTGACAGTATTTATGTCCGATTATCTTTGGAAGCGGTACATTTTTGAGAGCTATTTCCAGAAATATTTCTGTATATACTGTAATTTAGAGAATAAAGGTATATGCAGATAAAGGACTATCGAAAAATATCAGAATCCTCTTCAGCGATGAATGAGACCATGGGACTTCTCATGTACATAAATACGCGCAAACGCACATTCGCTTGTGTCTTTGAATGAGTAAAAACTGGGGTCTTCTTAATTATAAAATATTAATTCCTGCATAAAACCACATCATATTATCGAATTGTTCGCCAGTATATAATACGATATACTAATTGAAACTTCTTACAGGATAAAGGTCTTATAAGTATACATATTTTCTCATGTTTTCGCGCCAATTAATGCTGGGTTAAATGTCTGCAGCAACAAGAATAACAGTTGATATTTTCTCATGCTCTATCCACCCTTCTCGCAAAGAAATTAATGCAAATTTGACACAAAACTCTTCAACTGCAATTTGAACACCGATCCCCAAGTCCATGGACAGAGCATTTAAATTTCCAGATATTTGGAAAAAATATTCTCATTTGAATATAAAACATGCATGCATGCTAATTTAGTCAAACCAAATGAATTCTCGTAACGATTAAAACAGGTATTTCCAGTTACGTATATATTTCAGAAGATCAAATCTACAAATGTCAGGTAAATTTTTATCTCTTCTAATTTGAGACAGTTCATTTTCTTTGAAGTACTTGTTTTTGGTATTTTGTAAACGAAACCTTGATTTATTATAAATATGAGATTATATACATATTCTTAATTTTTGCATTCATCAAAATACAATTTATCGAACGAGACAAATGTGACTCTTACATTTTTGCTTGAATTTTCGTCATATCCAGTCGAGTTAATTAATGCCTTAGAGCATTTATATGTTATATTTTTTGATGTTGCATGTTATTTTTTATGGCTAGAGACGATACTGGTTTTTCCGAAGTGAAGTCTCTCGGATGGTCTTTGACATTTCTATTTAGGATATAACACAAAGACTGTTAAAAAAATCTGAATAGACTCCCAGTATTATACAGAAATAGAACAATCAATTTCGACTATCTTTAGTCCTGCTCTGTCCAGGTTGATTATATGAAAGATACCAACCGCCGTCTTTTTTTTTGCTTTACCTTAATGCATTTCTTTCATATCACTGCTGTTCTCTTTAATTCATTGCTCAAATAAAAATTTCGTTGAACTCTTGCCCGTCGACGCGACAACTTCACGATTTGTATTCTCATCTTTTGCAGATAATATTCTTTATCATAATGGCCATTCATACATAAAGATGTTCAACCTATTTACTGCTGTAATCTCTCATCTAAACTTCTGCTGAACTATTCTTCTCCCTTGTAGAGTATTAAACGTACTGTAGCATTTTTAGTTTTCTTTACACATGAAAAATATCAATTGCGTCAATACCTTTCCAAGAATATGCCGAGCAACGACAGATAAGAGAATGTTAAAAGTTTGCACAGAGATTGTTTTGCGTCCATCGTGTTTAACGATCCTCTTGCTGTTTTTACATTTGTAAATTACATTCTCAAAAACCGTAGCGATCCTGCCTGACTACAAGATCAGAATTCAAATTTCAAATACGAAATTACATTGGAGACGAATATAGATATTTTCCACTTGTAATAAATAGATAATTCTTTACTGAATTTCATCCAATACACTTTTTTAAATTGATATCTCCAAATATAAAGCAGTAAAACTAGTAATGGTTAAAGGGTGTAGAAGAATTCGGAAGAGAAACAGAAATAATGAACGGAAGAGAAAAGAGTAATAAGGATGACAGTAGAAAGCAATTGATATTACATATACATTTTTGCAGATTAAAGTTTGCTGGATACAATGAAGTTGGAAGGGAGCTTTACAATGGAGAAGAAGGAGAGAAGAAACTGTTAGCATAGAATTTACAGCTATATCTAGCCAGACCAAATGTAAAACGATGTGATCTTGATGCCAATCTATTACTTCGCTTAAATTCAAAAGGTTTATCTACCATAGCAAAGAGATCATCCGAATATTTACCAGGAAAATATTTATAGACATGTCACAAAGTGTCAACATTACGGTGGCGGGATGTGACCAGAGCTGAGTCGCCAGATCGGGGCCATTAATATTGCTGATTCTTTTTTGGATTGTATCAAATCAAAAGAGACACTCAAAATAGGGTTAGAATCAAAATGGTAACGATCAATGAGGTTTATCACATGAACGGAGAAGGAAGTTAATATTATGATAAGAGTAGATGGCAACTCGAACTAGACTTAAGTGTAAAGCCTTCAGGGAAGCGCCCACTCGTAAGCCTATTAGACAAAGTGACATTTAAAAGGAAAAACTTCTGTGGAGTACTTTCTTCTTACATTAGGAACACGGGTACGGTGATTTAATTCCCCGGAAATGACATGATGTGTCCTAGGTGAAAATATCTTAACTGGTATATTTGATCTGAACGTTTGTGTCAGTCGTGCGGAAAATAAATCTTGCCCCACAAGAACGCGTAAACGATTTTAAAACTATCAAGGCTGGAAAGAGAAGACTTATCTGTTCTCTAAAATTATGATATCAATTCTCGATTTTATTTGTCTAATCCGACTCTTGTCAGTATAAAGCATAGAAAAAGTAATCAGACACTTCCTGTAGCAACTACTAGCCGACTATTTTTCATCAGATTTTGGATTGCATGTATGAGTGCATCTTGGATTCTGGAGTGTAACTGATACCCAGTAGACTTCCAAAGCATCTAGACGTATTGAACGTGTACAGTTCTTAGCAGGTTGAGAAAACTCGGGTTATGAACGGTGAGGATTAAATCGTAGTAACTTGTTTTCTGGGGCACTGTATGTTACAAAGTCTCTTACTTGCCATTGGAGCTGTTATAAGATCAGATTATATATTTGCTGAATGATCTTTCAAATTGTTCCGTGAACAAAGACGTTTCTAATTAAATACATTTTCTATAATTCCTACGATAATTGGATTTATCTTCCATCCATTTCTTACCAAATCAGCGACTGGCAAAATTGCGGGTTGGACAAAACAGACTAATATTCTCTATTATTTGTTTTAAATTTCCGGCTCATAAATTCAGTTTAACTTGATGTCGCATGTCTTTAGATTTATCAGAATTCGTAAAAAAAAAAAAATGACAGATTTTCTAATCAATTTCGATTGCTGTATGAATGTATTTAAACTCGACACTTTAATGAGTTTTGTGTTTATGTTTCTACTATAAGATTTCAGAATACAATTTGAAGGCTATACGGCGTTGAAACATCATCGCGATACGATCATCGAAATTCAGCAATGTCGAACTTGGTCAGTACTTAGATTGGTGACCGCTAGGAAATAAAAGGCGCTGTAAGTTTGGATGCACGTGTGGTGTAATTACTTACGAATTCATCCATAGCTGTGGAGGCAAAATGTGGATTGATACCTTTCCAAATGGTATCTAGCGCGAAAATGAATATAATGAAATTAACTGGGATGGAACTCTGTTCTCCGATTAACAATTCCAAGCCATTATCCATTACACATGCATCCAAGCTTACAGCATCTGGTATTTGCATATAGGCACTGACTAGACTCGACGTTACTTAACTTCGTTGATCGTACGAGATCCGATGTTTCAACGTGATGTGGCAGTAAGCAACAGAATTATTATGGTGAATATTTCTAGATTTTTGCTAAATTTAACACATATCAAATTAAAGAACCTGTAAACAAGAAAACATTTGGCAAGCGGCCTTCTCTTCTTATTGTGACTATTTCCTAAGCTTAACTTAGTTGGTCAGAATAACTTAATCAGGCATAAATTAATTATCAACCACTCAAAATCTCAAAAGCTAAGAAGTCAATCTGTTTCTTTTAAAGCAGATCATTACCAACCTTAACATAACCGGGCATAATGCCAAACTGCTATCCACTGATGAAAAAAGCGTTTACTAAACGAGTCTCCGTCTTCTATGTGGTGTGTCCCTTCATTACCTGGGCGATCATTTTTCTCCACAGTTACCTGCCCTTTGTTGCTGTTAGAAACGTTTCCCTTTTTGCTGTCTTTCCTAATCCCGGTTCTGTCAGCCATTTATACAAGTTCATTACATATAATATTCATCGCTTTTCTCTATTCTTTTTTGCATTCGCCATGTCCTGTGAGAGTTAAAATGCCCCAGCCATCTTTTCTCATCATGTGCCCAAGCGATGTCAATAGAATATTTCTGATTATAACATAAGGTACATCTTTGTACCGATTTTCTCAAAAAATTCGTCGTTTTCTAATATTCAGTTTCTGGTATTCTCATTGTCCTCCTATCAGTTTTGTTACTTAAACGGAAGAACCAATGACTTGCAATTAACCTGTGAGATTTTGCTGGTTAGTGAAGTGCTATTAATGTTGCCCGTTACGATTATGTACTTTTCCTTAAATAAATCTACGTAAATAAATAGAATTAAAATATTTTCCATAATAACGTTTTATGTATTTTTAAATATTTTTCTACTTTTGATGATTAATAGTTGAAGTATATTTTTTCATTTACTTTTTAATGAATTTAAACCACTGAGCTGATGAACATTTTTATTGATAAGGAAAGCAATATAATATAATTTCTAACATGTAAAATCTGAATATAGATTTTTGTTAAAAAATATAAAATCTGACAAGGAGTTTAATATGACTTTATTCAAAAAACTTTTTTTTTTAACATTTGGACACTGAGATTACATTATAAATATAAAAATTATTTTTCACATTTGGACACTGATGAGTAGTTTAGCAATCCACTATAAATAGAAAAAGAGTATTTTTAACATGTGGACACTGAATTCGGGAATTTTTTGCGTCGTTTGTAACAGATACTCTCTTCATACACTTTTCATCAGCTCATTTCGTTTTATAGACTCTTTTAGTAGATACATCGTTTAAGATAATGTTGGTACAAACTATCTATCCCTCTATAAATTATATATTTATGAAGTCGATAAGAATTAAAGCTCTCTTTTGACAGAAAATTACGTTTCTATGGAACGCCAACATTTAGATATTTACAAGGCTTAGCGAACTCGTATTATTGATCGTTACTACTGAATATTCAATTTGATTATTACTGTGCTTACCACACTTATGGACAAATTTAATATAAGCTTAACTATTGATAGCATTTTGGTATAGTTGATTTTCAAAGAACCAATCCAGTCTACATGCTTAAAGTATCTTCTACTACATTACATTTCTCGGAGCGAAACTGCACCTCAAAAATTTAGATATTATGGAGGAAGTAAAATGGTAATTGTCAAATTGAGGTAACCTTTTACTTATAAGGAAACATTCATTAACCGAATAGTTAGCGTTAGTGTTGATGGGAATTTACAAAAAATCTTTTAAAACTCGTTTTGAAGGGAAATGAATTTCTCAAGTGCATTAAATGTTAGCAATCTTTCTAGACTTAATGAGTATTTCCTTGCTAACATTTTGTTTAATATAATGTGGAAGATCAGTATATTGATTATGTCATTATTTTAAATTCTATTAATACGTGGAATCTATTTTAGTTCTTGCTACTTTTGGAAGTGTTCAACTGATATGGTTGCTTCTTATTTGGCAATCTTTTCCTCGGGATGCTGTTCGCTTTCGCTTTAGTAAGGCGTATAATTATGACTCATTATATCAAATGACTCCAGGATGTAGCTCCAGGATGTAGCATAGATTTCCATTAGTAAATTGTATACCTGCTATATAGATATAAAATCGATATAAGACCACATAAATTGAGAATTCATTTTCTGATTTGTTAGAAGACGCGTGCCATGCTCCGAATCCACCGAAGATCTACATCACATAGAACTATATCGGTCAAAAAGTTCGCACAGGTCGGGAGAGGACAACTATGCTGAAACATGCCAAAGATCATAAGGACGATTATGAGGAAGTACGAGCCACAAACTGTTGAATATCTTCCTAGATTTTGCTCTCCGCATGTATAAGCACATATGTAAAGAGATGGGCACTGATTCTGTATCCCAAATGAACACACTAATAGTAAACAGCCTTTCTGTTTCATCTCCACAATGCAATACGCAGGAGATATGGAGAGGGTTCTGCTGATGGTATCGACATATTGCGCCAAGAATGCTCTTGAACGAAGAAATTAATATCCTCTATCATGTATTCAAAGAAGTAGGTCTCGAGATAAACATTTCCAAAACAAAAACAGTGATTTGGAATTGGGATAAAAAAATGATGGTGAGTACTCTGAATCCTTCATAAAATATCACGGTGTGGATTTAGTAAATGCTACCCAGATAAATACCCCGATGTCTGGATAGGTTACAACACATTTAGCACAAATATAAGCAAAATTGAATAGAGAGTAGACTGTGTCATAAGCTCTCCCCCCCAACATCAGAATTGATTACAAAACCGAAACAATGATGTAAAACTCTCGTCATATATGTAAATAGCCTCGTCCGTCACATTAATACTTTCATATGAATTTACAGTGCCAAAACCACTCCAGTAATATATAAACAGTCGACTGTAGACAATAGATTTATTCTATCGATGTTAATAAATGGCTCCCAGGGAGTGAAGACTGTAGGCCTCAGCGAGATTTACTATTCCACAAACCCCGAGGACTGTTGTTACAGAATTATGGACACATAACATATCCTACATAATAGAAACCACATTAGTTGAGGAATTTCATCTGCAGTAACAACTAAGATGAGTACCACGTGTAAATCCTGTCACCCTATCGCTTACTTGCTGCTCAAATACTTTTCGATTCTATTATTCGGGTTTAAGAAGAGAGATAAAAAAACAAATATCAGGTATTAAGTCATTCGGAAGAAAAAAATGAAGATTATTTCACTTCATTAAACATCACAGCAAAAAGTCTATTCTGGGCAAATCAAATGAATTCTTATTCACCTTGTTTTCCCTAGGAAATAATACATTATTACTTTCTTTTTTTATTGTAAGCTTTTTCATTATTCATTTCTATGCATTTCTACATGTTTTTGGTTGCTTTTACTCACGTGTTTAGCTGATCGCTTGGTTCTTTAAACCTAGAAAATGGGTTTAATATTAATTTTCTTTTTAACATATTCGATCACCAGATCGTCTTGTCAAAGGGCAAATTCTTTCCAATATTTCGCTCTGTTTAAACTAAAGTCGGTCGAATTCGGGAAAGAGATAAAAAAGACAACCGAAATTCACTAAATTTAATTAAAGCTTTTATGTGATTGTTCACTTTGCTTCTATATCCTGACATACATATGAGTGCGTAGGCAGATGCATATCGATAAAGTAATATATATATATATATATATATATATATATATATATATATATATATATATATTGGTATGCTGGTAAAAGGCATGTCAACATCAAGTAGATGTTACAAATGAGATTTCAATGGATTCTAGTTTCACTGGCTGCTCTACCGTTGAGGATTTTTACAGAATGAAATTAGGTTTACATCCATTAATTGCTCTTATAAATTTACTAAAAAAACTGCTGAATTTTCTGCTAGCATTTGTGTTCAAGCTAAGTTTATAATATAATCTTCTTAAGTCTTCCCATCGACACCTCTTTGGTTTTTGGACCATAACTTTCGAATATCACGTAGCGGGCCCTAATTTAATGCAGACATAGAATCTAAATGGCTACTGAACGTGATCATTTAGAAAGTCCTCTCATTGTAACAAACCGCGAGAGATTACATAAACAGTAGGCACCGTATTGAAAGAGAAGCGAACACAATAATGTAACTGTGGTAGTGAAAGTGAAGGAGATGGGCACAAAGACAGACGTTGGTTGACTCTCACCAAGTGATTTTTATCAGACTGGCTGACAAGTTTATTCACTTATGAACGGACAAAATGCTGGCAATGTCGACCGAAATTTGAGATGTGTATCGTTTGGTTTCATCGGACAGTGCAGCCATGTTGGAGTCCAGTAAAGGGTGGGGCATAAGTGAAGTGGGATCAGAGATGAAATTCGGCGGGAAACGATGATAGGCATTGCCGGCCGAGTCGTGATGTCTGTCAAGATAGGCGAACTAGCTGATATAAGTGGCTCAGCATCGAATCCACTCAGAAGCATCGGCAGTGATCAGTGGATGGCTGCTGCATTTGGTCGACTGCTAAACGGCCAGGCGTTTATATAATATTCTATATCCTAATCGCCAGCGTAATATAAAATATTCCTGTTTTCTTTATTGATTCATTCGCCTTAAGAAATAATACGAATCGAAGCTTTGTAGCATTGAATATTATTATCCCCTGTCAAGAATGAATATCGCCTTAATAAAATTTATTGTTTTTTCCTTAACATGTATGATACAAGCTTTGCGTAAATGACCACATTCTCAACTCTGTAATCTTATTGCATATTAAGAGCAGAGTTTCATGTCGATAATACATAGGTCATGGAAATAATGCTTTATGTCTTTTTCAAGGTGATTATTTCGACATGAACATAACCCATGTCGAAATTCAAACTACGTCAATAATTTTCTATGTGCCGAGAAACCTTGCGCTAACTCGAATTCTTACAATGCATCTTGACGAAGCGTAAATTGGTCTAGTAAAACAACAAAAACTCCCTGAGGACGGAATTATACTGTAGAAATATTTTCAATCTGTAGCGGTAGCATGAAAATAATTGGTACAAAGAGCATAAACGGTGAGCTAGTTTCAAATATACATTTGCTTCAGTTCCCTTTTCGTTCTTTATTTTTACATTGGTGTTCACACTATACAATTCCTAGAGCTACCCGAGGTAGAGGGAAAATGTGCAAGAGGTACATTTTATGTAGATATGTAGGGAAGATAACGGTGAGGTTAAGTTTGTATTGACCGTGAAAGCATCCGTTGGAAATCGGTCACACAAAGACAAGGAGGAGTCTGCTCGAGCGGAACTTTCATATCACCAATGAAATACGAAAAGAATGAGAGGGGTCGCTACAATGTGCGGGTCTTAACCGGCAATAGTAGAATTAGTGGAACTATGGAAGGACGTTTGATCACATTCCATGGAAATAACGATAGAACAGTGAGAGGCTTGCGACCTTTCGTCTGTGAGAAACAGTTTGCATGGTAAAAAAAAATTATCAGCCACAAGGCAGTGAATGTAACCAGCCAGTGCCTCCACATTTGCTGAGACATTAGAGCCAAGTCAGAGAAGAATCAGATCTAATCTTTGGTCATATCATCAGCATAGATATTAAAAAATGATCGAACTATAGACAGATCCTTTATGTAAATTAAAAAAAGAGTTGGCCTCAGAAGCAACCCCTGGGGTACGTCGGCGTTGATTGCTAGGGAACAGGGAAATCCATCACTCCGTCTCTTCTGGCCAATATAAAGTTACATATCGGTGTACAATGAGTCATTTATGTTTTGGGTGACACTTATCCTTAGAGGTGCTCTCCTGAATGCAATACCTGGATCTCTTTTCTAGGTATGTTTGTTTCTGAGGGAAAAAGCGTCCACTATATTTTTTGAAAATCATATCATTAAAAGGTCATGCATAAACTGGTGGATTAAAATAATGATTTAGCAAAATCAGAGATTTACCCACATATTGACACGTTTGCTCTTGTTAATATCTATTTAAACTTATCTTATTAAGAGCAACATCTATAAGGCAAGGTATGGTGCCATCTATCCATTCAATATCAGTAGGTTACTCGCCGTTTTTCCTATTGTCATTGGTCTATTTCTTATTGTACCCACAATGCAATAGACTACCCACAATGGATCATTCACACCCACAGACACACACAAACACACACACACATGTGTGTGTGGCGGGAGCAGGATTGTTCATAACAATTTTCGGTTCTCACCCATAGAAGTGCAGTTGAAATGCGCCGAAACGAAGTTGCATCTTTGTAGTGAGTAAAATGTTTTTGTCTATATGATAAAACTATAATAAATAAATAATTATCGCTCAACTATCGATATCGAGTCCTCTTTTGGATTAATGCTGTGAACGTTAGAATTCATATATTAGTTTTGTTCTCATCGCATCGGATATATATATATATATATATATATATATATATATATATATATATATATATATATATATATATATATATATATTGTTGATACAACGCACATAGCCTGACTATTGCATTTTGCATGAAACGGACATTTGCTTCTGGGTGTTGACTTAAATATCCACTTTTATATACTCATTGTCATGCATAAATTGTCGACTAAATTACAAAAGAAAGGAAAATAACACTGACATTTCATTTTAAAAGATATATTTATCAAAATTGCACAATAATATCTTGAAGTACGACAGAGTAAATATTTTCTATAAAATTGCTATTAGCATCAACCACGGCCTCCACGCGGCTTCGGAATCACTTGCATCTCTTCTGAGCGGCCTCCTTGTTTAATGCTGCCATAATCTTTTCTTCCAGTTCATGTTTGAACTAACAAGGAGTTTTGCTGTCTCTTGTTCAACTGCGCCCCTGACATAATAATCGAGGAAGTTTCATTTCTGCGGAGTTAGGTGGCCGGTTGTAAGATGTGATGTTCTTGCAGAAATTGTCTGACAGACATGACTGGGTTCTCCTAAACCTGTGTGACATGGTGCAGAGTCCAGTTGCCAGGCATAGAGCCTTTCAGCATCCGCTCCCTTGGTCAATACTGCCTTCCGAAGGCAATTGATGGATGCCTTTGTGTTGAGTCTGAGTCTCAAACCAATAAATTCAAGAGTTCTTTTTTTAGAACGATTAGAGTGAGTTTTCCAAGCTGCCGTACCTTCATAATAACAATTAAACTCATCCAAATCTTTTCTGAATCCTCTGCACTGTCATCAGACACCCTAAAATGTTCGTATTGTAGGTTCCAGTGTGAATGCCAAGCAGTACAGAATGCTGTTTCCAAATTTCTGACGCAGTCAGTTGCGTTGTTGTGGTGCGCTTTTTCTAACAGACGGTGCCCAACTGAACCTACCATGCTACTATACAAAGAGCATACGCGAAATTAAAAATATAAAATGACGAAAATTTACCAAAAACATTAACAAAGGAAAAACACGTGTTATATTTTTCATACTATACTGAGAAATTGCCTGTCTGGAAATTCAACACTTGAAATACCTGTTGTCAGAAATACCGACCTTTAACTGAAATAAATTAAATACATTTCCGTCCTGTAAAATACCACAAGACTTAGGATACTAAGGATACTAAACGATAAAAGGAGAACAAAGTTCATTATAATATCTTTTTGGGTAACATATGGGTTTTCAGCCGTTATATTCTACTGGAAACACTTCTTCCGACTATAACAACGTAGCATTTTGCATTATAAAAAACCTTCGCTGTGTAACCGGTCATAATTAGTGTAAGGGTGTCTTCAACAAGGCAAAGTCGTTATTCGATATTAGAATGTGACAATGTATTTTCCTCCAATGTTTGCAAAAAAGGAAAAAAAAGATGTAGCTCTGCTAAGTGATTGGTCCCTGAATTTAGGAATCGGTAAGAGGTGTTTCTCTATCTCACTACACTCCCTCCTTTACTGACAAGTTATCGGCAAAATTTCCCTACTGGGGACAATAAAATTCGTCATTATATACCACATGCGTTGTTCTGTATATTAGAACAAGAAAAAAATTCTGGATAAAAGAATCTGATTTAAAAATCAGTCATAAACAGAGAGAATGCGACATTGCTGTATTGGGCTGAAGACCTCTGTGGCGACTAACGGAGAAACATATCTGATAATACCGACTGCAAAACAACGAACGTCGTCACTAAACGCCAGTTAGAGTCAGATACTTAAAAAAATGTGATGTCGTGATTATGTCTCACAAATAATTTCAACATTTTTAAAGTAGTATCCCTATAACATGTTAAGATTCTTAAATCTTGGTTATATTTTGATGTTATATCTTGTTTTTTTTTTTCATGGAAATTTGCATACATACAATCATGTACACACACACACACATAATATATATATATATGAAGAAATATAGTCTTAAAGTGTGCTATATTTATGGGATAAAGTGCTCAATATCAGAGAGAGCGTGTGTAAATATAAAAGTGAACATAGAAGTCAACACTTAGAGGCGACAATCTGTTTCATGCTAGATACAATCGTCGGGCAAATATTTTATGCCTGACGATTGCATCTAGCATGAAACAGACTGTCGCTTCTAAGTGTTGATTTCTATGTTCACTTTTCTATATATATATATATATGTACACACACACACACACACACACACACACACACACACACACATATATATATATATATATATATATATCAGTTTGTGTATTTTGTGTGGGTGTAGTTGTGTGAAATTATAAAAGAAAACCTCACCCTGTGACTGATATGTGACAGGCTGCAAAATCCAGCAAAATAAATTACAAAGAAAACTATAATTTAAAATTCAACAGAACATGTTAACAGTTTAAATAATCCACGATAAATTCGAGGATCTAAATTAAAATAAAATGAACAGCTTTCTCGTGTCGATACCACGACGCAAATGTTGTAAATTCTGATTATTTAAAAACTCAGACAAGGATAAATTTGGATATAATACCTGCAAGATTCCCCAATGTTACATGATGTGATTGTCGAAATCACTAGATATTACCATGAAAAAGAGCTGTAAACCAACACTTTACGGCAGGCGCTACCCTTAATATATTTATTAAGCCATGATTATACAACATACAAAATAATGTTTCAACCACCTATTGAGAAATTCACTTTCTAAATGTCATCTGCAAGCGTTCCATGTAAACCATTGCTTAATAGCCGTAATGCTAAATATAAGATTGGATCATTAATCAATGCACTGATACGTAATTATGAGCCAAGTTCTGATGTGAAATTGTCCCTAGACAGTATACATGAATGTGATTAATATTCACGGCTAAACAAAGAACATTGGCAATGATTCTATGTAAAAAATATATATGCTTTTGTAAAATAGGTGATTTTCCCGCAAAATAATGATAACCACGTGTTATAATGATACTAAATGATAAAAGGAGAACAAAGTTCATTATAATATATTTTGTGGGTGACACATGGGTTTTCAGCCGTTATATTCTACAGGAAACACTTCGTCCGACTATAAAAACGTAGCATTCTGCATCATAAAAAAACTTCGCGGTGTATCAGGTCATAATTAGTGTAAGGGTGTCTTCAACAAGGCAAATACGTTATTCGATATTAGAATGTGACAATGTATTTTCCTCCAATGTTTGGTCTTAGATTATTTTGGACGGTTATGTAAGGATGTGTTTAATTAAAGCAAATCCTCAGTCCCTCCTCTTTTCACTCACTTTGAATTAATTTTATCTACCACTGATACAGATTGATATGTTCGGCAATTCTCTCTTCTAAGTCCCCTCCTGACTCTTCAGGAGGATATTTGCCTGATTTCTTCCTAGAAAAGATTCCCTACTGAGTGATATTCATATAACTCCGTCCATGGGTTCTGCTATCATTTCCAAAATAGATACAAAAAAAGCCGGCGGACGTGACGCTAACCCTGATATTGTCCGAGTGTTCATAAACAGTTCTCTTGTAACTCTGCCAAAATGCGTTGCTGCTGCATACTTTTCAGCTTGTTAGAAACCATCCTCATATTATCGCTCTGTTAGCTTTATACTTATTACTGCAAAGCACTGGTGTCTTTATTCAACTTCGAATTGGTTAAGCTTCTCACTTCATACGGTACTCTTTAGGAAAAACAACATGGCTCTCATATTTCTAGGTCTATCGCTGATCTGAATTTGTCTATGAGGTTTTAGTTAAGAACGTTTGCCTTGACTAGGGGGGTGGCTTTAAATATCTGGAAGGTGTTTCAAATGGTTTGACGTTTTGGCCTTCTCCACAAGCGCAAGGACTATGGTGGTTCTGGGAGAATATTTGGCTTAATACAATCTTTATTTACATTATTCGGACTGTTGTCCTCATCTTTGTCGGCATATTTATTACAACGTTTCGCTCCGGCCTTCTTCGGGTGGTAGGAATGTCGAATTGAACCCTTTATTCCCCTCACTGGCGTAGACTGTTCTAGCTCCACGTGTCATATTTAATGGATGCCAGTTATCTCCTGTTAATTTTCCCTCTGAAAGTTCTCCACTGCCTTAACCGGTTATTGAACTCATACACTTTGGATCCTGTCACTGGATCTATCCACTATGACATGTGTCCTTGAGGACATCTGTGTATGAATTTCTCGGTATTATAAACCTTATGTCTTCAGCAACCATTTTTACTAGTGCTCATATTGCAACTTTGTTGTTATTATCGCTTTTCTCTGGCACTCCTTATTACTGGTTCCCATATTGTATTTATTTCTATGCTTGGTCGGCTCAGGAGATATTTGTGGCCTAGCATATGTGCTGATTCTTTAAGTTTACGAATTTTCCAATGGTGTACAAGAGGAGGAGGCCAGCAACACTCAGAAAGCAGTCTGCCTGCCTTCTGTGAAGGGGTTATCAGAGAAAATACAAAGAATCTGCTGTCCATATAACATCAGTACAACCTTCAAAAACTTGACGACACTTCGCACTGAGCGAAGTAAAGGGTTGAGTTCGACATTCCAACCACCTGAAGAAAGCCGGAGCGTAAAACGGCCGAAACGTTGTAATAAATATGGCGACAAAGATGAGGACAATAGTCCGAATAATGTAAATAGTGTACGTTCTACTTTATTTCTTTACTCGCAATTGTCGCCTGTGAAATTCTCTTCCCATTCCTTGCTTTCCTACCAACAACAATTTAATTGCAACATCACAAGCAACATTCTGTCTTCCGGAATCCTTTACTTGTATTTTCCTTTCTTCTCGCTAATGCCTTTTCATTCTCTTTCACTCGCAGTAACCACTTGTGTCTTAGTGGCATTATGACCTAGACTGTAAAGAAAGTATTAAGATAATATTTAAGTAGAGTATATCACATTGGAAAAGCACAATATTTGAAATACATTCTTATTAATATTATATATTTCTACTTCTTCTTTCTTCCTTTACTTCTCCCCCTAGTCCTATGATGACGTCAGATATAATTGCCCTCCTCAACAGCCTATCATTTTAGTTGGAAGTAATGTTGTCTCTTTACCGCCCAAACCATCTATTCATTTAATCTCATTAGGTGTGTCTGCGTTTTTCCTAAAAATATTGTTTTATATTGTCTATATCAGTAGGCTTGTCATATTTGCAACATTAACAAAGGAAACACATGCGTTATATTTTTCATATAAATACATAGACACCATGAAGAATTTACAAATATATTTATTGTTTATTTTATACACATCGAAATAAATTACATTCAATTTATTCTCTTAACAAGTGAAGTTTTCTCCGCAATGACAAATATTTGTCTCTAAAACCCAAAAGAAATACTATCAGCGAGAAACAGAAATGGCCCTAAAAATGTTATCATTAAAATGTAGCCCAAGATAAAACTGGATTAAATGAAGTTATAGTTACATAATCGCATGAACATTCTTTTTGCAAGCATATTCCCACCTCGATGCATGCATATAAAGGCAATATTTGCTATTAAATATATTTTAACAAAATGGAATACATCGTTAATTCAAAATAGATACGATGAAACACAAAGTTATTTCTAAATCCAGGAAATCTTATCATTCCGATTCTCTTACAAGAGAAATAAGAAACGCCATAAGGTATACTAGTAAGTAATTGATACGTGATTTGGAAAACAAACGCGTAATTGCGAAATAAAGAAATCTTCGTTTTCTATTGAGCATTAAGTTTGTTGCTATTGATTCGGCTTCCAACAGATTGAAATTGTCCTCGCAGGAAGAATATATTTTATTTCCGTTCACTTATAACAAGTCTCGTTTCTTATTTAGTCTCATGTCATTTAATACTGGCTTTTGTAAATGAATTTTACGGAAAGCCTTCGAGTTTAACTTTCTTTATTTACGAAGGAATGCTGACCTGGCTTTCAGTTATTTTACAGTACAGACAATGGAATATTCTCGCTTTTAAATTTGAGACGATGAGAAAAAATATGTTCAATTAGTTTTGTGTGTGTTTTTTTTAAAATCTTCATTTTCATTTACTTTCTAAAGAAAATTCTAAAATTTCCATCTCGCCATTTTAGACGATTGCAGAGTCACGGAATCGAAATATTGCATATTCATAATTCAATCTGCCGAGATAATTTATTCCATTCGGCACTAATATTACAGAGCAATATGAATCTTGCATCGTTATTATTTACTGCATTTTCCTTTTCAGAATTCAAATATTCCTATTTGCCCTGTCGATACCAGTGACATTGTTTTAAATTGTTCGGTGTATTTTTTAAAATCAATTCCTTTAACTAACGTATTCGCTTCATCCAATTTTACCGCTGTGAATTCCTGTGTTTTGTCGGCATTAGTTTCTAATTATTATGCATGTTCCTTGATTATATCTTTTGGGGAATATGATTTTCACCATTATCTCCGTTTTCCCGTTTACTCTCTCTTGTTTAAACTTTCGACAGTTTTAGAGTTTTACAATAATACAAATGATACTTGATGATAAATGTACGTGAAAAGACTTTATTTCCAAAATTTGCTATCAGAACTGAACGACTAGTAATTTGAAACAATTTTATTTGAAGACTTAGGCGAACATGACTCTCCATGTATTCCATGTTTTCATTATTGTCTGAGAGCTTCAGTTTCAAGGGGAAGTTAGTGAGTCGTGCAAAATGTTTCTCCCAGGTTATGATTCAGAATAGCTTTTTTTAGGAAAGGCGACGGCCAAGGCTAAAAATTGGTCTGCCCTGCCGTTTAGCATCTAACTTTATGAAGATACGGATTCGTCTTTTTTTTCAAATTCAATGACAGCCGTGTGAAAGTAAATGCAATAAGCGAGGAAGGAAACTGATCACGTCTCTCCTCTGTTTCTAATTTTCTACAATAACCAGACAAACAATACATACGTATATATATATATATATATATATATATATATATATATATATATATGTGTGTGTGTGTGTGTGTGTGTGTGTGTGTGTGTGTATACCGCTAAAATAATAAGATAATAAGATAAGAAATAAAAAAATTAAAACAAACAAGACTACCCCCAAAGCACCACTGACCTGTATATATAAATAACCGAGAAAAATAACAACACTCGTGGCCTAAGGATTGCATCTAGCCTCTAAATGCTGACTTTCATATTTACACACGCTCTATCTCTGATATTGAGCACTTTATCCCATTAACATAGCACACCTTACGAGTATATTTCTTTATATATATATATATATATATATATATATATATATATATATATATATATATATATATATATATATAGATAGATAGATAGATAGATAGATAGATAGATAGATATAAACATACATATATATATATATAGAGAGAGAGAGACAGAGACAGACAGACAGACAGATAGAATTATAAATATATAAAAGGGAACATTTGAGTCAACACTCAGAGACGACAGAGAGTTTCATGCTACACGCATTTATTTGGCCTGATGATTGCGTTTAGCATTAAACAGACTGACACCTCTGTTGACTTCAATGTACATTAAAACCATATTTCTTCACACACACGCACGCATCCCCCATATATATATATATATATATATATATATATATATATATATATATATATATATATATATATATATATATATATATGTATATGTATATATATATATATATATATATATATATATATATATATATATATATATATATATCAGATTGCACTGAAGACAACACCGAGTGGCGATAATCTGTTTCATGCTTGCACGGAATCTTCATGACCAGAAGGTTTTCGTTCAAGCATGAAAAAGATTGTCGCCATATTGAACCCAGTATAAACTTTTAAATTTACACTCCGATATCGAGAAATTTCACCTACAAATATAGCCCACCTTAAAACTATATTTTTAACACACACACACACACACACACACACACACACACACACACACACACACACACACACACACACACACACACACACACATATATATATATATATATATATATATATATATATATATATACACACACACACAAACACACACATACATATATATATATACATATATATAATATATATATACACACACACAAACACACAGATATACAATTAAGACCATACCTAAATTAAATCCTAAACCGAATAGGAATTTCCTAGCAAGACGTTTCAGTAGTAAATTATACGGCCATCATTGTGAATAACGTCGATATAAGCATCTGCAGAAGGCTGGCCGGAATGTCTTTCCAAGTGGTGTAGTTGGCTTCGCAGAGATCATGCACGGCTTGGAATTGGCGTCCATTTCTATAGACTTCTCTTAAAATCCACCTAAACATTTTCCATGGTATTCCGTTCTAAGCGAACACTTTGGCGGGTAAAAACTGTCACGTTATTCGCTCTGACGAAGTCCATTGTCCTGCTGGCATTGTGGATTGCACCGTTGTCCTGTTGAAAGATCCAGTCATTTCCACACAAGCAGGGTCTTCAGTTAAAATGTATACTCTCTCTAACAGGCCAATGTATCAAACAGCGTCCGATGCCCCTAAATAACCTGAAGCTCCATTGTTCCTTGGATTGAGATAGCACCTGAGATCGTGAGGGAACCTTCTTCACTGTGTCTTGTAGGAAATGTCTCTGGTAGGTTATCATCATGGCAGTAATTTAGATTATCCAGGTTAAAGTTTTCTCCTCAGAGAACAAAATTGTCTTCCATTTTTCTATGCGCTATTTTTGATGCTTTTCAGCAAATTTTAACTGAGCTGTTTTGTGGTGTGAAGATATGCGTTGAGTTTGAAAATGTTTATCGTTTTAAATCGTTTCCCTCGGAGATGGTGCCATATTGTTATTGAGCTGCATTCTTCGTCCGTAAGAGTTTTCCAAATCCGATTAAATCTTCTTAGGTCGAACACTTAGAATTCCGTATCCCTTGCAATTTTACAACGACCAGTTTCGAAAACAAAAGCACGTTCAGAAAAAAAACTTGCATTTGCAGCTCGTAAATTCTTCCACGTCCAGTTTCTGTCAACTTTTTAGTCTCTGCCATGTTTTTGTCTGATGTAATTGAAGGAAATACCAGTGTTAGATTATTACTGTTCTAATACTTGAACACATAATAATAAATTCTTTTAGGTGTTTACCAATTATATCTTCAGTTGATTATGGTTTTAAACATTTTACTAGCTCGTCTTTATCCTGAAGTTTTCAGTATTAAATTTTTACCATTTAAATTCTAAAAAAGTTTTTAATTTTTATTTTTCCATTCTTATTTTCATTTTTCGAAGCTCTACACAAATAAATTATTGAGTTTAACAGTGTAAAATGCATTTTTAAAATTTTTTTTATAAGCCTAAGATTTTCGAAATAAAGATAAATATATACGTGTGTGTGTGCATGTGTGTGTAAATTATTTACAGATAGAATGTATGTGTAAAAGAACAGAATGAATATAAGACAAGAGGAAAATCCTTTCTTAGCGCACGCGTTTCATCCTCTGAGGGAATTTACCAAAGCAAATGATTAAAATAATGTATTTCTTGAATAGTACCCGCTTTCTTTTGCCTCATCAGATTTTGAATTACGGCGATTGGTATCCTCCCCTTGTTTTAACTGACTTTTCAAGCAACTGATGAATATTCATGAACGTTCTCAAATTTGAGAGCATTGATACACCAATGACATCCTTGTGTGTTATATAATAAACACGGGCAACATACATAATAAATCCTACATTGGCCTTGATTAATTCCCATAGAGGACGATATGCGTCGCCTAAGAATTGCTTTTCCTCTGGTCTATATATATATATATATATATATATATATATATATATATATATATATATATATATATATATATATATATATATATATATATATATATGGTCATTTATTTGAATATTACAACATAAATATGTTATAAAACCACGACAAAAATAGCCATTTTGTTTCAACACTTCTGGTGTCTTATCAAGTGATGATGTAGAATATAGAATAAATGGTTTTAAAAGTTTCAAATTAATTAACGATCTTTAGCTAGGAGTAAACGCTGTTACATAAGCTATATATATATATATATATATATATATATATATATATATATATATATATATATGAATGTATGTATGTATATATATATAGAGAGAGGGGGAGACAGAGACAGACAGACAGACAGAGACAGAGAGAGATACAAAGATAGTTATATATGGGTTACGGAAAAGGAACAGGTAACATGTGAGAGAATCTTCATCACAACGAAAATTAAAAATATTACCTGTACTATCTGTATCTTTGTGAAGATATTACGTTCATTGTAGAAAAAATTAAATTGATTCTGTTCATAAATACATGTACTACATGCAGCTACACTAGAATTCATTCGCCTACAATCACTATGAAATTAGCACTAGTTTTCCTCCGTCTTTTTAATTTTATCAATAACTTTAGCCGAGACATTTTACTTTTTCATCATAAATATTAAGTCAACAATTAATCTCGAGAATTAAAGATCATTTTTTTTTACATTTATCAGTGGTACATTTAAGCACGCAAATGCAGTGAAAGTCTGAAGTTTTAATTATATTTTTAAATTGGAAGAGTATTTGCATTTATCCGACAATGCAACTGTTTTTCCTAAGTAATTATCATTATACCATAACAGTTGTCTTAGTTCTCATCATTGTACAATAGAATATCATACCATCAGATGAAAGAATGAACTGGCGAAAATAATGGAGAAGAAATGATAAGAATCTTTAGAAAACTATTTTTGAGCACGTCTAGTAATGAATTTCGAACACACGCACTGTTTAAATAGACTGAAGCTGAAAAAGCCACGCACAACAACTGGGAAATTAAAGATATGAGATGATAAGGTCATAATAACATTCAAGTTTCGAAACAAGAATTGACCAAAATCTTATTATAATAAACTTAAACTTTGAAAAGTCATTGTAGTGGAAGTATGGCTTGAATTTTTTGACTGACATTATGGCTAAAATTTCTGCTGAAAGAAATATAAAGGTTATGAATTTGAAGAAGAAGATGACTCAACGAATAATAAGCAAGCGGCTGGGAATTACCCAAACAGGGTTCAATCCATCGAAAAGTCATTTACTATTATTGGAAGTATTTTAATTGCGGAAAAAAATCGGAAGAGCACAACAGTTACTCAAGAGATACGAGAAAAGAAAGTGAGTCTCTCAGTATGCAATTAACAGCAAGACTGTTGAGAAGGATTCAGTATTAACAGCCTGGTTTCAGTTGATACATCATGCAGAGTATTCCGAAAAAAAAAACCCAACTTGAATGGGCGTATAGCAAGAAAGCAAAAACAAAGTAAGATTCACCAAATTCAGCGGAACTGAAGATCAACCTGAGATTCTGAAAAGTGGCAAAAAGGAATTTTGTATTGATGAATGCAAAATAGTGCTATATTCTAATTCAAAAGAATATGTATGAAGAGCAGTCGGGGACGGAAACAAGGCAAAAGAAAGATTTTAGAATGTATTGCTGGAATCTAGGTTTGATTCAAAAGAGATGGTAAAAGAAAATTGGAAAACATTGAGTGAAGACATAAGTGTGAAACCTATATTAGTTCACTACGGCCAAGTCTTCTGCTAGACTACGGCTATGGGGTGATCTGTTAGCCTGATGTTTTACATTGCCAGATGCCACCTATAAAAACAAACCTTTCTTGTTGATAGATATCTTCAACTTTTAAAATCAAAATCTTCAATATAATTGAACCATTGTTGTGGAACCTGAAGAAGCATGTGCTACAACAGCGACCTCATGATATCCAAGGTAATAGTGCCAAGAAGAACGAGAAATAATTCTCGATGAAAAAATCTGTACCTCGTTCCACTGAATGCCACGTCGAATATTCAAGTGAAGGGGATTAATATTTATTACTAACTCCATGATTTGAGGATTTGTGTATTCCGTAATAATAAAGATCACAGGAAAGATCTGAAATTTTAAATTATTGCTCGCGGTCCAGTATTCTTCAATGGTCACTTTTCCACATCATTATACTTGAGATTGTTTATCGTCCACAATACCGTAATAACAAAAATGCAGTAATTTGATGTAGCTCTCGACAAATATAAAACCTCTTGAGAAAAGCAGACTGCTAAATATCCTTAATTTTGGGGTAAAATTAACGATATTAATTAATTTACCAATGTGGCACAATAGTTTGACAAGCCGTTGCATATGTGTGTATAGTGTAAAATAATTATATATATGCAGGATGTGTCTTCAATAATCGGTGTTAGAATATACGTCAATAGACAGTATAGAATAGAATTCATCTGTGAAATATACTTGAAGTGACAAATAAAAATAAAAATGATGAAACAATAAACAAACACCAACTGGCATGTATATATATATATATATATATATATATATATATATATATATATATATATATATATATATATATATATATATATATAACATGAATCATTCATACAAAAAGTTGATTAGTGAAGTTAATGATATGAATAGCGGGAATACATCTTTACAAACAAATTTCTTAAAATTACATTAACACACGAACCTCTAGAATAATGTTATGATCCCTGTTTTTAATAAATTGAAGTTGTATAAGGTATTTATTTACTAGTACTTCCGTCTGTTCATACAGACATCATCAGACATGGAAATTGATTTGTTTTTTTAGTACATCCAGAAATAACGTGACACGAAAGATTAGATGTGAATCGAAATATGTTTTTTTTTTAAATGTGTTATTGTTAACAGTAAGAAATTTTGGAGCGTGCGGTCTTAACGCTAAGGTGACTTTTTTGAAAATTTAACAGAGTGCGTTTTTTTACTAATATGGTAATGTATAAATACGATTTATGTGAGTAAAGGTTTGTCACATACCTGACTGATTCTACCTTCAGAATCCCAGCTCTGAACATTCGTAGACGCAGCTGTTGGGATTTTTTTTGCGATTTGTTGTGACTCTAGACATGACAGATTTTTATTTTTGTTTCTCCTATTTATTCTTTTTTTTTTTTTACTAAGAAAGTTGTATTTTGTTTGGTATATAAATAATTAATATTAACGTTCAAATTACATATATTAAGTTTATTATTTATTACATATACATACATACATACATACACACACACACACACACACACATATATATATATATATATATATATATATATATATATATACATACACATGCACACATAATTTTATATCTTCATTGAGTTAATGTTTTGTTTTTAATTTGAATTGGTGGTATCATAAGTATTCATTGTAGGAGGGTAGATTTGTAAATAAATTTATTTATTAATGTTAAAATCAATGTGCATGTGTCTGTAATTATACGCTTAAATATACGCACACGTGCACACCTATGCACGCCCGGATATAGGTATACGTACTCGCACATATATACACATACACGTGCGAACACGAGTACATGTACACTGTGTTTTGTTGTTAATAAAATCGTGCTTAAATGGTAAAGTATGTGGGATTAATATAATTTGATTTTGGTATTTTTATACATACATATATGCATATATATACATATATATATATATATATTTTTATATATATATATATATATTTATATATATATATATATTTATATATATATATATATATATATATATATATATATATATATATATATATATATATATACATACATACATGTAATTGTAAGTATATATGTAATTAGAATACGTGTATGCTCATATCAGGTTATAGTTTATTTAATGTTTCATTTTTATTTTATATTTAATGGTAAGTAGTTAATTTGATTTTGAAATGGTGTTATATATTGAAGTATTACTGTGGCTTACGTTTAGTCATTTTTGCTGTTTGTGTGAGTGAATATATTTACATGTACACATACACACACGCGTATAGGTCTGTATGTTTAATGTTTTTTAGTTTATTTATTTATTAATAAATTAAGATTCTATTACATTTCTTTAAACTTTGTATTATATTTTTCAGTAATTTATTTATTTAAAGTTTATATTATATTTATTTTATTTTATTTATATTTATTGTAATTATTTATTTATATGCCTACATTTATCCATTATTTCAATTTTCTTGTTTAAGTGTTTATTTTGATTTTTAAATCCAATTATTACTACTTTTTCTCCGAGCATAATTACAATTTTTACAGTTAATACTGTATGCAGCTGATATTTTTTACAAATTTCCATTTGATTTTGGTGAGGATATTTTCTTATATTGGATTCATATGTATTTTGATAGGGTTATAATGGTTGAGCACTTTTTCAAATGGCATTTTGGGGTTATAATATATTTCTTTAATATTTTTTGATGTTTCATCTATGTAAATTTTTTCTCCTGTGATAATGTTATGCGATATCGTTGTATATGATGTTATTGGCTAAACATTTTTTGTTAAGTGGGCATTTTTTTTTGTTTCTGTAGTTATATTTAATGGTGGTATATTGCTTCATGTTATTGTTATTATTGTTGTAATTGTTATTGGTTTCGTTGAGTATTTCGTAATGTACTTACTTATTATGTTCTCCATCCTATCCATGTAGCTGTAAATAATGTTGACAATTTTTGCTAATTTCCTATATTTAAGGAATTTTTTATCAGTTATATTGAAGAATATTTTCCCTGCTTTTGTTTTTATTATATTTTTGTCGAGGGATTGAAACAAATTATGTTTATCTTTCTGTTATTTATTTTTCGTTTTTGCAGTCTCGTTTATTTGAATATCCACTAATTCTAAGGGCTGATTCATATGCTTACTTTCTTTTTCTTTCATTCAATATATTAGGCTACTATACATACATATATATATATATATATATATATATATATATATATATATATATATATATATATATATATACATATATATATATATATTTGTTAACATATGTATATATATGCTCATATATATATATATATATATTTGTTAACATATGTATATATATGCTCATATATATATATATATATATTAATGTATATATCTATTTATATTTCCTAATGTATGTATATATATATATATATATATATATATATATATATATATATATATATATAATATATATATACAGAGTGTATCAAAATACTGTTAGAAACTTTGTGGGCGTGTTCTTCACAATAAAACAAGGACAAAAGTTTTTGAGTTATTAATTTTTCGAGAAAAAATACAGTAGATGTCGCTGTGTTGATGTGTAGACTAGGTTATATTTGTCATTCGTGTACATTTGTGCCTAGTCTTCATTCGATGTATAACTGCAATATTATTTTTGGTTTGTTGGACTGCATATTTAATAGCGTCTACCGTAAATTTTAAACTGAATAACTCAAAGACGAAGGATTTGTAGATATATGTTTGTATGAACTTTTGTCCCTGTTTTGGTGTGCAAAAATCCGTTTCCAACGTTTTGATGCACCATATATATATATATATATATATATTTGAATGGACATATTGATATTATCTACAGTATTCAAACGCTATATAAATATACTGTAAATTTTTCTAGTGCGTTTGCTTGCGGCTAAATCATGTTGAAAGGGCTGTTCACGTACGTTCATCGAAATTAACCAACGTCGAGCTTGATCAGTACTCAGATGGGTGACCACTTGGGAATACCAGGTTCTGTAATCCTGGATGTAGGGGTGGTGTAATGAATAATGGCTCAGAAACTTTAATAGGAGCGTCGGGCACCAATTGCGCATATACCCTTGCAAAAGTTCTGAAATCACTTCTTCTCCCCGCAGCTATGAGAATGAGAAGAAGAAGAATGAGAAATCCTCTCTAACTTTGGAAAATAATTTGTTTTCTTTCCATTGTTTGTCTATTTTCTTTTGAGACTAAACATATAAGAGTTTCTATGTGATCTTTTTCATTTACGTAGCTCCAATCTCGAGACGTATGAACAACACATATTGTGGCAATATATTTTTATTCAATCATAGTAATTATCATTATTAAATGAGGAGATAAAATATTTTAATGAAACTGGGTATAAAAATACAATATACACATTCTTCTTTCATTAAATAAATCCACATTCTGATTTAAATTAAATTACTTTTAAAACGTCATATAAAGCAAGACATCAGTTCTCCGATCTAAAATTTACATATGCTCTAGTATATCATTTTTCGAGCACATTCTCTGTCAATCGAGAGAAATCATTGCAATCCACAAATCTCTATACATTATAGTTTTTAGGAAGTGCTTTCGTGATCACTCCCAATCTTTGATCTACTCTTCATCTACACAAGCTGTTTAGCTAAGTTACTCGCTGTTATCCTCCATCCTTCTTCTCTTCAGGTTAATCTGTAAGTGTGAGAAATTTCAGCCGTTTTTCTCATTCACATTATACGTGTTTTTTGTTTGTTTGTTTTTAGTTACATAATAGTTTGTTACTCTTTTTCATTCTATTGAATTTGTCCTGTTTACTAAAAGCTTGCATATCTCTTGGAATGCATGGTTCGTTATTCCAGTGTGCCTTCGTATTTCAGTTTTACATTTTACGTCCTCTAGCTGAAGACTTCCCAGATATTGAAATTTTAGTACATGCTTGGTGTTGACATTTTCAACTCGTAGTCCGAGATTTTGCTGACAGCAATATAGTCCCTCGTCTTACAACTGATGGTTAATTCTTTCAAATTAATTTCTTTCTATCGCTTATTATATTTCCTAGGACTTCCTAAATTTTCTTTTCGGTTAAAGCTACCAACATTGTGTCATGTGCACATCATTTCTTTTGAACTTCCAATTCTCTTAGGATCGCC
>OZ038475.1:37050495-37120495 GCA_964036315.1 Acanthosepion esculentum | reverse complement strand
TGCCAGTTTGAAATACAATTAATATAAAATTAAGAATAAATACAGCCCTATATTTGTTATTGTTATGGTCTAAGTTCCTTGTACCACGTTGATGGTCCAAGGTAAAACCAATGAAGGAATATCTCGAACACCGGTATGGAATAACACAGATATATATTACAAATAGAATATATGTAGAAAAGATTATAAGTGTTAGTAGTAACAATCACGTTAGGTTAGAGAGAACTATGTTGTCTCAAAGTATCACTATTCCAATGTCTTACAGTGAACGTCTGAAGGCGACTTTGTCTCTGACTGACTCAGAAATCTGACTCACACTGTCACTCACTGTGTCTCTCTGCTACTTCCTCTTGAGGCGCAGTATTATGAGGTACGGACTAGTCCATTACTATTATGGGTAGGTTCCCATAACAGTTATATACGAATAAAGTGTCGCTGGTGACACTTGAGTTTGAACATAGATCGCCGGTGAGCAAACACAGGCGATCCCATTGTTGAAACAAGAAGATCTCGTTACCATAGAGGAAACGTATATATCGGAGGTAGCCTGTGTCTAATTGATTGCTATTTCTCCTCTATCTTCTATTACTATACGGATCACATTTCTAGTCTATACACTATTAGTACAAGATCAGCTATCCTCTACTCTATTCACTGTACTATTTCTCTTTTCGGATTATTATACTGATTAATATTCGAGCGAATGCCAGAAAAACATCATTTTATTTGTTATTGTTATGGTCCAGGTTCCTTGTACCACGGTGATGGTCCAAGGTAGAACTTATGAAGAATAACTCGAACACAGGTATGGAATTACACAGATTTAATACAAACAGAAATATATACAAAGAATTAGAAGTATTAGTAATGACTATCAGATTTGGTTCGAGTGAACTATGTGGTCTCGACAAGTATCACTATTCCAATGTTCTTACAATAATCCTCTTGAGATGCAGTATTTATAATGTTCGGAATAGTACATTATTATTATGGGTAAGTTCCCATAACAGTTATACGGATATCTCTTAGCACTTCAGACATATTAAAGAGGACTGTCGTGTGTCATTTTACTCTATATAAAACTACCAATTGAAATTATCTTCGGAGATTTTATGCATGAATCTATATGAGTAAGGGTGTTGAAAATATATCTCACCGATTTTTAGACAATTCACTTCAAGAAAAGCTATAATACCCCGATACACCAAGGAGCTACTAGGAGTGGAAGAGAATGAGAAGACCTTAGAAGGGACTGGAAACCCAATCCTAAAAAGAAAGAATGAATAAACCAAAGACCGGGGCAGTAGTTTTCATGAACCATCGAATGTCTTTGTGAATTTTCAATACTCTTTCTTTCGTCTTGCATATATTCTGTGCGTATTTTTATTTGTGCTTGTGAATGCATGTATGTGTGTACCTACGTTCGTTTGTGTGTGTATGTACGCCTATGTGTGTATGTTTGCCTCTCTGTGTGTACTTTGTATAATAATTAAGTTGTAAGGAATTTTAGCTTGTACAGAGATAAGAATTGAAGTCAGAATACGGAAGCATGATCTATCTCTCTCTATATATATATATCTATCTATCTCTCACACGGAGATATATATATATATAAAGCATTCATATACTGTCTGTGAGATTAAATCGATTGAAGTATTTCAAGGCTAAGTATTGGTTTGACCAAAATGTTACCTGTGTATTTAGGATTTGCTTTTTTTTTATAATATGACTACTTTCAAATATTTCACCTATAATTTTGCTCTGACGAATTATGTAAGAATTGTTTGCGTATGTCATCTTATTGATTCTCAGAAAGAAGATTCTAGAACTTAACCGCAATGTTCGGCATATTATACTTTGCGTTTAACGATAGGGTGAAAGACACCTCAAAAACAATATTTTGTGCAGTTCTTTTGCAATTAAAAAAAAAGTATTTATTCGATAAAATATAGTTCCTCCAAAGGATTAAACATACAAATACATAATTTCAAACGAAATTTCGTTCGCAAAGATCCTGACTTTGTTTAGAAAGATAATATCTCACGAAGTTAAAAAGTACTAGAAAGTTAATTATTATAAAATAATCCAAACCCCGACGCCCTGCATTTTTCAAGCGTATTCTTTGTTAAAAGAAGTGCCTATTTCTCAAACCACCATCTTTGTTTACAACATAAAGCATTAAAACATTTAAGGGAAATTGTTCCGTCATTGCAGATTTTTCATACCCCCATAAATAAAAATACTCGAAAAAAAGCAAATATATGAACTAGAATAGAAAAATATAACCAAGAAGAATGTTAGGGAAGGTATAATAAAGTGGAAGTTCCCCGAAAATTACAAGGTAGCCAATTCTTGGCTCTACCATCTGTCATCAATCAATAAAACAATTTGTGCAAATTTTAATTTTGCTAATTTATAACCCTAATGAAGTCACAGTATGTATCACTGAAAAATGAGTGAAACAGATAATCTGAAAAAATGATAGACCAATAACATGATCATATCTAACATGACGAATTGTACTGACTCTTTTCTATATGAAAACAACATTCTTGGAACAGAAGTGACTTCGGTGAGGTTCATATGGTGGCAAAGAACATCTATTTATATACAAAATTTTCCTGGAAAATTGCAGAATACGACGTAAATATCTCAGCAGAGCATATATTGATTACCATAAAGCTTTTGATAGTGTGCCCCAAACTTAGACTCTTAAAGCTTTGGAAATATACAAAGGCTCCTCGATTATACTAAACTTCCTTAAACATAGCATGGGACTGTGGAAAACCACATTATACCCAAATCACACCATAGACACTGCCACTTCCAGTCGCCAGAATATCCGACGAGGAATATTTCAAGGAGATTTCCTGTCAGCCCTTCTGATTTGTCTGTCCTTAATATCCAGTTAGCATGAACTAATCAGTAATAGCTATGGATAAAAATAAACAAGAATTGATTTAATATCCTACACTAGGTGGATGATCTCAAAATCGCTGCCAAAGATGACTGAGTTCAAGGGCCTCCTCAATACAGTAAAATGTTTCACTGACGACATACGTATGTATTTCGCATTAGATAAATGTGCAAAAGCAACATTTAAGAAGGGTAGAATTAGAGAAACTCTTTCAGTATTTGTAGATTTTGTAACAAAGTTTAGAAAACAGCAATAAGAAGAAACCTATAGATACCTAGGCATCAGGAAGGTAGATAGGATACAGCATACATAAATGAAGAATGAAATAACAAACTAATATTACAGACGTATGTATCTGGTGTTTAATACGGAGTTGAATTCACAAAACAGAATATCAACATAAATACCATGGTTTTATATTTGTTCAACACAGTTTCAACATCCTTAACTGGACCATAGTTGATATTAAGCGTATACCAAAATGAGAACGTTTCCTACTTGCCATCACATGGATAATGCCAAGGCTGAATTTAATCGCTTGTATATGTCCAGATCCGAAGGAGGTAGAGGAGTAGTTCAACGAGAATTTTATTACAAAACTAGAGCTATCGATCTACAAAGAATCATGGAAACTACAAAAGGATGGGTGATGATCTGTGTCAAAGAAGATGAAAGAATTAAGAAACTGTATTCAATAATAAAGGAAGACACCAAATTCAAAATGGAATTTCAAGTGGCTGAAGAAATAGAAGTAAAATAAATGCACAGAGTGCAACGACAAAATGCTTAAAAAAGAAAGCGAAAGCAAATGGAATATTACCAAATGCAAAAACGATGACAAGATAAACCTCTTCATTTTCAATATTATGCACCTACCAGACAAGCTGATATAGACAAACCCTATACCCATCAGTTGTTACGTGTTACAGGGCTAAAAGTTGAAAAGGAGGGCCTTATTCTTGTTTTATAGGACCAATGGTTGCTAACTAGCAAATAACCAAGTACACACAGTGAAACATTGTGTTATCCCAACATGTAGATTCTGTGATAAATATCCAGAAACATTTGATCATCTTGCATCATGTTGTACGGTATAGTCACCCACTGAATGTACAATCTGGGATTAAAAACCGTGACAAAATCTGCGTTGGAAAATCTGAAGAATTTACGGCAAGGAAACTGCAAGAAGCTATTATGAATATCAACCAGACATGGTTATAGAGATAGGACCTTGTAACAACTTTATGGGAATTTACAATACACGCAGCAGTACTATCTGAGAGAAACACCTTCATGAAAATTATCGAGAAATTGTCCAAATATAAGGAACTGGAGATCGAGATTAACAGAATGTGTGGAATGAAGACTGAAACTGTACCAACACATCATATACTAAGCAAAGTCCTATAAGTTAAATGACAATTATCTTATAGATCCTAAGTGTTGTGAATTCCGGGATGAATCCGATATCATAATAATAAACGCCAGGAATGGATAAGGAAAATAAATCTATTAACGTAATAATAGAAACTGGTAATACGGGTTAGTAGATCCAGGAATGCGGGTTAGTAGCAATAATATAGATACAGTCTTCGTATTGAAGTATCTCGGTATGACTCCTTACTGAGTCTACGTGCTCGCTAACTGTGACGCTTGCCGCCGATGTCTCTGTGTGACTTACTCTACTACTCTTCTGTCGTTCCGTGTCGACTCCTCGGGTATTCACTGGTAGTAGTATATGTATACCTTGGGTCAGTCCATTTGTGTGAAAAGGGGAAACCCCTTAACACTAAGAACCATAGTAGTAGTATATGTATACCTTGGGTCAGTCCATAGTTTGGACCCAACTCTACAGGATACAAAGCATGAAACATAACATACACAAATAATAATAATAATAATAATAATAATATTGAATCATTTTATTTTTAAAAATTCAAGTTTATATCACTTAGAGTCTTCATTTGATTCCTTCCTTCCAATAAAATATTCGACTATATTTTAAAATATTCTTAAATTCAAACTGAAACGTTTAAACTTATAGTTTCCAATAGTAATGCTTTTGCGTATATAAGTTTCTCAATTAACTTCCCATTTGCAGCGACGAAAATATTCTTGGAACTAGACGCGTTGTAAAAAATACATTTCCTTCTTGTCATTTCTGTTATTAATTGAGAATGTACTGTGAGTAGAAGTAGAAATATATCAAAAGCAGGAATCTCACAAAGTGCACTGATTCAAGGTCAGGTACACCAGTTAAAATCAACTCCGATAAATTTAGTAAACAATACCCCAATTACGTATTTAATTCATTTGTTCAATCTTACATTGTAGATCCCTCATTAAACAATGGAAAATATTTAGATAACTTAGAATGTAGCACACATAAACAGTGCTACAACTTTCTACTTGCATGACTATCAGCGTGGAAAGTAGGAATAGAATGTCAAGTTCAAATTCCATCCAAACTGTTGTGTTTGCCATGACATTATAACCTGCTTCCCCATCTAGAGGTTAATATAAGAGTGGATTGGGCTCATTGGATGACAAAGTGTTTGGGAATTAAAAAGAAAAACTCTGACGTCAGAGCCAACTCAAAAATATCTAACATACAACTCGGTTGTATTACATACGTTTTCCATTCAAACATAATAAGTCCCATAATCGTATAGATGAGGGAATTTGATAAAACAATCTGCTAAAATTTGAGTCGATGATTAGCAGAATTCGATGAGAAACGGCCAGAATTATTTAACAGAAATATTCTATCAGACAGATTGTCCCTGTTTTCTTAAATACGGAGCCCAGAGTTTTATTGTTTGTAATACGAAGTAGATTAACCAATTCACATAGCCGGAACTGCATATTGTGTATTAACACGAAGGACATAGGAATTCACATAATTATGTTTTACTTAGGAACATTATATGTTTTACTGGAACAAAACATGAAGTTATGAGTAAGATATCAAATATAAGTGACCAAAACAATATTTTAATGTCGAATATTATTTCCCACTCCGTTTATCTTAGCTTGCATGATATGTACATATAATTTCGTAAACTTATTAAGTCATCAGACAATGTTTATTTGTCACAAAACATCAAATTTAGAGACTTATTAAAACATTTAACGACTAAACTATAGAATTCTGACACTGGAAGTATGTTATTTGGCTCTGAATTTTGACAACATATAAACCATAACTGGGTTATTTTATCTGTAAAACCTCTCGCTTGTGGTATTCCCTTCCGGTTCCATGCTTTCCAGACAAGTTTAACCTGCAAGAATTTAAATGCAATGTCAAAGACTATCTACTGTCCTCCTGACTACTATTTCCTTTTAGCGCTCATAATTAATGTTTCTGTTCCTAATCACTCCATGTGATCCTTTGTGGTTTAGTGGTCTTACTACCTTGCATGAGGTGATACCGATTAGAACAAAACACTAACATATTCAAAACATATATTTGAGTCAATCGGTACACGTTGTTGTGTTTATATTTAAGCCAATAATCAATATTAGTAAGATTTATGCTGAATTCCACAGATAACTCTTTGTAATTTTTACATCCATAGATAAACATTGCTCTGATTATATCTGAGCTAATATAGGAATAGTGAGTATGCAAAAATTCAATGTAAATACTGGGCATATTTATAGTGAATTCCGTCAATAATCATTTATCCTAGGTTACCTGAATCTATAAGTAAACATTGGTTATGTTCATACATATTTACATAGAAATCATCGTATGTAAACTTGTCTGCAACCGGCCACTCGTAAAATCCTGCTTTAAGGAATCTTACCCATCTACAATAATACAGCGTACTATTCATTCACATGTTACTTTTACAGTGTTCGATTAAAATAAATCAATGTAAACTTAGATACAAGATTGTATTAATTTATAACTGAACTGTCTCCTGGACAACCACCGTCTTAGTTTCTTTATCAGTATCAGTGTAGTGAAAACAGAAAGCCCGAATAAACTTAAAGATAAGCTTTATCCCAATTTATACATACATGTGGAAAAATCAACTGATAATATCTACAGTCGACTCTTCTATTCTCAAAGAGGTAGAAGAGAGTTCTCAATCACTTTTTAATATTACAATCAGTATTTATCAATATGTAATGACAGAGGAATTTTAAATAACTAGTCAATCCTAAATTGATGTTTTCTTTTGTTTTTTAATCAATTTACCCCAATCAAGACGATAATGCCATTAAAACACAAAGGACTACTCGGAGTAAAAGAGAATGAAAAAATATCCGAAGGATCAAGAAACCCATTTCTAAACACGGATCAAGGGATAAACCTCTTCTATTGTTTAAAAGATCGGCGAGGAATGTAAGGGTGACGATGGGCGAACCTATCTACAGCTACTGAGGAAAATAAATAAAAAGTAAATAATAAATAAAATTTCAGAGTTTTGGAGGAGAAGTTAGAAGTATAAGATTGGAGTAGAATATAGAAAGGACCGGAAACCCAGTCCTAAACAGGAAACAAGGATAAATCGCTACTCTTCTTCAAAAGAACATTACAGTGAATTTGAAATATTCGCTACTATAAGAAGCACCTCGGTGTTTAGCCTAATTCCCTGAACCAGGCTTAATGAAATTGGGTTTAATAAATTCATACACGAAGTAAACCCGAAGTATTAATTATATTCTGAGAGTTTCCGTTCATATGATGAAATAAGAATGAACTCTGCATAACAATAAGACATTACTTTAAAAAATGTTGAAAAAACTTTGATCGTTAACATGATAAAAAACAATTATTTTTTCACCACATATAATTATGAGTTAATTTTAATTTAGATATATTATTCTACAATATTAATTGCATTTTACATTATATATATATATATATATATATATATATATATATATATATATATATATATATATATATATATATATATATATACATACATACTTTCAATAAATAATCGTACAAACGTTGATATGATGCAACCGAATATATTTCAAATGCTATTTCGCATATAAAACGGCTTATTTTTTTATTTGTTTTTTTATCCACTACATTACGTTGAATAGATGTTGAATGAAGGAAGCTAATCCGCTTTCTAATTTAATTATTATGTAATTTAATATTAAGTTTTTGCTGATTAAATATTAGTAATGTAAAGGCAAATAGATTATCAGTTTGCTCATATCAAATTAAACAGATGTCCAGAATTCTTCAGGAAATAAAGTTGCTATTCTTCTCAAATTTTATTTTGAATTTAAATTCCTGATAAGGAGAAATAATAATATAATCACACGCCACATAGAAAAATTACTGTATTGATGCTTCAAAGATATAATCATTGCAAATTTGCATCCTATAAGTATGTTTGTGTGTGCGCATGCGTGCGTATGTAAGTTTGTACATGCTGATATATTGAATTGTAAGTGAGATAGATATGGAGAAACACTTACTTTAAATAACTTTAAGGCATGTAAAAAGTGGGGGAAAACAATAAGAGAAAAGGAAATTTGTTTTCCGAAATGGAAGAAACGTTATAAAAATTAGCAACTTTATTTACAGAGAAAAAATAATTCCTCTCATCGATGAGTATATGAAAATGGTAAGGGTAAGATTAGCCGTTAAAATCGAGGAAGCCTTAGAGATTCATTGACCAAATAAGTTGAAATTCATAAAATTCTTTTGAAACAGATTTGCAAGAAAATATACTTCTAACTTTTCCTACTATGGAACATTCTATTATGTAAGGCACTTGCCTTCTCAAACTGATGTTGAAGATTGTGAAAGACACCGTCCTCATTATCTCATTGTTTTTACTTATAATTACATCTGTTTTTTAGATGGTGATGCTTCATTACCGTGACACCAGTTAAATTATTTATCCCAGAAAACGGTTGTATTTTGTTGATAGTCTACACATCGTAAACATGTTGGATGTCATCTATAAACATCTGTATGGGATTCTAAATCTGACGAGGCTGTTTAGGAATATGATTCGCGTTCTTATAATAATATTTTGTCTTGAGATAGATATGCATTGACTGCAAAATCAGAATCAATCTTTATGCATGAGTAAAAGAGAAAAGGCGTCAATATACGTAATAGAAACATATCGGGAAAAATTAAGGCTTAAGGATGAGGATTTCGCAAGAACGATTTCAACAAGCGAAGGATTTTATCCATGGAATTCTTTTATAAAGAATATGGTTAAAAAAGAAGAGAAAGAAAAATATCTTTTTTTGATTATAATCATAGCTAGAGCTAAGAATAAGAATGAAAAACTTTTAAAGATTAGCGGTAAGTTGCATGTGTGTTTGGAAGAGAGTGCTTGTGTTTGTCGCCACGTGGTTGGGTGAAATGAAACCGGGGGTCTGGAATAGAAATCTCCCCGACAGCAAAATGTACCGTGTTGTCGTTACTACTCTTCCTAAGAAAAAATCGAAAGAGATTGAGTCTTGAACTTTCACACCTCTGACTGCTACGTTATTTAGCGAACGTTGAGCGATGTCCATTGCGAGACAAGTTTGGATAATCCCACAGCAGTCTAACGTCTTAGGTCAGAGAACCGGAATGTTTTTTGTATAGCTTTTGCTTGTCATGTATATCGCCTAAATTTTCTTTAGTTAATGAGTGAGCAAATGGAAGTAGTGACGAGAGAAATGATTTTCATTCACCTTGGGAAAAATTACTCACCGTGATTTTTTCTGTGTTATATTTTATCGGACATTTATTTTGTCTTTATCGTCCTGTAGTGTTACCTTCAACATTTGTTTTGTTTCCACATGGCAACTACAATGTAATACAATTAAAACACTTTCTTCAGCTTAACCTTGAAATAACTCCTAATACAACCACAGATCAGGGTCAGAATGGAACAATGAAAATAATTCAATATTAATTTGAAATAAAGACAATATAGTTCAAGGCATATAAGGTAATATTCTAATTGGTTTGTAAATAGTTTAATAAGGTGCTCGCTAATGCCTGGCTACGTCAAAAAGGGTGATAAAATATTACATAAAAATGTGCAAAAAATATTATAATGACGATTTAAATGTAGATCTGTCTTTTATCTGTCTCGCCCTTTCTTTTTAATAACGTTTGACTGGAGAATATCGAATAGAACTACGTAAAAATAAACTCTAAAATTTAACCATATTCGCATGTCTCTATAGACGTGTGCGTGTGCAAGTATCGATGTAAATAAGCCTCACATCTCATAGCATTCTCCAAGATTGATTCCATGAATATATTTACATCTTTAATAAATACTTTTCAATAAATAGTCTGAAATGTTTCATAATTATCCTAACCTTGATACCTACAAATTTCAATAGCAAAGCTGCCTGGCAAAAGATAACCTCAAATATAACAACAACATAAACATGTTTGTCTCATTTATAAAGGGTTTGGACGGCTTTTAAATGTGACTTAATGTTAAGCCTCTAATGAATTTTCTTATTCTTTTAGAGTTGGCGGATATTTGGGTGATATTATTTTTCACGCATAATTGCCATGAAGTAAAGAACATGATCTAATAGAGAAATAAATAAACTTTCACCAATAATACTGATTTATTTACTGCGGATTTCGATCCCTCTTAATAAAACACCATTTATATGAAAAGTTAACTGTTAGTGATTGGAATATTCTGATATAAAAAACAAAAGAAAAAACAAATAATATGTTCTCTTGCCAAATTTCAAAATAAATAAGATTATTGCTTCATTCACTGTATGCATGTAAGATGAAATTGCTTGAAGATATAACTAGAGAACAATCAATTCAGAGTCATGAAAAAATCATGGAACCTAAACCAGTGTCTTTGAGATATTGCCCGTGTGACTTGTCAATTTTCCTGTCACCTCAGTGGGAATTCCAAACCATGTATGTTGGAATTGTATGGCCATCATAATTGCAGCATTCTCTTTTTCTCTTCTTCTTCTTATGCTAGAATACTTTCCTCTCATAATGTATGAGATAATGCCTGAGAGCCACTCGAATTCATTACACCACTTTCTGGTTTCTATGGGAATGAAACCAAGCGGCTCAAATGATTTGGAGTATCCTTTTTGCCTCTGAAACGCCATAGAACTGCCATGAACTATCTCAGCTAAAATACGGATATATTTTAGAATTTCTGTTTGAAAGCATATTTAAATGTTGCATTAGAAAAGTCTACAATTGTTTTAAAACATTTACGTTGTTTCATTTGGCTAGAAATGATACAGTAGTTCTAAATTGATGTCTGGTGTCTCCCGATGAACTTTAAATTCTGAACCATCTACACTAATATCTTTTCTCGCAAGTTATTGACAAGAATATAATATAAAAGATTGCCTGCAATATAGATAAAAAAGACCACAAGTTAATTTTATTTCCAACGACCTCAGTTGACATTATATGTCGAAAGAAAATTTATGTGCTCTATCATTTGATAGGTTGAAAAAAAACTTTTCTATACTTCATAACAAATTCAATATCATTCCATTTGCCTAGAAATGGCATACCCTGCTCTTTGATGACTTACGATGTACTGGAAAAGTCGTCTGATGTCTTTACTACTTAAAATAATGTCGGAACCCTACAGCAGTTTCAGATATTAGTATGCGAACCACTCCTATACCAGCTCATATCTAAAAACTACTACAATTTGTAACTAAACATTAAACAGACGGGGCTGGCAGATATTAACGTATATCAGATAAGAACATGACATGATGACATTAAAGAAATAAATTAAAATGGTTTCTGTAATTTCAGATTTCAAACAATATGATTCATTCGTTTTCTCTTTTGATATTGCTTATCTGACAATTGATAATTAACATATTAGATTGTTTTGCGATGAAATCAAGCGAAATACTTTTACAGAAAGAAAATATTAATCTAACACAATGTACGTCGGCTTACGTTGCTATCATGCTGAAAGTATTACTAAACGGCTGAAACCCAAATTTGAAGGAAACAACGAAAGTGATCAGTACTAAGATCTGTAAACACTCTCTTAGTTGCGGTTTTCTTTCAGGCTAAACTTAAAATATTAAATCCTGTTCACTGAAATATAATCATTGGAAATATGAAAATTTGGATTAGCGAACAATGTAAATAGCGGAGTTGTTCGAAAGATTTCGAAAAAAAAAACAAGACCCCTAATATATTGTTCACAAAAGATAATACTGAAAATATGAAATGCACCATTAATTTTTATTGATATACCAAATGAACAATTATGTATGTGTTTGTGTGTGTAGGCATATGTGTGTATGTACACAGAATAAAAGAGATAATGGGGGCTTATCTGATTATAAAATAATTTAAAAAATGTACGTCGGGGAAGTACCCATATATATATACAAGCAAGACGGGAGTGCCACTAATACGCAAGCGTCTACAGAGAGTGCAAGTAAGGGATAAGACTGCGTATAGAGGGGTAAGGAAAGGAGAAAAAGAAAAACGAAGGAGGATAAAAAGAAGAATGGGGATCAATGCAACAGAAGATATCGATCAACATTACATTTAAATATTTGAAAATTATACTTCTCAATGAACCATGTTAGATGAAGGGAGTTCAACTGGCGGGAAGATTATGTGTGTGTGTGTGTGTGTGTGTGTGTGTGTGTGTGTGTGTGTGTGTTTGTGTGTTTGTTTTTTCATCGACGTATGATCTGCAAATCTGGTAATATATTTGGATATAATCTGATGGGATTCACTATCTCTGATCGATCGTCCTCATTAAAACTAAAACCGAAGTTTTTATTTTAAATTGATTTACAACATTCCTGAAGTACATTTTCTGGGCAATATATTATTCTTACAAAGGCATCCCGAATATTTCCCCTTATATTCCCTCCATTTCTCCTATCCAACCTTTTCCCAACCACATCCCCATCATTTACGTCTCCAAAATTTTTAACACTGATATCCCCCAAATTTTCGCTTTCCAATTTTTCCCCCTCAGACATTTCCGCAATATCCTCCTTCTCACGCATCCCCACAATTTACGTTTTGCAGATATTGACCCTCAAACATCCACACAATTTTTACTTTCAATTCCTTTTCTCTCAGGAATGACCACAATTTTTGCTTTCAAACTATTTTCCCTCAGATATACCCACCATTTTCAATTTTCAATACCTTTCCTTTACACATTCACATAATATTCTCCTTCTAATATTTTTCACGCTGTCGTCCCCACAATTTTCCCTTTGTAGATCTGTACCTACTGACATCCCCACCATTTTCACTTTTCAAATGTTTCCCCACAAACACGCACAAGATTCTTGCTTTGCAGATCATATCCCTGCTATTTCCGGTTTCAAACATTCTAAGATTTCCAATGTCTATAATCATTTCACATAAGAATTTGCTGCAAATCTACGCCACGTGTACTTATGCGTGACCAACCACTGGATAACTGCGAACTCACGTATATGAAAAATGATAATGGTAATTTTCTACGTGTAGTATAGATGCGAGAGAAGTACGAAAGTATGCGACACCCAGTGAAGATCGAACTTACTATTCAGTCGTAATTGATCAACCGAGACCAGCTTGCTAACTATTACATCACGTCGCGGGGCCCATATGAAGAATGATATGTATTACATAAGGTTAAATTATATTCTATGTGCCACGTCTAAAATAATGGACACTTGAGAACAGTATTTGAATCTACGTTAAATGCATATCCCTCTGCGGCCTAGTATTTGCTTTAATCTCTGACCCACAGTCTCCCTCCTGGCAAGATTCTTAAATTAATTTTGGCATCTGCATATTCTGTTACTTGTCTATGAATAATATCATGCATAAATTATAATTTGAATCGCATCTTCGTCGAATGACGATTATCTCCATTAGAGTTGAAAATATGTATTTTTCAATAGGTCCCGCCAATAAAGCTTTGGTAAAGAAAAAACTGTTTCTCGGCGGGTCTGTATAAAAATTAATTAGGCATTTAATAGTACTAATGGCAATAAAGCAGTAAGGTAAGCAGTTATTTTTTCTGTAATGAATAAATATCAAACTACGAGGCCTGATGTTTATTTGTGAAGTTCAAATCTCAATAAAAGTGATACAGTTTTCTGAGAAAATGTAAGTCATGAGTGAATCATGACTGTTTCAGTTTATGTCGACATTCTTCGCTCGGTCAATTCTGTCAAATTTTTTCAGCTATATTCTTAGTGTGGATGAACAGTTGGTCTAATATTTAGAGGCTAGTAACAAGGAATTCGAGTTTGATGTCCGGTCGATTTCGTTAGATTACCTTTCGGATATATAACCTTCAGAATATATAGATTAATCAATTATCCTATAAATATACGATACATAGCAGAGCAAACTCTCTAGTTGTGGTTAACAAAGAGTACAGGGAAAGGAGAATTATCTATGCAAAACCTCTATGTTGTTCTCGACGAGCAATGCAACTAAAGTTATATATTTGCAGCATAAACAAAAGGTTGTCTCTGTGAGAGTTTGAAAATCACAAATGGGACTTCTCGGAAACTGTCAACTAAGCTAAAGATGAGGGAAATGAGAACATTTTCCATCTTCCACAGGGAAGAAAAATTATGGAAAATATAAATTTATTTTCATCATTTCACCCCAAGCATGGCGGGAATACCACTAGTACGTGGGGTGGGGGGTTTACAGAGAATGAAAGTGAGATAAAAGAACGAGTATATGGGCGAGTGAGGAAAGGACAAAATATGAACGGAATTCAAGAAGATGGCGATGGACGCTGCATTAAAAAATTATAAAGACTGTAGTCATCAGGGAAGCAAGTAAGCGGAAATGAGTTCCACAGGCGGGAAGTGCGAGAAAAGTAATTGTTACAGTAGAAGTGGCGGTTATATTTAGCTATTTCAACAATAAACAGGCCAATCTAGAAGTGCGCTCAAATTAATGTAGACTTGTCATCAGAGAAAATATCTCGCCAGAGCTGTTGCCTGGAAAATATTTGTAGAAAAGACTGAGTGAAATCATGTCGTGCTGGTGAAAGTGACTGTAGCCGAGATGTCTAGTCAGGATCGATTATAACAGCTTCATAAAGCAGTAATAATAACGAAATAAAACACTGAGAAAAAAGAGAAAGAAAATAAGTGTTTAGGAAAGAAAGAAAAAAAGAAAGAAAAAAAGAAAGAAAGAAAGAAAGAAAGAAAGAAGGAAAGAAAGGAAGAAAGGATGAACGAACTAATGAACGAACGTGGAATCATATAGAAAAAATACATTCTGTGTCCCATAGATGTGAGCGTAGCGTAGCAGTTATCCGTACGGAAAGTTGAATTGTCATGCTGTGTTTAAAAAAAATTCACAGAAATACACTTAGAAGATATGGATCTATTTTTCCCACTCATGCTAGAGGTAAATAGTAGACAATACTGGAATCCTTAGCTTTCTTAAAGGAAAAACACAGACCTCAATCCAAAACCGTTTAGGTGCGGCAGCATGCAATTCCACCATATATGAACCTACATGCTACGAACATGACTGCAGCAACATCTAGCATGATGTCTTTGTGAACCTATGCTCCATTTGAGTCGACAAGGAAGGTTAGCTTATATAACATACATTACTATCCGTAGAGTGTAAGCGGTGAAAAATGTAACAAACTAATTCACGGAGAGAAAAGTGAAAGAAAGCGTTTCGAATGATTACAGAGGCGAGAAGAAAAGAAATTATAAATATTTTCTTTAACAAAAAGCGAAATTTAGGAAATAGCATATTGGAATTTGGTGCACTTAGTACTAATTTCAATTACATATACGTTGTTGAATAATTCACACAAATAAATTAATCAATATCAAAAATGGTGCAGTCGATAAAATAAATATTAAGCAACGGTATCTCATTATATTTTGAATTATAGTATGAGAAAATTATTAAAGTTGAAATAAGAATTTAAAAGTGTATGATTTAAAAACTTTATATACAGCCTATTTCTACGGTTACAACAATGGCTTCGCAACAAGCGATATCAACAGGATCATTCACATTGCAAGGGGACTATAACGAATTAGATCCATTCGTCAAATAGTATGAACAGTAATGATTATCAACATCACCAGAGCCAGAAAAAGAACTGTCGGATAATTAACTACATGGTCCAGTCGACATAAAAATGACCGCTGTTGAGTAACAAAGACAGCGTTGGTGAACATTTCAGTTCAGTGTTTACTTAATTTGTCAATCTTCTGTTCAGAATTCACTGCATGTGACAATATTTCGTAAATGATGACTATTTTAACACTACTACTTTCAAAGATAGACATTTCTTAGTATGTGTAAAGTGATTGGCCTCCGATTAAACATTCTTATTTGTAAGAAGAGCCAATACCATTATTTGTTGTATGGTCTTAAATACTTCGCATTAACAAAAGGTTTGGATCTTTTAACTACACTCGCCATTACGCTGGCTCGAAATTGTCAAAAAAGTTCTTTTCAATTCAGATTGATAAATAATTTATTACCTGTTGATAATTTCTTTCTATGAGGAACACAACCAAAAAGTAATTAATGTGACTATATTTGTGCCGTTTCGAAATATACGGAGGAAATTTGTGATCCATTGATGAGATTAAGTACCTCTAAAGGATCATTTTCCACATACCACTAATTCGGGGAACCGTCTCTAAGAGGATTCTTCTCCAAATATTACAAACTTAACATGTTCAAGTTCAGGGTTAATCGTTAACTTCCCAACAATTCCTTATAAACTATGACACTTAACAGTTACGCTGTAACCCTTAACCTCCAGTGGCTCTTGGGCCTTGTATAAAGTGAATATATAAAAAAATAATTTGATCATTTTCTTACAAATATATGTCATTTATACACACACATAAAAAATGCATACACACACATACATACATATATAGATACACACACACACACACACACACATATATATATATATTTATATGTACATATATATATATATATATATATATATATATATATATATATATATATATATATATATATATATATATATATATGTATGTATGTATACAGAGTGCGATTGGTAAATTGTCACGATGTTATATTTTTAATTTCGCGCATATGCGTTAATTCTTTTGATTTTATAAACGGCCCAGGACAGTAGGGTTAGTTGGGCATCGTATGTGAGAAACAAAGAGCACCATTACGCAATTAACTCCGCCAGAAATTTGGAAACGGCATGCTGTACTCCTTGGCATTCGCGCCGGTAACTCCATACGACCATGTAAAAGTATTTGGGTGTCAGTCTGAGCAGTGTGCAGATGATTCGGAAGGAGTTGGATGATATATCCAGTCAACATCATGGTGCGTCCATTCATCTTCTCACAGGGCCTCATACTAAACATGAAGGCTTATATCAAAAGGAGGTATTGCTGCGCTTGTTTTAGAGAAGGGTTGCTGGAAGACCCTATATCTGGAAACATGACAGTGCTTCATGCGACACAGGCAGGAGAACCCAGTCATGGCTGTCACAATTTCTGCGACTACCTCACCTCTTCCTTTAATCATCTAATTCCCCAAACTGCAACTCCCTTACGTATTATGTGTGGGGAGCTTTTGAGTGAGAGATCAACAAGACCCCATATAACACCAAAGATGAACTGAAGACAAGGAGTATGGTAGCATTCACCAACTTAATCAAGGAGACCGTTCGGAAAAGTTGCAGGAGACTCTGAAGCCGTCTGCAGGCCGTTGTTGAAGCCAATGGAGATTTTAATAAATTTACTCTAATATTTCAAGATATATTTGCGTAGATTTGGTAAATATATCGGTTAAAATGAGATTTCAGTGTTATTTTCATTTTTGCGTAATTTAGACAATTTATCCATCGCACCATATATATATATATATATATATATATATATATATATATATATATATATATATATATATATATAGATAGATAGATAGATATCAATAAACATTCGGCGCTTATTGACCGACCACCTAAGCACTAGTTTCGTTTGAAGTTTCCAAAATCTTTCTCGTAAAACTATTTTCCAGGAAAATAGGTTTTCTCAGGTAAGGTAACAGTTATCGCTCTTGCCAGCATTGATGTGAGATTCATTCTTAACCTTTTATTTGAAATAGTGGGGAAGGCTGACATCTTCATTATGACATTATTTTCTCTATCAGTTACTTGTGATATACATTTGAGTTGTTGCAGCTGTTGAAATTCCTCAACTGATGCTGTTTAATTGTTAATGATTCTGTTGCGTCAATCCACAAGGCTCATTGTAGCGCGTTCATCACCAAGGTTCAAACACTTCACTCGCTCAAATATATGTTTAAGTATTTATCCTAGAAATCGGTTTTATACAGCTGTTATTTCATATATTTTTGAATGAGTTTGGCGCCATGTTTGCGTGTGTGGTATGTAATTGATGCAGACGATGGTATAAAGATTGTTCACCGTCATTTCTACCAATGATCATGTTTTGACTGCCCGGAATATTAGCAACAGATATATTGGTCTATATGAGGATGTGGAAGTCGACAATTTCTGCTGTTTGAAAATGCTAAATTTTATTAACAAATTTTACTATCATCCGATGATTCCTCTTATGTAACTAAATTATTTTAACTCGTTTGCCATTTTTGATGGGTTGCATGCAACAATCTGTCAAAAGTTGAGGCAGTTTTCCCTGTTTCATTGCTTTTACTATAATTTCCACAATGATTTTCAGTTTAATTCGGCACTCTTCCAATGTACGGTATTTACGATGTTTCTATGTTCGTTGTTTGCTCTTTGTAAAAATAACATAATCAACTAGATCTATCTTGGGCATACATTGCTTCATTCCAAAATCATCACTGATTCGGATTTCCGTTGTCAGATATTATTCGAGACTTCATTGATATCAGTTAGCAGCATCCATCTTTTATTGTGTCACTAGTGGCCTTCTCCTTGTCTAAAATAATATACGTATCTTGAGAACCGATAGGAGGACTCATGTAATTACCTAGCTGCAAGCTCAGTCCGTCCATAGGATATTCTTACTGCTAATCTAACGTACAGCTTTCTCTGTTTCATTTGTTTCGCTGTGTTATTTCCAGTGCAATGCAGATCAGTCGTGATAATGTTTTAAGATTTGCGTTGTTCTTTCAGAAGCACAAATCAGCCGAATGTAAATCTTTTAGATAGGATAGCCTGTCAGCCTTGAAAAAATAACTAATTGGAATCATGACTTTAATTTGGGCTTGAAGGCCGACCACGAATGACAATGTTTTAAATAATCAGTATACCCACCTACTTGAAGGCCTCCGTATTTATTCACAATTCATTACTGAATTCAGTTGATTCAGATACATTTGTTAAGAAGCTAGCCGTACATGGGTTAATTGTATATTATGATTTCCTCACTTTTGGCATTGTGATAATAATAGTCCGAAAAATTTTAAAAATTAAAATGTTGTACACGTTCCAGGGGATAGTAGACTGGGCCGTAAACTTTGAAGGATTTCTCGTAAATAGATAAATTAAGCAATTCTCCTCCATTGTCAGTTAGAAATGCCATACAGATATCTTTCCTCATCGAGTGGATTTTACATTTGTGACCGTGAAGCAGACTAACACTTCTATTGTACTAATTTTAAGATATTTTGCTACAGGTAATCAGATATGTCTCAGCTTGTTCGTAAAATTATGGTGTTCTAAGTACGTTAATTAATTGTAGATATAATTTTCTAATTCCTGATATGGCAGACACACGGTAATAAATTATCTTTGTAAATTTTCCTTTGATCGGAGAGATTTAAAAAAAATATTAGTTACACTTCAATAGTCTTACTACGATCATCCGTCCATGTTTTGCATTTTGCTGCTGTATAATGTCTGGTACTAATGCTGTATATTTTGACATTCTTGATAAAATCTGCAATACTTTTGATCCTGATCACGCATCTCGGTTTTAGTAACTTTCCCACCGGTGTGTGTAGCTTACTTGTACATTTTCTATAAATACATTCATGTTAATCATTAGAATTAACTATCCGCTACAGTATTGTTGTTGTGTTTGAATGAGTGCGTGTTTGTAGTGAATGTTTGGATTGTACGAATATTTTATAGTTTTTTCTCAGCCCCGCATTGATTTCGTCCAGTTAACTGACATTTCTGCCATATTTAGGGCTGTGGGGTTTTTTCTACTAACAAATTTTTTTGTTTAGTTTCTTGTATATAGAGTTATACTCATTGTAAATATTCATTGGGGATTTTAGATTGTTATTTTATACCCCTCCTCCCACAGACAATGTATTGTATATATGGGGACTAGTTAGGACTTCATAGAGTCTCTGAGGCATTATCGTGGACGTAGTAAGAATGGTATGTAATGGAGGTGTTGTTTTGGTGAAAGGAATATTGTTTGTATGTTCGGGTCAGTGTTTGCGGCTAGCTAAGTTGAAAGTTAAGACAGAAGATGACCATCCTTTTCACATTTCCCCTTTTTGGCCTTGTGCCACATTTGTAATTTTTACAATAAATAATACTCTCCGCTACAGTACCTTGGTGATGGTAGTTCCTATTTGAACACAATTTACCTAGCGCCGGACGTAATTTTGCAACTCTCTGCAAACAGTTTTGATTGTATCACACTTATGTTAAGTTCATTTAATTTTCCCTTATTTTACGTTCTTTATTGACTGCAGTTTTGCCAAAAGATTGACTTTTCTTTTTTTCACCAAACCCCAGATTTCATTTTACATATTGCACCTATCATTTTATTATCAGATTTTGGTTTTCTTTTATTTTAAAAGTTATTTTTGAATATATTTTTTCCATTTTAGTTTCCTATTATCCTTATTGTCACTTCATTGTTTTCTCTTTGTCACGTTAAATATTTGTTAAGTCTTCTGTGTTTTTATTTTCTACTTTAACTTTTCATGTTTTATTTTGTCTAATCTGTCTGTTTTATTTGTTATTTTCGTGTTCTTTTGGTATTTTTCGTTTAACGTTAGTTTTCGTTCGAAAATTTTTTATGAAATTTTGTATCTGGTATATTTCCCATTTCTTTGAATTTTGTTGCTGTTGTATTTTTTAAGGGAACTTGCTACACGTTTAATTTTTCGTCTTTCTCGTCTGTCTTGTTTGTATATCATTCTTTGTTAAATAACCTTTTTCTCGTCTAATCGTTTTTGTTTTCTTTTTTATCGTGTTAAATTTCTATTGTGTGTTTCCTTCGTCTTTTGAAGGAGTTTGTGATTTAATTGTTTGCATTTATTTTTTCTTTGTTTTCAATTTGTATCTATAATTTTTTATTTCTTTCTATTTAAAAGAAAAAAATATCCATTTTGTTTTAAAAATATATTTAAAAGAAGAAAATAAAAGTGTACTTATTATTCAAAAACACAAATATCCGACAAAATCGGTGAAAAAAAATCTTTTTGTCTCTAAAAAAGGAAGACCCTCCCCAGAAATAACTGAAAATGTCGAAGAAACTACAAATTCGGAGGGAAATAAACTATGGAAGCCAAAAAAGGCCTAAATTTGCAAGAATGCAGCGTCCAGGTTATGGATTCGGAGAAAGGCATGGTAAACGAAAATAGCCGAAATTTTATGGATGACAGGAATCAGGAAAAAGAATTATGGTGGCCGAAAAATACCATAATTTAAAATAGGTACCTCCACGAAATGTAAAAAAAAGAGCATAGCTTGATGAAAAAGACGCCAAACTTGACGAAAACAAAAGTTTATCGTCTAAATGTTTATGTTATTATTAAGAGGAAAGATCAAATTATTTTTGTGGGTTTATTTTTACATTTTTAATCGTTCCTAACACGTCCGAAAATTTCGTTAAAAATCTTGTTTTTTTTTTGAGTCAGCAAAATTGATCATTTTTTTCCATTTCATTGAATCAATGAAAATCTCAGTTTGAAATTTTTTAAATATCAATTATCATTTTTTCAAAACTTATTTTAAGAAAATCAGAAATAATAATGTTTATTTAAAATATTTCGAACCAAGCTTAATTTAGCTTTTGCGCCGAAAAGATGTAATTTGAAAATAAATCAAAGCAGGTCATAAACTTTCGCGTCATTTGACAGGTGTTGAATGACCTATTGATGGATTCCGTGAGGATAATTTCTTCTACGGAAGGAGAAAAGTGAAATATTTTACATTTATGTGAACAAATTATTTAGCTCGTTATTTTTAAGGAAAACCTTCAGCGCTCTATTTTTTTTTGTACTTACCTTTACGTTTTAGATGCTGAAAAATAATTAAAAAAATGTAAAATAAAATACCATGATAGAAGTAACTTAATAATTTATGAAATGATAATTTAATTATTATTTAATAAATGAAAAATTAAATGTGACTTTCCAATCCAATGTATATAGTTTCTATCTGAAATACACCAGAATTTTTACTTAATGGAAATAATGAATTTAATCATTAAGCTTTTAATCAAATCTAAATTTATGTTGGTAAATAATAGAGGTACCTATCTGGTAACCTGATTTAATTTTTTTTATATATTTTTCATTTTATTTCTAATTATTGTTATGACAATTATTTTATTATTAAATTTTATTATTAATTACATAATTACTAAAACTTTTATTAACACAATAAACATTATTGAAAAGAATCTGAACGGAAAATACAACCTGTTGGAAAGCAACCAAGAAGCGAAACGTTATGAAAAGTGCACGTGTTATCCATTTATTACAATAAATGGACAACACTCTTAGATCATGTGACCTTTTTATAATAATGGCAATTTCAGTCTGCCATACATGGAAATAATGAATGTATTAATTAAAAAAATACAACATAAAAAATAATTAAGAAATAAAATAGTGCAACTAAACTTATTAATCTTTGCAATTTTAGAATCGTACATTTTGTTTCCGCTTAATTACTACATCACCTTGAGGAAACAGCCTAATACAGAGTTTTACACGATTTTAAACTATTATAAATTATTTAATTAAAATTTCTTAAAAAATGAAACAATTCTTGTAAAACTTCATTATTCATCAGAAAAATGTTATTTCTTCAGATAATAATGTCCTTAATATTACTTATTTACAAAAGCAATTAAAAGCTTTTCTAATTAAGTAATATCATAGTTTTATTGGATTCATTATTTTTCAATTCAGAGCCGATTTTCAGTCAGATAGCTCAAATTTGAAAAAAAAAGTAGGTGATTTATCATCTCCAAAGACTTCTTCTTTAAAAAATTATTTTTTTCAGAAAACCGAAAGGTTTTGGGCGAAATTTCATGAAATTAAGTAAGTGGGGGGTAACATATTAAAAAAAAAAAATTACCAAACTTTTCAAAAAAAAAATATTTCAAATATAGTTTCATTCATTTTGAATAAATCCTGAAAATTTCATTAAAATTGGGCAATTACTTGATTTTTACAAAAATTTCAAAATCAATGTGTTTTCAATGGAAAAAAAGCGCAAAAAAAATGTTATTGTTTCTGACATCGCGATGACGTAAACAAAAGAAGACTTTAACCAAAATTTCGAACGTGTTAGAAAATATTAAAATTTAAAAAAAAATAATTAAAAAATACTTTGGTCTTTCATCTTAATAATAACATCAGTATTTTGACGTTAAAAATTTATTTTTGTTAAGTTTGTGGCATTTTTCACTACGCTATCTGTTTTCCCGCGAAAAGAGTGAAGACGTCTAATTTAAAAGAAAATGAAAATAGAGAAAAGAACTAAGGCGTGAATTTAGCGGTCGGGGAGACGCCGTTCTGCTGGAAGTCCCCACCGAAGTACAAACTCAACATTACACAGTTCCTTGAGAAGGCTAAGAGCTACGCATATCTTGTCACAGAATATGTGCACTGGGCTAATCCCATTGAAATACAGAATGTTGAAAGAACGAATTGTGTCAGACTTTGTGGTGGACAACTATTCGCACAAAATTTATCGATCCACAAAAGACACCGTAATTAAATCCTTGACATATTATCAGAAAGGATTCTATGGGGACGAGAAGTTCACTTCTTCCCAACTGATCTTGTACTTTAAGCATCAGCTTAAAGTCAAGATTAGCACGGAAAGGCGGCGGCTCCTTCTATCAGAATTTAGCAAAACGTGGGTGAGTCTTGCGCGTTTTTGTCGAGTAAAAATGTGCTGACTTGGAATGGAATTTTGAACCCGATTAGCCATTAGGATATTGCCCTATTATATCGAATATTGGCAACCCCACCAGAAATTAGGCTAGTTTAGGCTTCAGTTTTTCCCTTCGTTTTCTCCTTCAGGTTAACTTAACTAGGGTATATATCTGACCCCCCACTTTTTTCTTTAGTTTATTTCCCCTTCCCTCGGCAGTTTAGGTGAGCAGAGCACCCAGTTCTCTGGTGGATGCGGGCGCCTTTCGTTTCGGATGTAATTTTCGTATTTGTTCTTTTGTTTGAATGAGTGTGTGGTCGAGTTAATGGTTGAAATAAGTGAATGTTTTATATTATTAAAATCCCGCATTGGTTTCGTCCAGTTAACTGAAGTTTCTGCAACATTTAAGGATTGTGGAGGTTTTATTACTAATATTATTTTGTTTGGTTTCTTGTAAATGCTTTTTCATAATGTAAATACATACTGTGGTTAGATTTTACGTTGTTGTTTTATTCACTTCCCTCCACGGACAATGAATTGTACATATGGGGACTAGTTAGGATTTCATGAAATAAGAATGGTAAGTAAGAAAGCGTTGTTTTGGTGTAAGGAATATTGTGGTATGTTTAACTCAGTGATTGTGACTAGCTAAGTTTAGTGTTATGACAGAAGAAGACCGTCCTTTTCTTCATTCACCATTTTGGCCTTGTGCTGCATTTTGTAATTTTTACAAAGCAATAATACTCTCCGCTATGGTACCTAGATTTTATGATTTAGAAGTCAGTACTAGTTTGGCGAGAAGGTCTCATCAATTCAGAGTTAAATTGGCTATATCTCTCTTAAGTAAGTTCTATGCTTATGTTTCTTTTCTCATATTACTCGCTTATGGAAATCTTTTCCAGTTACATGTTCTCCAGCAAAATTTGATCTTTCAAAGTTTAAATGCAATGTCAATCGGCATTTACTGTTTTCTTGATTACTCTTCACTTGTTATTTCTCTTTATTAAGTTTTTCACTCTTTTGGTTATTCTTTCATACTCAGTATACCTTTATGTCTTAGTGGCTTTACTGTTTTACATGGGGTGATATGATTTAAAAAATGGTTGTCCGTGTACAGAAAATAAAAGATAAAAACAATGATCACATTTTCGTTCTGTGACCAAATATTTAAGCTTTCCTTTGATTCCCATCATTACTATAGTAATATTCATAGTAAATGAAAGGCCGTCAGCCCCACTTAACTCGGTGATCCATGAAAAAACATCACCTATTTTAGCCATTTGCATAATTGTTGACAGGTTTTCCAAATATTGTTAGGTATATTCCTATTTAATTGTGACTTGAACGTAAATGCTAAGCGGACACATGAAAACACAAAATCCGTTAGTTTTTCAAACAACTGACGGAAATTTTTTTTGTCTTGAGAGCATCAATTTTTCTCATGGGTAGGTGAGCAGATATTTCATAAGCCATTCATCTGCCTGTATGATCCATCACATAATCATACCGAGTTCATCAGGAAACCCATTTCTAGACATGACTCAAGTTATCTTTATTTAAGCTTTCCTGAAGAAACAATGTTTCTCTAAAAACGATACATTTTACTCTCACAATCCGACAGAGAAAAAATTACGCCATTTTAGCTTTATCATGGGAATATGTTGTTCTTCCAAGATCAGATAGCTGAGCGTCCAACTGATATGTTCTCAAGGTTTTAAAACTCCAGAGACGTAATCACAGGCTTCGGGTGTTATTTTAACTAAACAAGGATCCTGTTTATTGTTTTCAACGAACTGTAGACGGATATTTTTTTATGAAAGACACACTTAGGTTTGATTACGTTGTTCGGCACGAATAGCGTGACATTAAAACACACGTATTCTAGTTTTTGACTAATATTTTCATCTTTGTTACGATCTCAGCGTTTAGCTTGTGTTTTCCAGCCTTATTCAGATGTCATTTTTCCGGATAATCTTTAGATAATTTCAAATTGTAATATTTATTTAGTGTAGGTGTATATATAAATGTCATATGGGAAATATTAAATAAAGTAAACAATCTGCTTCTGGCAAATGATCGATTGTAAATAATGATAAAACATCTTAGAAAATTTCAATGAAAATTAAAGAAAAACATAGTTTCTAAACAATGGGTTACTTTTTTTTAAAGGAATTCGCTCCAAGCAAGGCAGGCGTGCCACTAGCACGCAAGGAGATACAGAGAGTGAGATGAAGAGTAAAGAGGAGTGTTTGGGAAAAGGATAAACAGAAAAACAGGGATCAAGGTCAAGGCATCAGAAGATATCGATTGACATTACATTTGAATATTTGAAGATTATAGCTATCAGGGAAGCAATTGATAGAAACGGAGTTCCACTGACTGGAGGTGCGAGATAAGAAGATGTTGCATTAGAAGAGTTGCTTACATTTAGCCGTTTCGACAGTGAAAGTGTGGGACCGAAATGCCAACCTAGTAGCACGCTTAAATACATGCAATTTGGGAACTAGTGAAAGTAGTTCGTTGGAGCAGTTGCCATGAAAGTACTTGTAGAAAAAGAAGAGATAATCTACGGTACGTCTGTGAGATACGGACTGCAGACGGGATGCCAGATCAGGATCAACCACATTGCATATCCGTCTCTGAATTCTGGAATGTATAATGTGTAATCGAGGAGACGGTTCAGTGTATGGGTGAACAAAAATGTTCTTCCTATCTAAAGCAAATATTATTAGTTCGTGTCACAATTTAGACCAGAGATGGGATCGTGCGCCGGAATTTTCATGTGTTCTTTCCTTGAGCGCAGGCTTAATGCAACCAAGTATGAGTGTTAACTAGAAAGGTGTGATGCGAAATTTTGCATGTACTAACTTCAATTGTTCTGATTAACAACTGTATTTTTGTCTCCATATAAACTGACATCTGTCTTTTTAAAGATGTTTATTCATCTTGTCATCAGAAAAAGTAATCAACAACTGATATGACGTCATTCTACGAACTTTTCAGCCTACTCTTGCAAATTGATATCATGTCTGAATATTTACACATTGAATATAAATAAATAATATTTCGTCCTGGGCCTGACGATAGACTACATCCTGTAGCAAGGCTTCTGATCGGCAGACTGGCGTTTTTGAGGAGCGTCATTCCTGTTCCTAATTCTACACTGACCCTGGATGTTAGCACATGTTAGGGTTTCAGACCTGAGGAAATAGTGAAACCCTAATCAAAAATCAACAGTACCATTCTTATAATGAAATTGCCAACAATACATTCATATATCAAAATCATAATTAATGCAAAACTAAACAAAATATAAAAAAATGCATTTTTATAGTAAAATTACCAGTAATTATGATCTATTAAATATATATGTATGTATGTATGTATGTATGTATGTATGTATGTATGTATGTATGTATGTATATATATATATATATATATATAAACATACGTTTACACTGACAGTATATTTTTAATATTTTTAAGCAATTTTATGCTTTCAACAACAGTTATTTTCCACATAAAATTTTATGTGGAAAATAACTGTTGTTGAAAGCATAAAATTGCTTAAAAATATTTGGACTATATGAATTATTTACATTATTCGGACTGTTATTACCATTTTCATTGCCATATGGACAACGTTTCAGCCGTTGTACGTTCTAGACTTTTTCAGGTTAAACTTTGTGAATATGGCAATGAAGATCGATTGATTGATTGATTGTTTATCTGTTTTACCAGCATATCAACCCCTATGGGTCATTTAATGCTGAAACTGGATTTTTTTGTATTTAAGAGTGTTTTAAATCATAATAATATTTTTCCAAAAACGTAGAGCTGGTAATAATATTTTTCCAAAAACGTAGAGCTGGTAATAATGTTTTTCCAAAAACGTAGAGCTGGTAATGTTTTTTTTTTCAAAAACGTATAGCTGGTAATAATATTTTTCAAAAACGTAGAGCTGGCAATAAAATTTTTCAAAAACGTAGAGCTGGTAATAATATTTTTCAAAAACGTAGAGCTGCTAATAATATTTTTTATTTTCATTCTGGTTTTTCAAAAACGTATAGCCGGCAATAACATTCTTCCAAAAACGTAGAGCTGGAAATAATATTTTTCAAAAACGTAGAGCTGGTAATAATATTTTTCCAAAAACGTAGAGCTGGTAATAATATTTTTTCAAAAACGTAGAGCCGGCAATCATATTTTTCAAAAACGTAAAGCTGGTAATAATATTTTTTCAAAAACGTAGAGCTGGTAATAATGTTTTTTTCAAAAAACGTAGAGATGGTAATAATGTTTTTTTCAAAAACGTATAGCTGGCAATAATATTTTTAGAAAACGTAGAGCTGGTAATAATATTTTTTCATTTTCATTCTGGTCTTTTGTGATCTTTTTCAAAAATGTATAGTTTGGTTCGCTTTGTTTTGTGACATATCAACCTCAATGGGCTATTCAATGCTGACAAGATCCTACTGTAGGTATGAACTTTTTGTCAAAAAGATATTGCTGATACTATTTTCTCTCCACAAAGCGCTTCAGGCACTAAAATCCATCTTAACACTTTCATAGTCAGGTTGTGGGGCCAAGTATTCGCCCACAGATGGGACAACAACAGGTGCCACAAACCCGGGTCAGGACGGACCCAGGAACACCAGCAACCAAGAGGCGGTGTCACGATCCGCAAAACCTCGCGATCAGAGGCCCTACTGCCAGACGCAGTCAATTGTCCCACCCAGGACGGGGGTGCACTTCATCGTCTTACCCAGGACGGGGATGCAGTTTATCGTCTTACCCAGGACGGGGATGCAGTTTATCGTCTTACCCAGGACCGGGATGCAGTTTATCGTCTTACCCAAGACGGGGACGCAGTTCATCGTCTTACCCAGGACGGGGATGCAGTTCATCGTCTTACCCAGGACGGGGATGCAGTTTATCGTCTTACCCAGGACGGGGATGCAGTTTATCGTCATACCCAGGACGGGGGTGCAGTTCATCGTCTTACCCAGGACCGGGATGCAGTTTATCGTCTTACCCAGTACGGGGATGCAGTTCATCGTCTTACCCAGGACCGGGATGCGGTTCATCGTCTTACCCAGGACCGGGATGCAGTTTATCGTCTTACCCAGGACGGGGATGCAGTTCATCGTCTTACCCAGAACCGGGATGCAGTTTATCGTCTTACCCAGGACAGGGATGCAGTTCATCGTCTTACCCAGGACGGGGATGCAGTTCATCGTCTTACCAAGGACGGGGATGCAGTTCGTCGTCTTACCCAGGACCGGGATGCAGTTTATCGTCTTACCCAGGACGGGGATGTAGTTTATCGTCTTACCCAGGACGGGTATGCAGTTCATCGTCTTACCCAGGACGGGTATGCAGTTCATCGTCTTACACAGGACGGGGATGCAGTTTATCGTCTTACCCAGGACGGGGGTGCAGTTTATCGTCTTACCCAGGACGGGGATGCAGTTTATCGTCTTACCCAGTACGGGGATGCAGTTTATCGTCTTACCCAGGACGGTGATGCAGTTCATCGTCTTACCCAGGACGGGGATGCAGTTCATCGTCTTACCCAGGACCGGGATGCAATTCATCGTCTTACCCAGGACGTGGGTGCAGTTTATCGTCTTACCCAGGACGGGGATGCAGTTTATCGTCTTACCCAGGACGGGGATGCAGTTCGTCGTCTTACCCAGGACCGGGATGCAGTTTATCGTTTTACCCAGAACCGGGATGCAGTTTATCGTCTTACCCAGGACGGGGATGCTGTTCATCGTCTTACCCAGGACGGGGGTGCAGTTCATCGTCTTACCCAGGACGGGGATGCAGTTCATCGTCTTACCCAGGACCGGGATGCAGTTTATCGTCTTACCCAGGACGGGGGTGCAGTTTATCGTCTTACCCAGGATGGGGATGCAGTTTATCGTCTTACCCAGTATGGCGGTGCAGTTTATCGTCTTACCCAGGACGGGGATGCAGTTTATCGTCTTACCCAGGACGGGGATGCAGTTTATCGTCTTACCCAGGACCGGGATGCAGTTTATCGTCTTACCCAGAACAGGGATGGAGTTTATCGTCTTACCCAGGACCGAGATGCAGTTTATCGTCTTACCCAGGACGGGGATGCAGTTTATCGTCTTACCCAGGACGGGGATGCAGTTTATCGTCTTACCCAGGACGGGGATGCAGTTAATCGTCTTACCCAGGACGGGGATGCAGTTTATCGTCTTACCCAGGACGGGGGTGCAGTTCATCGTCTTACCCAGGACGGGGATGCAGTTTATCGTCTTACCCAGGACAGGGCAATGAAGATGAGGATAACAGTCCGAATAATGTAAATAATGTAAGAAATCATAATCCGTCATCTTAGAGATATAGATAAAATATTTCGATTTCGGCCTTAAATAACTCATGATTTTTGATATGCTGCTAAACAAAATCAATCAAAAAACAACAAATAGTATGGAATTATATTCCCCTTATTTCGTACGATTTTATGTTAAAAATATACTAATTCGAGCGGGATTAACCAACTAACTAATATTCATCACGGGCTAATTGTAATGTTTCGAATCATTGCCGTGTAATGATATCACATATAAATATCTGTGATACATTCTATGTGCTATTTATATGAACATTTATATATAGAATATCCAGTTCACATTCTTTGTCATTAATTTGACGCATCAATTAAGATGTGGGCCGTCTGAACCCTCCATAGCTTCCTGTATGTTGCTTCTTAATGTATCTTCTGATGACGCACAATCATTCTTTATACCTGTTCTACAATCTATTCCCACAGACTCGGTAAGTAGGTTACTTGTATTTCTACGTTTCTCTTGTCTTCTTTATGTCTTGTGAGTGTTGGGATCTCCATAGACTATTTATAATTATGTTTTCAAGAATTTACATCTCTTTCTTTCTGATTGTAAGAATCACATTTCTTGTAGTTTTTATTTTCTTTAGTACTTCCTCATGACTCGCATATTCTCTCCATGGTATGCTTGGGATTCGTCTGTAGAATAACATTTATTCAAATTCCCTTTTCATTCATATCTTCATTAAATTTCATGCGTGATGCACGTTTGGGTCTTCATGTCTTTCTTCGATTCATGACAGCTACCGTTACATTATGTCACAGTCAACCAATGCTATGGAATCCAGTCTGTCCTGTTTTTTAACCAATATCTGGTGGGATAAATAATGGATCCATACCTTTGCCAAGGTTATGTCCGCATAAGTGAACGTAAGGAAAGTTTTCCTATGTGACAGTGAATGTCGGACAATCTTCTCACAGATGAAGAAAGACTTGAATCTCCAGGAAATTTGTTATACAGAAGGATGCTGAGAATACAATGGACGAAGTTTTAAAAAAAATGACATCAAAAGGGAAATTCATATTGAAAAATTTTCGAAGCCTTCTTTCCTCATTATGCGCCCTAGAACTTTAATTTTTTTTCTTTCTGCATCGAAGTGACCTTTTTTTATATTTTTCAAAACATTTCTTCGTTGTTCACATGTTTATATTCCATATTGTCATACAATTTCCCCAATGCTATATTCACGTATTATTTATTTATTATATTATAAAGTATCTGCCAGCTTCTCATTTAAGTGTATATATATATATATATATATATATATTTATATAATGAAATTGACAAAGTCCGACAATTATTTTTAGGTATTTTTATGTTTATACATTCTTTTTTTTATAGATACAAATATTTAAGTCAATGCTCTGTTCATAATAAACAGTATTGACAACATTTACCAACCTAGATATCCTAGAAATTGCCATAGAAAATATGCGTCCTTCGACATGAATCGAACCTGTATCATATACGGAACCGTCATATAGCCTGACCTTTTTTAAAATAAATTTTCCATGATTTTTTCATATACATTGATATCTGATCGATCCGTATCCAAATGTAAACATATGACTTCACTCATTATGAAATGGACAAATAGTAGAAAATATGTGTCCTCTGACAGGAATCGAACCTGCATCCTATACGTAACCGTCATATAGGCTGATGAGCTTTTACCGATTTCGCCACAGAAGAGCGTTTCGGTTAGCAAGGTGGATTTTACTGTTTTTAAACTATTGCAATTTCTCGGATATTATAAAGAAATAATGTATAAACGTATAATGACTTAAAATAATTGTTGGACTTTGTCCATTTCATAAAGTGTAACGTTAGTTGTTTACATTTGGATACGCATCGAGCAGATATGAATGTACGTGAGAGAATCATGAAAGATTGTAGTTTAAAGACAGTAAAATACACCTTGCTAACCGAACGCTCCCCTGTGGCCCTATCGGTTAAAAGCACGTCATGACGGTTCATATATATATATATATATATATATATATATATATATATATATATATATATATATATATATATATATATATATATGTATATATATATATATATATATTCTCATAATTTTGTTTGTGTACTCGATCCGAACAAGGCGATTTATTTATTCAGTTAACATTCTATCTCTATGTTTTGCAGTTTTGTTTTGCATTTGTGTTAGATCTAATATTGAACTTATTTACAGAAGATTTGCTAAATGTTTATATAATCAAAATAACATAAATCAATGAAAACCACCTTCAGTATTAAATTTGATTCAAATGACTTAATTTTGGCGTAGAATGTTGTAGTGGTTTCACTTTAAAAATATTCTGCGGAGAATTCACTGTAGAGTCACAGTCTGAAAGATGATATTAGTTTCTCAATTTAACATTGTTTTTCTTAAAACATGTTGGACAATCTTCATGATTTTATATTTTAAAGTGTTATATCCTTAGGTCTGAATCATATTCAACATTGTGAAAAAGTTCTGAGTTACATCAAAAGAAAAAAATAAACAAATATCATTTGAATTGAGCTGAGATTTATCAAAACACTTTCGAAACAAGTATCGAAGAATGCACAAACATCCAAGTAATTAATACGAGGAAGCTAAAAACAGAAACCATATCTTCTAAAAAGTAGTGATTTCTCAAAGGATTTAATAAGAACACTTGGAAATTCACTTTTTTATCCATTGTTTACTCGAGAAAATTAAATATCTCTACCGAGAATAATATACCTCGAGCTTTTGTTTGATTTACAAAACAGATCTCACCGACAAAATCACGGAGAATAATGTTCACTCAAGTCTAGAAAAAGGGACACAGTGATTAGCAGAATTATTAGGAATCAATCAGCATTAATTGACCGAACAGTCAGTACTCCAATCGTTTGAAATGTATAAAACCATTCTCTACTCCAAGACCCACGGGTTTTACACGGTCAAGGCCATTTTTAACCACTGATTTGAGGAATTGTTTACATAATGCTGACAGTTTATATATTTCCGGACACCATATATGGCATTAATATGAATGTCTCGTTTTGACGAGGCTATTTAAGAACAGGACTCGAGTATTCAAGTTAATGTATTGTTTTTGTAGGAATGTGTGGTTTTGGGTGAAATGACCTCTAGCATAGCCTATTCTATGTTCTATATGTTCTTATCTGCTACACTAAATCTGTTATACATGATATATATATATATATATATATATATATATATATATATATATATATATATAGCTATTTGAATCATATGGGATTTAATAAATCTACATGCTCAATTATTATGATGGTTTCAGGATAGGTGTCATCACTGTTAAATAATAGATTAATAGATTAATTATATCTCAAGCCAAATATATATATATATATATATATATATAGTGAGATAGAGTGGGAGAAAGAGAGAAGTAGTAGTAGAAGAAGAAGGTTCCTCGCTATACATAAGTCGTTACTCTAACAGAATTTATCTCTTATAGCGACTTCAGTCTTTATTACAAAGCACAACTTTTGTGGACCTGTGCCAGATTAAGTCAGTCGTGGTAAATAACTATACAAATTGTTTGTAAAAGATTCAACAACAACTATGATATTTACTTCTCATATATTCAAGGAGATTGCCAAAAAAATCTACCACCGATGAAATTTATTATCAAGAGGAAAAAAATAAAAAGCAAATGATAACATAAATATCGCTTTTTCGGTGTAACGTCTGAGTATCACCTTTAGGGGGCGGACCATTAACACCTTTCCAAAATGAAGAGTCCCTTTCATATTTTGCAAGCTTGCTCATGGTGGGAGTCGTAAGAAATCAGAATATTCAAGACACGGAAGAAAATCTCCGACATTTGAATTAAAAGCCTCGTTCGATTCTTGTTTAAGTTGCCAACGAATGTCAGTGAAAGGTGGTTTAACGGGTTAGTTGATGTGTCAGGTACATATGAGCGATCGCAACTATCAGATTGCCATTCTGATTTTGCTCCAATTCTCCAAGAGTCTATCGATCAGCAATGATATTCACCGAGGCGGGGACAAAATTGGGCGTCGTTAAACATAGATTGAGTCTATGCTAAGGCGTGAAGTGGGGAAAATGTTAAGGGTTGGAAACCTCACAGTATTGAATGCAAGATATTATACAGGATGCCCAGTAAAAAAATATGCGTTAAATTTATTCTCACTGTTTTATCCTTCACAAATAATTGACCTTGAATAAGCTTGAACAAAGTTTTTGAATGCTCATGACCTTGAATAACCATTCGACTATTACGTAAATCCTTAACTCTGATTGGTTCTTTTATGTTTGATTAATTGCTGCTCGATCTTGTAAGTCGTCATTTAAATGTTATTTTCAGACCACTTTCGTCTTTCTTTCTGTCTTTCTCGTATTACTAAACAACTCATGGATTTTGGTCGTCAAGTTATCGTACATTTTAAAGAATATCTGACGTGGAGTATCAGGAAATTGTACAGAAAGTCTTCCTAAATTTTCCAGTCACATCAATCGTCACCTGATTTCAGCGGTTGTCTCACGTCTTTCTAGATTTACCGGTTTTTTTTTTGTTACTAGTCACCCTGTATATGATTTGTACATGACCGAAAAGAAACGATTTCTTTCCAAGCATTTCTCTAAGTTTTTACATCCGTATCAGACATTTTGAGAGACACTAATAATTTGGACTCATTGAATTTCTTTGAATAAAATCATCGGATCATATAAGTAAATAAATTTTCCTCCCTTATTCAAGAAATATTGCGTTCTTTAATCTTTATCATTGTTCTGCCCTTCAGATCATAGCGATCCGAAGCTTTTACATTACATTAAATTACAGGAAAATATACATGAAAATAACAGTAATTTTATATTTTTACAAACATCATGAGTAACATTTATAAATTCTGAACATTAGTGTAGTCAAATAGATCCTCATGAAATCTCGGATAACGCAAGTCTGATTGCCTGACGATAACTTGAATGCTTTCAAATGTGTTGAAATTAAAGCGAATGATAATGATTGAGTTAATTACGGGAATATATTGTAGTCGGGCAAATTATAAATTCAGTATATTTGGATTGTCTCACTAATCATTTGTTAGCAGGAGCTTTAATATTTTAGCACGTAACCAGACTACGCACAATGCTTAATTGAAACAATCCTACTCTATTAAATCTGAATCTTACGACATCTACGCTCTCCGGTGTTTGAAAACTGGTTTCAATCTGTAATTTTCTATGTACATCATAAAGCAATAGCATTTTATAACTTTCCCACTATTTTAACATTATTTTCTAACTATTCCTCCTCGTTATTTTGCTGGTTGTATGAAATATAACATAATTGAAATAGTCTTGGATAAGAAAGGTTAAGCTTGGGTTGTTGACTTCGATATCTCTAAGGCGTTTGGCATGGTTTAGCATGCTTGTATTCTTCACTAATTGAAAGGTTATATTTCCGGACAATATTTGGAACTGATCCAAACTTTCTCATTAGATTGAAATATAAAAGTTGTCTCGAACTACATCTTTTCTAGATATTTTTGCATCAATTCTTTCCACAGTGTTTTGAGCTTGATATCAACAACCTTCCTGATGTCATAAATTGCCTGATATCTTTACTGGTGACACAACTATTTACCCTTGACTTAATAGTAAATCTGATCGGTTCATTAAGGTCAAATTGGCAGCTGATCTCTAAAACGAACTAACATGTCATAAATGAAATGTTAATTTTAATGCACATTTTTAATTGTCTGAGAGAACACATTTTACTTTCCATCAGTATAGCTTATGCTAAACCCCGGGAGATAGGCATATAGGGTTTTCTTGGGATAACCAAAATACAAGGTAACCAAAAAAGTTATGTCCGTTTTTTGATTAGTCATTGAATGAAGTTGAAATATATACGAAATGCATGTAGCAATTGTTTTCACATTCGGACAGCTGGAATTATGAAACATCAGACGTTATAAAAAACACGCGCAGTGTGCTCGGCCATCAGTTATAAGCCGGACAGCTGTGAGAAGGATGGAAGTTTCTAAAGATCTCGTTCGGGGCTGTTTGCTTTACGACTTCAAAGTGGGCTTATCAGCAGCTGTATCAAGTCGCCGCATAGGTCAAGCGTTAGGGGATAGTGCTGTGGATGAACGTACTGCAAGGCGTTGGTTTCGAAGATTCAAGTCGGGAGATTTTCTCTCTAAGATGAGCCTCGCAATGGACGACCACAGGTCCTGAAGGCGGCCCTTGAAGAGGACAGTAGTCTAAAATCTGGTGAACTTGCACGACTGTGCAACGTTTCTGATGAAACATTTAGACTTCACCTGCACCGCCTAGGTAAGATGTACAAATTGAGCAAGTGGGTTCCGCAAACGTTGTTGGAGGTCCACAAGGGACAACGTGTGGCAGCCTGCGTATCACTGCTTTCTCGCCACCGTACCGCATCCTTATTCAATCGAGTGCTTACCAGTGATGAAAAGTGGGTTCTGTACGAAACTCCCAAGCGTTCCAGACATTGGTTGTCTCCTCAGGATGCTGTCCCTCACACCGCAAGACCGCCGATGCACCCACGGAAGATTATGATTTGTCTTGTTTGTTGACAGTGCCGTGCTAGATAATGTTTCTCGCTAGAAACAAAGCTTATACATTTATAAGTCAATCATTCGTTCATATATTGAATATTGATGCCATGTTTGGTCTGATGTTTCTGCTATGTATTTAGAGATTTTTGATAAAATACAAAAATAAATTCTGCAATGTTACTGGTTCTAAATTAACATCTAGATTTAAGTCCATTTCCCAACTTAGCTTCCCTGAGTCTTTTCTATAAATACTTTCATCGTAATATTTCTGATGAACTTGCACTATAGTACTTAGACTCTCTGAATTTAAGGTTGCTAATAGATTTTTGGCAAGGTCTCATAATTTTACAGATTAAATGTCAAGATGTAACCTTAAATATTAGGTTAACCGTTACGTATCTCGCTCTTCCAACTAGTGGGAATCTCTTCCGTCTTCTTGTTTTCCATTTAACTTTGATCTTCAAAAATCTAAATACAATCTCAGTCGTTATATTCTATCTTCTTAATTGCTGTTTTTGTAGTTTTTTCTTTTAGTAATAGTGTTTTTCTCATATTCTCTGTCCCTTAGTAACCACTTCCGTATTAGTCGCATCATTGCTCAGGGAGGGGAACGATAAAAAGAAAGAGCAAACATCTTTGAAACTTATTTTTGTATGTTTAATACAGTCATTTACGCCTGAGTGTTTCCAACAAATCCCAACTTAGCATAGCATCAGCGACTGATTTCTGCATCAACATATACAAATATTATGTCCCAAGTAGATCACTCTCCTCTTTTGGCCACTCATACAGGACCTAGGCAATCATATCCTTCCACAACATTATGTCTTAATAAGATGCGATTTATAATATATCTACCAATCCCTGTTTTGTCAACCATTTATCGAAGCACGCCGCTTTCTTCGGAATCTCAGTATACCGGCTATAACAGCAAAACTGTCCAAACCGTGGAGCAGCACAATTGTCCAATGTTAGATAAAGCTCTGAAATATTTTATCTTAGAAATGATTAAATATATTTTACTGGAATTCTCCGAGGTTTTTATAGCACTATTGGTCTCTACTTTGAGCAATCAAAATGTATAATTATTCTCAAAGCTAAACAGAAGAATCGTGATGAAATCGCTCATAAAAGATCATGACATGTTCATCATTAATTAATCATAGCTAAGGATCGGAAACCGATGAAGTATTAAAAAAAAAATATATATATATATATATATATATATGTATATATATATATATATATATATATATATATATATATGTATATATATATATATATATATATATATATATATATATATATATATATATATATATGTAATTCCAGGTTAATTTTCCAACTTATTCAAGATGATCCTCCCCCTCTCTAACTTTCAAACTTTCTGTCCTGTAGTAACAAGGTGTCTCACAGGTTTCAAATAAAATTTCGTATTCAAGTATTATTCACTTTGGACTGTCATACCTGAAACTCTTATAGATTGAGTTGTAGCTTTTCTAATTGATCTCTTTAGTACTAAGTTGAAATTATGATCCCTCTTCCTGTTGTGATCTGTTCAACCAGTTTTCCTCTCTATTATTACCACTTTTTTTAAACTTATTAAATTGATATCAATATGCAATATGGAAGCCAGAGTATGAATGTTGGTAGCATTACTGAGAGTCTGAATGATCTTTTCCCCTCACCATTGCTCAGTTGGGAAGACAGTCGTTCGGCTCAAAACAATTTTAACCTGTTCTGACTTCTAGCTAAATAACTCAAAGTGTTTTTCAGTGATTCTTACGACAAATACAGTTAATACTAGCAAAAGTCTTACCTGAAAACCTAGAAAAAAGAAACTCAATTAATTTAGTGTTTTTTTTTTTTCTTAGATATTAAACATATTCTGGAATGGATAATTACGCTCTTACACATTTTTTACAATTTACCTGTTTACACCCGATATCCTGTATCTCTCCATTTCGCCTATATTATTTTTTCCATTATGTGCCTTGAAATTTCTATTATCTCTTTCCGATTTTTACTATGAGGGTGCTATTTGTTTTAATTTTCGCAAAAGAATTCGTCGTTGCTCACAGGTTAATTGCATAGTATTCTCAGCATTATATTCAGGACTACATTTCTTTTACCTGAGGTCTCTTATTCGATAGTGAGGATATTGCTCAAGATTACCTGCCACATCTCAAATATGATATTACATAAACATATTTCTTTTGTCTCTAACTACTTTGCTTAGATTTTTAAAGCATATTTCGTTGTCAAACACTCCTTCAGACTTCGCTATCGAATTTTCTGCTCTCATTTGAAACACTACTTGATATTTACTTAATTTTTGTATTCGCTCGATTTTGGCATCTCTATACTGCCATTTGCAACTTGGGCTCTTCCTTCTGCTGAAGATCTGTCATCTTAAACCTGATGTTTAATCCTTTATTCTCACATTCATTTTCTGTCTTCTGTAGGCTTTCAAGTCTTTGCCTTTCTGTATCTGCTGTCAACACTGTGCTATCTGCATATGTTAAATTATTAACCTTATGGTTGCCAATAATGAATCCTGGTAAGATATCTAATTCTCTCAAGATGGCCTTACTGTAAAGGCCGAAAAATTACGATGAGTAAACAAATTATAGTTTTATGCCGCTTTCTATTTTTGTACATATACTGAATTCATTTTCTATACAGTCCTGGGTAAGACAATAAACTACATCCAACAGCAAGGCATCTGATCAGGAGGTTTTGATGAGCGTGGAACCACCTCTTAATTGCTGATGTTCCCAGGTCCACCCTGACCCGGGGTGATAGCACATGTTAGGGTCCCAGGTATGGGAAATAGCGAAATCCCCAGGTGTGTTTTCGCTTCCTGGGTATGACGATAAACTACATCCGCGTCCTGGGTATGACGATAAACTACATCCACGTCCTGGGTATGACGATAAACTACGATAAAATGCCGTCGATCCGATCAATCGGCTGGTCATGTCATGCCCCATCACATCTAACCCATCCCAAAACAACTACAACTTACAATTAACTTTCCCTCCCAAACCCTTCACTAAATATACTAACACCTTACCCCTAAAATGTGATGGCAAACAATGATGTTGCCAGTTGAACGTTTTTGAAATGATGATGTTGCCACCTATACGTCTTTGAAACAATGATGTTTCCAGCTATACGTTTTTGAAACAGTTGCCAGCTATACGTTTTTGAAACAGTTGCCAGCTATACGTTTTTGAAACAATGATGTTGCAAGGGATACATTTTTTTGAAACAATGATGTGGCCAGCTATACGTTTTTGAAACAATTATGTTGCCAGCTATACGTTTTTGAAACAATGATCTTGCCAACTATACGTTTTTGAAACAATGATGTTGCCAGGGATACATTTTTTTTTAAATAATGATGTTGCCAGCTATACGTTTTTGAAACAATGATGTTGCCAACTATACGTTTTTGAAACAATGATTTTGCCAACTATACGTTTTTGAAACAATGATGTTGTCAGGGATATATTTTTTTTAAACAATGATGTTGCCGTTTTTGAAACAATGATGTTGCCAGCTATACGTTTTTGAAACAATGATGTTGCCAACTATAAGTTTTTGAAACAATGATGTTGCCAACTATACGTTTTTGATATGTCTAGTAAATACTGGATCTGGCATTAAATAACCCATAGTGGTTGATATGCCATAAAACCCCAAACAAACAAACAAACAAACATTTTCTATCCGTACGCAGTTTGTCTCGTTTTATTATGTTTATCAAATAAATCAGGCTTACCTACCAGTTCGAATACTTCTTTGTCGTACTCGTCTTTTGCATAATCTACGAAATATAAATATACATACTTTTACATTTCTATTGGTCTTTTTGATAACATTCTTATCATAAATATTGCATTATTTGTTCTAGTGTATTTAACGTAACTGCATTGGTCTTGTTTTTTTTTCGGTGTAATTCTGAAACGCTAAAATAGTTAGAGTAGAGCAATGAAAAAGTATCTACTAAGGCTTTCGGCGTATCTCCAATGCTGTCTCTATTATTAACTACCTATGAAATTTTGTCAATGCCAAAATCATCTAAAGCTGCCAGAATCTGGTTCTAACTAGCACAGCTAATTCGTTCTTGTTAAATTTGCCCAGTGCTTATTTCACTTCAAATAATATTATTTCTTATCCTCCGCTCTTTCTGTGTATTTCATCCTAGAAGAATTCCTAATGTATTCGTTCCAGGTTGGGACTATTTTATTTCTCTGTTATCAGCGTATTCTCTTTTCATTTTATGCTTTTCTGACGATGGGCATGTTGTGCTTTGCCTGCGATTTCTTATTTCGCTTCTTAAATTCACTCTTTGAAATCTAACATATTGAAAGAAAATTTAATAAAACTTAAAATGCTGATTCTCTAAATAATAGCATACGGAAATAAACGCTTTATAAATAACATCACCGAAAAAAGGTCTATAAATAAAAAAGCTAATTCTCGAAATAATAACTTATGGAAATAAAAGCTTTATAAATAATATCACCGAAATAGGCTCAGTAAATACTAATCTGTTCTACATATATTAATTTGTATTATCCGGAATTCAATTTACAGTTCAACAGTGACTCGTCAGTTATCTTACACGTACTGATGTGAAATTATGAAAAATAATGCTGTTTTAAATAGAAAATAATGGTTATAATATTATTTTCCTTTACTTTATTATAGGATATGAGATTAACTGGCAAGAAATTAATACGTTAACATACTACTATACAATATGTCGTATCCTAACATGTTGTATCCTATCTGAAAAATAGAAAAGTATCTCTAAATACGAGGGTCATTCAATAAATAGAGTGTATTTCTCGGTATAAGGACTTCTAATACAGATAGAAGATTACTTTTTTTTATTATTTTTCAACGTAGTCTCCCAGCACTGTCACAAACTTTTACCATCTGTGCACAAGCTTCCGTATTCCCTCAGCATAAAAATATTTGAACTGATGTCTCTCACAACACTTTTGATTTCATCGTTACTTTTAAACTTCGTGCCTAACGTGAACGCTTTCAAGGGACCAAACAGGTGAAAGTCTGAAGGAGCAAGGTCTGGGCTGTAACGGGGATGAGGGAGCAGTTCCCAGCCCAGCTTGTTGATGGTCTGCACCGTTTGGGCTGCTGTGTGAAGCCTTGCATTGTCATGATGCAAGATGACTCCTTCTGACTGATGACCCCTGCGTTTCTTCCAACAGATAAGCTCAAAGTCCTTGCAATGTCATCCACTGTCACCTTTCTGTCAGACTGACTGAGGTCACTGACTGATTCGATCACCTCAGCAGACATCACTTCTGTAGGCCACCTAGGCCTGTCTTCATCCTCAACACTGCTCCGTAGTTCTTTTAACAATTTAGCCCACTTGTAGACATTTTCGTTGCTGAAACATGTGGCACCATACACAGTTGACATTCTACTATGAATTTCAACTGGTTTTCACCCTTCAGCAACCAAAAACTTGATAACTGACCGCTGTTCAATCCTGGAGCATGTTTCTTGGTTGCCCATCTTTGTTAATCGCCAAAAACTCTCAAAGTTTTTTTATTTAATCTGCAAAAGAAATTAAATCCATGTGAAAAAGAAGTAAAACAAATAAAGAAATAAAAAAGAGTAAGCTTCTATCAGTATTAGAAGTCCTTATACCGAAAAATTCAACTTATTTATTGAATGACCCTCGTAACATCCATGGATGAGATATAACTTGAACGAGACAGCTTGATTCCAATAATGCCATACTGTGGAAACTTTCAATTATGGATTGTATCAATGTGAAGTTATTTTCCCAAGTAGGCGCGGGTGCACGCGCATATTTTCTAAGGAATAATTGCAGAGGTACTTTTCTTTATTAAATTAGACACAGTAAAAGGCTTCGAAGTCACTGCGGTAATGATTTTGGTGTGTGGCATAAATGAAAGAAAATCTGGTAAGAAGTGAATATTTGTATGATAAGTGAGAGTTAATTAGTCCTAGATTTGAAATGGTTAAAGTTGTATCGTTCAACGGTGCATCAATACGGTAATCTATTCCAAAAAATATTTATCCTTGGGAAAAGGCTGTCAGTGGAATCTTCACATCATTTAGAAGACAAAAGGAAATGAAGCCGATTCAGCTCCATGGAATAGGCGAATGTTTCATAGGTGCCAATGTCTGAACTGGTAGATCGATATAATAAAGTTCTGTCGTAAGACCACACTTATAACAAAAAAAGTAAAACTATGAAATATTTCTCTTAAATTATCCACTGCGTATTTTCAATTTAGTCAAGAGATTATAGATCTTAAGAAATAATAGCGCTGAATGTGTTTCTCTGACTTCACTTGAACTTCTCCCTATACGCCCATTTTCATAACAGCCGATTAAAAATCTCCTGAACCACTGCTTCATTTAGAAACTGCATTTCTTCCTTTCATTTTCCTGTGTTTACCACAGATTCATGTCATTATGCAGAATTATGCACAATATATTCGATGTGCTGTTGGCAGAAACTGAAATTGAATGAATCCTCATGGCAGGTATTAAATGATCTCTTGCTGCGCTTTTGATATAATTATCTAAAAAAAAAATAAACGTACCAGAATTGTTATTTCATAGTTGATTTTCATTAAATATCATGGGGGGTAAATGATGAAAACCCATTTAAGGCGCATGACATTCTTAACGCATTCAAATTATTATATACCAGTTTTATTCTAATGATATTTTTTCATGAATATGACCAAATTACGTTCAGAGGTGATTAATGAAACATTTATTTTTAAAGAGGATTAAATTATCCAAAAATTTATACGATTGCTTTACAAAATAACAGTAAGCATAGAAACGAGGTAATTATTTAGATTCACGTTCTCGGTACATTCTGACGGAATTAACATTTATTGATCATATTCATTAAAGAAAAATAAATTACATTTCAGCATCGATTTAAGGAAAATATGATTAAATTCAAATATAACTTCCCGAAGGAACTTGACATGATTCAGCGAAGAAAGATTACAAGACATTTTCATATAATGAGTTAAAATATCTAAAATCCGTCTGAGTATATCAAATCTAGTATATAATGGATTTTCTAAAATTGATAAATAAATATAATTTGCCATTCCACGATTCTCCTCATTGGCCAATGCCACCATCTCACGATCAATACTACGTTAACTGGGGCAAAAGATGGCTTGTTGATTTTAACACCTCCAAAACTAAACTTCTCTCCAGTAATCATCTGAGAAAACACTCTCTGCCTTCCCTCAATATGGCTGATGCTAACCTCCGGGATGGTGACTCATTGCGACTTCTCGAGCTAACATTCTCAGCTGAAATGAATTGGAAAGACTATATTGAATTAATTGCTAGGTCAGCTGCTAAGAAATTTTGTCCACTGTCCATGCTTAGAATATTGCTGGTACATATGGTCCGAGGACCCTACTATTGACCTTGAGCCTTTTGAGAAAATCAAAAGAATTAGCAATATTATTGGTCCTTATCTGGCGACTCGGTTTCAGTCTATCATTCCCACCGACGTAAAGTTACCTCCTTGTGTCGTTTCTATGAATACTTTCTTGGTAATTGTTCGGATGAACTCTACGCTATGGTTCCTAGATTTTTTAAAAATTTCATCGGATTACTAGATTGTCGTCGAGAAAACATCAATTTACATTTGAGCTGGATAGATGTAACCGTAAATTCTATGCTGACATTTTTTTGCTCTCACTTTTTGCTTGTGTAAATTCCTTTCTGCTTCATTCTTTCCAACCAACATTAATCTTCAAAAATTTAAATGCAATGTCAATAGCTAACTACTGTCCCCTGTTTACTCTTTCCTCATCCCGCACATTATTAATGATTATGTTCGTCCACACCATGTAGTCCCTTCTGTCTTAGACAGCTTCGCATGGGCTGATAACGGTATATATATATATATATATATATATATATATATATATATATATAAACGTACAGAAAGTAATTTCTATGGTAGTAATTTCAAAAGGCAAGGGCAAATAACTCGCCTATGAATATTTCTTTTCATCTTCGGTTATCGTTACTGATCGTGTTACATAGTAGTACGTTGTTCATAGATCTGTACCTGACGTCTACTTACTCCCCAATGCTAGTTAACTGGACGCGTGGCATCATTTATTTAGATCACCTTATTAAATATAAGATGCCTGTCCTCAGAGCTGGCTATCGCTGTTTAGATAGGTCTCAAAATTTTGTTCTCTTGAATATCGAAAATTTGTTGACAAATATTTCTAACTTATGAGAAGGACTCGGTGTAGTTGACATTTGAATGAGATAGTTTGGCTGATCATTATTACCCAGTAGTGAATAAAACCCTCACTAGGTGTCTCATATTTTTAACCTTGAGTTAATGTAACTTTATTTTTAATATATAGAATATATTGATGTGAGGTTATTAATATCGATCTCTTCTGATTAGTGCTGTCCATCCTCATTAGATACCATATATTTTTCGCCTATTGCCAATACTAAACGAGGTTAAGTATGAAAGAGTGTTCTTGTCATTAAGGCAAGTCTATTTAAATATCCGAAAGTTAAAAAACAATTCAATTATATTTAATTACATGCATATTAGCAATCACTCGACATGACCACTTCTCCGCTATATATTCATGAAATTCCAAACATTTACTAGTAAATATATATATATATATATATATATATATATATATATATATATATATATATATATATATATATATATATATATGAATATAATGACACAGTTTATGGGAGAATCATCAAAATTCTAGATGACCAGTTCCTGGCAAATGACCTCTCCTCTGACCATGCTCGCCCAGCTCATTGGGGATAAAATCTTTGTAACATTCAATACCTCCGAAATCAATCTGGTAACGACAGAATAGACCCCGAATTTTCTCCAGTCATGATGCACGAATGTACTCCCATTAAGACTCCTTGTTTGTAACAACTATTGGGACTCAAGCTCACAGGAAAACTCTAGCGGAACTCGTATTCACGATCAATCGCTAAAGACGATAGAAAATGGTCGATACCGTTTACCGCTCCAGAATGTATCAGATTCCTGACAAACTCTATCTTCTCAAGACACAGAACAACCTAAAAATCTTCTATCCCTGCCACCCCTCTCTGTAGTTGTCCAGTCTTCCAATCTTAACAGTTTTCAAAAGGTTCACGCAACATTGTGTGTGACGGATTTCCCCCACATTACAGTCTCTTTTTGGCAGTCGAAAATTTCATTGCCTCTCACGAGACTATCGCTAATTTCATTGCAGAATTTTGTGAGAATTACAATCCTTGGTTCCTCCAATACAGAGCTTGCCAGTGAGGACCCACCACGCCATGTACACTGCGTTGTCGAGTTCTCATTACCTTCATATTCCATTGAAGTGGAGGAAGTTCCACTCGGATAGCTTCTTTGTCAAAAAAACCGTTGCATGATGGAACGGACTTCCCAGATTATGTTTCATAACATCTTAACAAGTCGAAGATCAATCGTTATCTATCGTACATATATTCATAATAAGCACCTATGTCTACTTCTCTATACCTCTTTATATATCAAGCTCGATTAGAAAAGCACTTGAGTGGGTGTTTTGATGGGTAGTATGTGAACACCAGTAGGAAAATACTGTTCGAATTATACCATCAAGTTAATCTTCATGATAAATCCACATAACAAATCATCAAATCCCCTCTGGCAGAAAGATTTATCTTCATTATCTCTTGATAATCTTCTAAACTTCCCGCCACATAAACGGCCAAATAGTTTTAAATTGATTGTAGGAGAGGAATGTTATGGATTACACGAATATTTCATATGTTTGTGATTCGTCAGATTCACTAGCTATTAAATGGTAATCATTTTTCCCCGAACACTGAAATCTGATTACAGTTGAGACGAGAAATATCTTTCTTTGATGTAATGAGCATACGTTAGTACGATGCCAATTATAAAAATGTCAACATCACAATGTAGATTCCTGGTGCCATTTCTACAAATAATTCCATAGTTATTTTTATGATGAACTCTCCTCTATGGTACGTAAACTCTAGTATTGTAAACACAGTACTAGATTGGCGGCAAGGTCTCATCATTTTACAACTGAAATAGATGTAATCGTATGTTCTATGCTAGTTTCTTGTCTCGTCTCGCATTTCTCGCTTGTGGAACACTCTTTCGGCTTCTTATTTTCTAGTGAAGTTTGATTTTATTATCTTTAATATGAAGTTGATTTTTGCTCTTTCATTCTTCAATATTTTTAAAGTTTTCATACATTTTTTCACACTCTTTGAATTTGTTGCTTTGTTTGGGGTGACAATATTTAAAAAATGATGTGGCATAGCTAGAAAATTATCATTTATAACTTAGACATTTTCATGAACTCACTCACAGAGCTCTGGAACTGGAGGAAAATATGTAATTGTTTTAATCACATAATCGCCCACCATTTCTATTTTAATCTTAGCTAATCGCATAGAAATTGAACTAAATTACTGTTGAATGGTCTTCCAATTTTTTAAATGTCAGATTTATCTAATCTAAAAGCGAATTCGTAGACAAAATGGGATTAGTTGCCGTTCAGATATTTTTATTGTATCAATCCTGGTGATATTTTTGAATGGTTATTGTTACGGGGTGATATTATTTTGTTTTTATTTTATTTTAAAGCAAGGCGTTAATCACACTATGACGCAAGGGTGTTTCTGGGAGTGGAAGGTAGGATTTTTGTGAGAAGGATAGACAGTGAAAACAGAGTTCAGGTTGACAGAAGACGGCGATTGACGTTGCATGTATATATTTGAAGATCGCAGGTAACAGGAAATCAAGAAACCGGAAGTGAATGCAACAGGAGGGAAGTGCGAGAAGATAAACAATTTGAATATAACGTATGGTTACGTCTAGCTATTTCAACGGTAAAATGAGTCGAGGTACGAAGGAGGAGAGCTCATTAGAACAACTGTGAGGAAAAGAGTTAGAGAAAAAGCAGGGAGAAGCCAGGTCAACGCCGTGGGAAAGGGACTGAAGTTGAGATGACAGGCCATGATGAATAACATCATAGGCCCTTTAGATTTTGTCGAGAATCTAGAGACATCTTGCTGGAGACCCAGAGGGAAGATTTATAAAGTTGCAAGATGGATCCAGAGGAGAAAAATAATCAGTTATAAAAATTGAGGTCCGTGTATCTTGAAATGTACAACCCTTCATCGAAAATAGCGACAAAAAATATATTGAATATTTTAACATCAGTAACAACTGAAATGGATATCACATGTAAGTCGAAAAGAAAATAATGACATGATGATGTTGACGTTCCACGCTACATTTAAAAGTACTTCCAAGATAAACCATCAGTCTATGTGCTGATTTAATAGGTAATGGACTTGAGCTATGTTTTCCTGAAAAACAATTTTGACAGAATGATTTTATAAATTACAACACGAAGTTATGATAACAGTTCGACAAATGAAGGCATAAGCTTTCCTCGTCATCAAAGGTCTAACCTCAAGATTTCAATTAGAATCTTTTCCCCGCTGAGTTCTGTAATGATATGCCCAAACGTATAGATCCATCTGCAGTAAATTTCGCATTAAAATGTAAAAAAAATACATCGTGTGAATTTCTATTAAAATTTCTATTGATATATATATATATATATATATATATATATATATATATAATATATATATATATATATATATATATATATATATATATACATATATAAATACATATATATATACACATATATATATATATTGATACGTACGTATATATATATATGTATATATATATATATACACACACATATATATATATATATACACACATATATATGTATATATATATATATATATATATATATATATATATATATATACATATATTCTTTTCTGAAGACAGGGTATCGCACGTGCTAACACATGTTGTATGTTAAAAAAATATGTGTATATATATATATATATATATATATATATACATATATATGTATATAATACGTATCTATATATATATATATATATGTATCTATATATACACATGTATATATTTATGTATATATATGTATATATATATATATATATGTATATGTATCTATCTATCTATCTATATATATATATATATATATATATATATATATATATATATATATATATATATATATGTATATATATGTATATAAATTGTAATTACTTTTCCGACATATATTTAAGAAACTAGGCTTATGCTTGGATAAAGCCTAAAATATAAGGGAAATAAAGATAAAGTCAATTTACAGTTGATGATGGTGAGACCAGATTTCCAGACATAAGTCCAGAAGCATATTCCAAAACGATTTTCTTATTATTTCATAAGGGGCTTCAATATTTATATAGAGAAATCACTTCGCATTACTTCGTGATTACATGTTCGTATGATTAAATGTAATCTGTTATATATATAGATGTGTATGTGTGTAAAAGATTGGACTATATAACTAAATGGAACATGTTTATATATAATATATATAATCCTGAAAAACGAAACGCGTCACGAGGAAATATTCCCACAATACTGTTCTTGAAATATACAAATATATAGCGTTATATATGTGTATATATATATATATATATATATATATATATATATATATATATATATATATATATATATATATATATGAAAATTTAGTAAACCATAAACATGAGTTAACGGTTTTTTGCCGACATCAACAAATCTTCGCATTAATTAATTAGCTTAAAAAAAAATTAATTTCATAGTTTAATAAAAGGCTTAAAAGCTTAACCCAATCATTAAATAGAAAAACCCTTTATGAAGTCATAAAAAAAAGAAATTGTTATTCAGTGCGACACATTTATATATGAAACAGCCATTTCGATATAAAAATAAATAAATAAATAGATAAATAGGTAAAATAAAATAAAACAAAATTCTCTAGACTCTTCACGAAATATCATGGTGCCAAAATCTATCTTTCTCTGTAACTGAGCAGACGCTGTGTGTACATGAATGCCATCATCCACTTTGACATAGATACCCCACCCTACCTCGGCTTGACCGCTTTTCGAAGGTGACTGATTTGTGTATAAGAATTAACTGTTAGACTACCTAACCAAAATGGCCGCCCCAGCTGTTTCCATAATAACTAATTTTGCGAAAGAACATGCTTATAAAGATGCGTAAATTTCAAGATTGGTTATTCCTAAATTTTCGCTTAAGGATGAAACAGGGCTTGATACCTTAATTCAATTTAATTTTAATAATTATATTGATGGTTTCTGCTCTCGTTTTTGAAACATGAGAACGCTTATGTAGCGAAGGAATCAAATTTTTTAAAAATAATTATATATATATATATATATATATATATATTAACGTGCGCAACAGAAGAAAACATACGATATCGCAATATTATATCCCTATTATTTTAAGGAATGTTGGCAGGCTTTCTAACGGATATCAGCCCGGAATCTGGAATCGGCGAGCCAAGTACGATTACCGACCTAATCCGCTGTATTCACTTTGAACAATATTCTATGTTCACATATTTCCCGTCATGCTACCCAGTTGTTCTCCAGTCTTTAGCGACAACCTCTCTAAAACATGTTAATCCAAATTCCAAAAAAAACAGAAGCCACCGGAAAATTACTCCACTATATTTTCCAGTATGTCACAAACTGTTAAATGATAATAAAGAACAAAATATATTGAGACCCTCACTCGTTGTTGTCCGAGACGATATTCAATTAAATAGAGACGATTGTAACCAGCACAAGATTGAAAAATGAAAAGAAAAATAGCGTAAATTATCTAATTTGATATGTTTTCGAAAAGATAAAAGGTTATAAAATCACTACTGCTTGGAAATTAAGACTAAAAACAGAAAACGGTCGAATGTACCAATCAAGAAATTCTCTTAGAATAAAATGCTCTCACGGAAATTAAAGAAATATGGAAAATATTTCATTTGAGAAATCCAAATGGTCATAATCTTTCCGGATGTTGGAATGAAATCTACGTAACAAATACAACATATGTCTGCAGTATGTTTTGTCGATACTACATACCACGCTTTAGGCCGAAATAGATGAAAAGTATATATAAAAATATGAACTTTTAAAAAAAAATTCTACTTGCCTCTGAGTAAGCTGTCAAATGTCATGGAACCGAGTCACCGACAGCTCGTGCATACATTTAAACTGTAAGAATTAGGCCAGCATCTTGTGATGTATAAGTCTCTGTAAAATTTCTGAACAGACGTACACGCAATTTGAGAATGTAACTATCTAAGCTCTGGCGATATTGACCCTCAGTCCCCGCTGTCCAAACTTACTTTAGGTTTCATAAGAGAACGAAGCATTTTAAGATTGGGGAATTACTTTTCCTCATTACCGCAATAGCTTTACTTCCCAGGCAATGCGAAACGAGATGAGGCCCATAAAATTCTATGCGCTGCAATTATTTAGCTGTATGCTGATTTTACTACCGGACTAGAAGATTATGCTGACGTCTAGAGAACACGGTCATCTATTTAGGTATATGCCATGGATGTTTACAATGCCATTGTTGTCCAGGGAACATCGTAATTCCTTAACAGATTCCTATTACTGCTTAAACAAGATCCAGTAATTTTATAGACATATATGTCTAAAAGTGTGAAAGAAATTGCTAGCCTATAATATAGATTAATTAAAATGCCTATTCCTCTACAGAAAAGTAATGTATGTTTTTCAAAAGATGTTTGTTAAAATATTTCTGTTTCTGAAATTTAAAATGTAAAGATTAATGTGCAAGAATTGCGATTGGAACATTCGTTAATATGAAAAGAAATTGCAGAAAAATATCAAGTTTAGGAAAATCTATGAGGCAAAACCTGAAATACAACTTTTTCTTGATTTAATAATTTTTATATTCATTGATTTTAGAAAAGCATCTGTCAATATTTTGCATCTTTATAGTGTTTTATTTTTGCTTTTATATGAATTCCAGTAAAGAAACACACAATAACACGTACACACGCACACCGTTCGGTCTGTTGTTCACATGGTCCAGAGGGTAAAATCGTTAGTTGATGTAATCCAAAAAGTCACTTCACCCAAAGAGTTGTGAGTTCAATACCGAGAAACAAAAACTCGGCGAGATTAAAGGCAGTTTACTTAAATTAAGATAACGTGGATTTCGAAAACCTACCGCCATGGATTAAATAATTCGTTTAGAAATCCCAATGCATGCCACCTGAAAAAGACCGGAGTGTATAACAATCGTGAATATGGCAATAAATATGGAGGAAAAAACCCAGTCCAACGACGAAGTAAATAGCGTAAATTGTTACAAACGCACATCTTAGAAATATTGCCAGAAGCACAAGCACACACACACACACACACACACACATATATATATATGTGTGTGTGTATTTAGGCAGCAAACCTTCTTTTATGCACATTTCATTAAAAACGACTGACAAGGTGCTTTTATTTAGTTTTTTATACAATTTCTCATGCGATCTAATAATGTTTTTTCTTTTCGGATGATAAATGTTGAGTCTTGACTCATTGTTGAATCTCGACTAATGCATGGAATAATAATGCAACACAAAATGTACTTAGAACAAGAAAATGTACACAATATTTACATATAGTATTTCTGTATATTTCTGGGAAGACGTTCCTGGAGAATGTGTTGACTAAGTCGCAGTCGGGCAGAGTCTCTAGCTGGATCTCTGTATTCGCTCCTCTCGTCTTCCGGTACCAACCATTATTTATATAGTCGGTAGTCACCTATGCAGATTAGGTGGATCATACCACAACAATACATTATATAAAAACTGTCCGAATATGCTTTTATCTGAACGCTTTCGGCAATACATTTAGCCATTTTCAAGGATTATATTTTAACGGACAGTTTTTATATAATTTATCATCCTAAAAGAAAAACATTATTAGATCGCATGAGAAATTTTATAAAAAACTAAATAAAATCACCTTGTCAGTCGTTTTTATTGAAATGTGCATACATATATATATATATATATATATATATATATATATATATATATATATATATATATATATATATATATATATATATATATATATATATATATATATAATAGCTGGCCACTCATATTCGAGGATATCCGTCTACTAGGGCGGCTAGCCAATCCTCATTGCAGAGGCTCGTTCACGAATATTTGTTTTTGTTCAACACCCACATAGCCAAGCTCTGCAACTAGGCTGAGAAGACATTACTTACAGTTTCTGAGAAAGAGCGTGTGATCTAGCGTGATCAACTACTTGAACAAGGACAGCACGTTGAATCCACGATGACGTGACTTCGTGCTAGGGTTATATCTAAACAATTTCATTCACATGGCTTGGGTCAACCCGCAGTATGGTTTTCAGGCACTCTCCAAACGTGGCGCACGATAACACCTTCCTGACAAATCGATCATAATGAGACTCGAACCATGTTTACATGATCAGAATGCGAATATTCAAACCACTCGACCACTTGTCTCTCCCTCTCTCTCTCTAACTCCCCCCTTCCTCCTTATATATATATATATATATATATATATATATATATATATATATATATATATATATATATATATATATATATTGTGATGCATAAATCTTCGTCCAAAAATGAAAATAACACTGACATCTCATTTAAAAGATATATTAAACAAAATTTACAACAAAAATATCTTACAATGCTATAAAGTAAATTCTGTCTCCCGATGTCTTCGGGATATCATGTAACTCTTCTGGACAGTCTCCTTGTTTAAATTAGGGAATGCCTCTATAATTCTTGCCTTCATTTCATCTTTGGTCTTATAAGGACTTCTGTTGGTTTCTCAGTCAACTGCGCCCCACGCATCAAGGGGTGTGCAGTCTGAGGAATTCGCTGACCAGTAGCTTTGGATCGGTAAGGTGTGATGTGGTCATAGAGATTTTCTGACAGCCATGTTTGTGTTGTTCCCCTGTTTGTGTCACATAGTGCATAGTCCTTCGTAATCACCATTATACTCCCCAACTCTTCTAAAATCTGCTGCACTCTCCTCAGATTGTCACCTAAACCCTCTGATATGTTCGTAGTTTAGCTTCCGGCGCAAATGCCAAGCAGGACATCACGGCTTTTCCAAATTTCTAGCAGAGTGAATTGCGTCAAGGTACTATTTTTGTCACAAGAGGATGTCCAAATGTTCGTTCTCTACTGTGAACTCGACAAACAACGCACATACGCGAAATAAAAAAATTAAAATGGCGACACTTTACAAATAGCACCGCACGCAAATATAAAAGTGAACATAGAAGTCAACATTTAGATGCGACAGTCTGTTTCATGCTAGATGCAATCGTCAGGCCACCATTGAATCTAGCATGAAACAGACTGTCGCCTCTAAGTGTTGACTTCTATGTTCACTTTTATATTTACACACGCTCTATCTCTGATATTGAGCACTTTATCCCATAAATATTGTACAATTTAAGATTATATATATATATATATATATATATATATATATATATATATATATATATACCCCCACACATACACAAATACAAAAGTATCTGTGATTATTGCAATCAAAATAGCTTACGTAGTCTGGCAGAAAATTAGCTCGTCAGCGGTATTATATTCTTCTGGGTGTCTTTTATAGTGGCCTTTTACCAGTTTAAACTAAGTAATTCTTTCTCTTTATAGACGGCGAACTGAATAAATGTATCAAGGCTTGTGGCACGTAGCCCACGGAGATATGTTGGTAAATCATGTTGGAATAAGATCAATTTCATTCTATTGCTAACACAAGCAAGCAAGATAATCTATCTTCTTTGCAGTCGTGCGAAGATTGAAAAGAAAGATTCGGAAAACGGTAAATTTTTGCTGTTGATAATATATTCGGTGTGAATATTTCCTGTATACAAGATTAGCTTCTGGCGGTCAAATTCGAAGCAAAGATTGGAATTTGCATCGTGAAATACGAGGCATTCTGCAACCAACCGAGATTGAGACATGTTCTATGCACTGGTTGCAATATTTGATTGAATCGAAATAGGCTTCACAACATAAAGTTGCAAACAGCTCAGTAACATATATAGAGTCACAAATAACATTCAAGAACTACACATACACTACCGTATTATATACTTTGTAAACATAGGAGGCTGATGAGAAAGTTCCTGTAGGCGCACGTCTAGAGAAGCAGATGATCTGAGGTTAGTAGCAGATCTCCCATGTGAAATTGTTCCGATCCAGGAAGTACTTGACTTTTTGTTATATTTTAACTTTACAAGTGTCAAATCAGACTAAAATGTATTATTGTTGCCATATCTCGGCTCCTAAATATTCTCTTTTCAGTCTTGACGCAGTTTTAAATCGTTTATGTGGCCTTGTAGGAGATTGCTTATATTTTACCCTACAGACATTTCATCATAACCACGCCTTCGAACTAGCCTATATCTACTATGCAAATATTTTTAGTAACGCTATTCTTAACTCTTGGGTCTGCAATAATTAATTAGTGCATATTACTATATAATTAGACTTTCCCCACTTCTCGAACAACGTATATATATATATATATATATATATATATATATATATATATATATATATATATATATATATATATATATATACAAGGTAACCAAAAAAGTTATGTCCGTTTTTAAAGGAAAAAAAAAAAACGCTTCACAGTATGTGTAAGTTATATTTAGTCTCCGAAGTAATCGCCATCGGCATCTAATACCTTCTGCCAACGTGTCTCCAGCTGTTCAATGCCATTACGGTAGAAATCGGGGGGGGGGGTGACGCAAAGAAGTCCATGAGGGCATTTCGAAGTTTGCTTCATTGGTGAAGGATTTTCCACGAAGATCATTATCCAGGGAGCGAGAGGTGGTAATCGGATTGCGCAAGTTCAGGTGAATAAGGTGGATTGCACAAAATCTCCCACCCAAGTTGCTGTATGGTATCCCTGACCACTCGCGCGACATGGCGTTGTCATGGAGGAAAAGCACACCTTTGCGATTCACAAGTGCTGGCTCCTTCTGGCGCAATGCCTGTTGCATACGTTTCAATTGCTGCCCGTTGGTAGCATTTCATAATGAACCACTTGTCGACCTGTCCACCAGACACAAATCATAATCTTGCGTTGGTGCATCGGCCGACTTGCGGTGTGAGGGACAGCATCCTGAGGAGACAATCAATGTCACCACACGTTAGACTACTGTCCTCTTCAATGGCCGCCTTCAGGACTCCGTCATTCAAGACCTGTGGTCGTCCACGGCGAGGCTCATCATGGAGAGACAAGTCTCCCGACTTGAATTTTCGAAACCAACGCCTTGCAGTACGTTCATCTACAGCACTATCCCCAAACGCTTGACATATGCAGTGACTTGATGCAGCTGCTGATAAGCCCACTTTGAAGTCGTAAAGCAAACAGCCCCGAACGAGATCTCTAGACATTTCCATACTTCTCACAGCTGTCCGTCTTATAACTGATGGCAGGGCACGGTGCTCGTGTTTTTTTATAACGTTTGATGTTCCTACGTACGGCTGTCCGAATTTGAAAACAATTACTACACGCATTTCGTATATATTTCAACTTCATTCAATGACTAATCAAAAAACGGACATAACTGTTTTGGTTACCTTGTATATATATATATATATATATATATATATATATATATATATATATATATATATATATATATATATATATATATATACAAGGTAACCAAAACAGTTATTATTTTAACATATTGTATCATTACTATATATATATATATATATATATATATATATATATATATATATATATATAGTAATGATACAATATGTTAATCCCTATGGAATTTCTAGGAAGATCAAGATCAAGGGAGAGCTCTATGTCAAAAGACAGATCAAAATTAGTATTAATTAATGAATATGAAAAACTTAAATATTCATTAATTAATAATAATAATAATAATGTGTGTGTGTGTGTATGTGTGATTTTGTTTATGATCTCCATCTCTGTCAAATATAAGTGCGTGTGTTTGCCGACGTATGTTTTCCGACGTCTTTTCGTGTTTTTAACTATCTATATACGTATATCGTTTATATTATTTGAATCATGTTGGACCGTTTTGAATAACTAAAAAATTGTTATAGTGTTTGGAAATATGTTAGAAAAGCGATAATGCCACTAAGACGTAATGAGATACTGGGAGTGAAAGAGAATGAGCCTATTTTAGAAAGAACCGTAAACCCAATCCTAACAGGAAACAAGTCATAAACCTGTACTCCTGTTTAAAATGCTAGAGAGAAGAGGGAACACGACGAGATGTGTAATGTATTAACCTTTATAATACATTGACGTTTAATTGCCCCATGCCGTAAGAGGTTTTTTAATTATTTAAAATGAATGAAATATATGTCTATATTTCTGAGATGAGGTATCATGTACATTATTTAAATTGTTCGAACTCTCGTCATCTTTGTTGCCATGTTTATCACAGCGTTTTGGCTGTTGTACGCTCCGGCCTTCTTCCGGTGGTTGGAATGTGGAACTGAACTCTTTATTTCGGTCGCTGGGGTAGACTGTTCTCGTTCTACGTTCCATGTCTAATGGATATGAGTTATCTCCTGTTAATTCTCCTCTCCAAGTTCTCCGCCGCCTTAACTAGGTATTGAACTCACACTGTTTTGTGCCCTTTCACTGGAACTAACTAACGCCTTGAGGACACATGGCAAAGTGGAGAAAGGCGTTAATTAGATCTAGTGAATGAAATACATAAATAATAATTCATTATTTCTCCATCTAGGAAATTGTGTCTTAGAATCACTCTTGTATTAATAAAGACAATGAACATACGTGTATAAGACGTACTTTCTGACACTCATCGAATTTAACACCTAAGCAATTTCTGAGAGATATAGAACTGATAAATCATGGGATCCCGAAAATCAATACATTTTCTTAAATCAAAAATAAAACGTTTTAGTTGTGATTAAAATCTCGCAATGTGAATGTTTTTCCCTCTTGTTTTTTGATGATGCTTATTTTCATCAAATGCATGACATCCTACTCTTTAGAAATATCCACCTGTTTATCTTTGCCGGAGACAAACATTATTAGATTTCTCGCAGATAGATTTTCCTTCACCTACGGATTCATAATTAAAAGGTCTGAAATGACGACGAAGAAGATGTACGAGAAAATCCAAGAGCAACACGTACAATGCTAAATGCAAACTGTAAAATTCGAAGGAGCAAACAATATATCTTTAGCGAAGAGGTTATCAATTAATCAACAGAAAAGATCCTTGAACCAGAACAAAAATTCAATCGTTAAAGACACGATTGATGCTCCTGATGTATGCATCATGTCTGCAAACAAATGCATGAATAAAATTAATTAATTTTCTGAGATAAATGAAACATTCAAGAAAGATAGGCAAACACGCTTATGATACATATATATATATATATATATATATATATATATATATATATATATATATATATATATATATATATATATATATATACATATATATACATATGTGTATTACGAACGTGATCATAATATATATATATATATATATATATATATATATATATATATAATATTGATATGAGTAAAATATTTCACTTAGCTAATTCATGTTAACTTCAGCCTCTTGACTCCAGAAATTCGTAGGCAGACCTATCCGTCCAACATTCAGCGACTATCCTCAATTTACTACTTATATTTTGCCATTTTTTTAATACATTATATATATATATATATATATTCAGTGTATCTGTACCTGATATGTTTGTACACGTGTGTGATTTTAGCAGTTATTAATATATAAGTATTTTCTGATATAGGGGCTGAGTCGTTAGAACGTTCGCATTCTGACAATGAGACCCGGTTTTTAATATCACCATGGTCGGTTTGTCAGGAAGGAGAGATCCTGAAGTTATCTGACTGGAGCGACCGATCCCAGCGTGCGGCACCTTTGGAATGTGCCTGGAAACCATACAAATGGTTGACCCAATCCTTGTGAGTAAAACTGGGTAGACGGAACCCTTGGGTGCAATCGATAGCTGCACTAGTACGAAGTTATGAGGGCTTGAGCGTGCTGGTCTTGCTCAAATTTTTGGTCACGTTAGATAACACGCTATTCCCCAGAAACTGTAACTAAGGTTTGCATAGCTGCAGTATGAACGACATGTTGGCTTTGTGGAAGTATAATAAAGACAAATGTGCCTGCTCAAGCCTCAAATGAGAGAATGAGCATAGGAATCGATACGTCCTGTTGACTATCAATTTCACACATCAGTATGTTCTTCTGAAGAAGTCACAAATCATCGTGGCCGAGTTCATGAGCGTGCTGGCCTTGTTCAAATTGTTGATCGCGCTAGATAACACGCTCACCTAGAAATTGTTACGAAAGTCTGCTCAACATTGTTGCAGTATAAACCACAGGTGGGATCTGTGGGTGTGGAATAAACACAAATGCGCCTGATCAAACGTCTGCAATAGGGATTAAATAGCCGCCCTTTTAGACGAGTATCCTCGAATACGAGTGGTCAGCTATTCTATACTATTTTCTGATATACATCAACTTTCCGTTTCACTTTTGTTTTGAAATATTTTAATTTTAAACTACGCATAAAGAAAAAACTCAGGAACGTGACTGGTAGATATCAGCTGCCATTTGTTATCAGATATATATTAGAAAATGTTGTTTATTTTGAAGAACGATTTAAGTGCATTCAGAAAAATGGATTATATGGAAATTGAAATATTCTGACAGAATAAAAAAATTGCTCCAACTTACATGATGTGGAAAAATAATATTGAATTAATTTCTCAGCATGCTGCTTTGACAGTTAGTTCACTGTGTCGTGCTAGATAATTAAATATTAAAAGTCTATCATTTGACCATACAACTAATATTATTGTCTGATCTGGTCTTAAAATTCTACTATATATTTAGAGGTTCTTGATAAAATACAAACAAAAATCTGCAATGTTATAGGTCATGACCTGCCATTTCGCTTTCAGTCACTTTCCCACAGCCGTAATGTAGTTTCCTTCTGTTTTCAGGTTAATTGTTCTGATGAACCTTTCTCTGTGGAACTTTACTCTATGGTACTTAGAATTTATTAATTTAAATGCAGTAATAGATTAGCAGCAGGGTCTCATCATTTTACAATTCAAATGGCTAGATGTAACAGTAAGTTCTATGCTAACACTTTTTTCTTCCGTACTCAGAACACAAGTGGAACACGTAAATATGATCGATCGTTACAGATACTTAAATAATGGTCGGTTGCCTGTACCGCTCTAGCAATACCTGACTCTGCCTGTTATAACTTACTTTTCGAAGAACCAGAGCAGAGAGAACTACTACCATAAATGGGCGGTCCTGCCCAGTTTTCACTTTCAAGTACTGATAAAATTCAAAAGCATCTCCGTGTTCTTTTATGTAACGAATTACTTTCCAACCAACATGCAATTTCTGATCGACCAAACTTTGTAGTCCTCTCGATGTTCTATCTCTATTCTCATGGAAAAGGGTTAAGACGAAGTACATTCCTTAGTTCATCAGTTTTAACCCTAACGGCTATGACCAGCCATGCAACGATCATTTTAGCGAACTACCTTCATTCCCTTCGTATACCACTCGAGCAGCTACTTCCTAAAAACCGTTGCTTTGTGCAACCGACTCCCAATAGATTGCTTTCCCGATAAATAAAATCCTAACTTTTTCATGTCTAATTTCAAAAATTATCTTTGCACATATCCCTATAAACTGTGCTTCTTACTCTGCAGGCGTCGACCTTGGCCTTGTACAGAGTGAACATTATGGTAACAAAAAGATACTTCTCGCTTTTGGAACTCTCTTTCAACTTGACTTCCTGTCAACTTTGATCTTCAAAAAACGTAAATGCAATGTCAGTCGTTAAGTTCTGTCTTCATAATACCTGTTAATTTATTGTTCACTCACCTTAATAAGGTTTTCTTTTTCTCATATTCGCTCACACTCAGTAACATCTTGCATCTTCGTTGCTCTATTGTCTTGCCTTTGGTGAAATGATCTTTAAAACCTGATGCAGTTTACACAATTTTATGCACACAGATAATAAGACAGAATTATAGAAATACATACATACACGCAAGGAGCGTATCAGCTGTACTGAAACGTTATATTACTAAAATGTATATCCTTCTTTTTTCTTGTATATTCTCATGTGCATTCGATGATTCGATCAAAATTATATCAAATGATATTATTATACACACTTTCACAATGCTTACAACTGGTTGTATTGCAGCATAATTTCTCGGCATGCGATACGAGTGGCCAGCTATACTATACGATTTTCTGATATACATCAACTTTGCGTTTCACTTTTGTTTTGAACTACGCATAAAGAATTGTCATTTTATTATTATAAAATGACAATTCAAAATCTGGATAACGAATTATAGAACCACTATCAAGCATCTGCAATACATAGACGTATGTAATATTTCTGAACTATGAAAAAATTCGAAAAACAGGGCAAAACCTCTAGCAACCGTAGCAATTCGGACCGGACTTGCAAACTTACTGACAGGGACCGACGTGCATTGTGCTGGAACTACCAAATCCTCACTTTCCAATCTTGACAGATTTCAAAAGCATTTACGTAAATTTGTGTCCGTTAGATTATTTGGAACCTCAGAGTTACTCTCCCACTTGCCATTCTCTCTATATACCTATGTTAAATGTTCAGACGAGCGAGAACTTTTGTTCCATCAATTCAGACCGTTACATCTACGGCCTACCTTGTCAAGTACACAAAATCGTATCTAGTATATTCTCTTCGTATTCTATTAATACGAATGAAGTTCCATACAAATTATTTACAAGAACAGCTACTTAATGTAACATACTCCTGAGTGGTTGCTTTCCAGATCAATATAATCTTAACTGCATCAAAACTAGAGTCAAATGTTATCTACTTTACATATACTCATAATTTACTTTCACATCTTCCGTCCATACAACAACCTCAATAAATAACACTCTGCCATGATTGGTTCTTGGACAATGCATTGGGTGCAGCTATTGTAAAATAAAACAAAGAGTGTGACTAAATACAGGAAGGGTCGCAGGTATATTGAAGTAAACCAGAGTCATCACTTCATAAAACATAAATACAAGCTAAAAGTCTACAGGCGGTTTGACAAAATATCCGAAGAACATTCAGCAGAGCATATTGATAAGCCGGGCTACATGCGAACATTATTCTGCTGGAAGAATACATTGATCACCCATAGCCGGTATGGTATTTGAACGGGTTTAATAATGATTTGCAACAAAGATATCCTTCAGGAAGCCTCTAAGGCGAAAGAGATTTAAAACTATTGACTCTTTACACCAAGGCGCCAAAGTTTGATCTTGTGTGTTGCGGGTCGTATCTGCTATAGAAAATAGCAAGTCCCGGGTCAAAGCTGGCTATTAAAGCAATCATCATTAAAATATACATAACGCAATTCATTTTTATCAGGCAAAACGGCGATGACTGTGCGCGAAGATTTGGTGTAAGAGGAAATCTGGTTGGATGCAGGCTGCTCAGAAATCCTGCTGAAAATAAACTCTTCCTAACGCTCAATACTTAAATTCATAGGGCCACATATCATGTAATTTATCCCTGAGTTTCGCTTGTTTAAAAAGTTGAAGCATTGTCTACACTTCATACACAACATACACATTGATTCTCTAAAATGACAATTCAAAATCTGGATAACGAATTATAGAACCACTATCAAACAGCTGCAATATAACACTTATGGACATCCGTGGTATGAGTTATTCATATAATCTTTCACAACACTGAACATTATTACAGCATCCATCATTTTCTGAAGCACAGACACAGAAATTTCAATGATGCATTCCAATATGACGGTAAAATCTGGAAATTCCATAACAATGTATATATTATTTAATACACATACATTATTACCTTGTTTTTATATATTGTCATCTGATGTTGCAAATTTGTTCTATTAGTATAGATATTATATTACATTAATATTTTCCTTCGTTTGTGATGAAAACTTTCTCATGAGTGCTCAGGATCGCCTCGTCAGTAATGTTATGAGTTGGGGTCATGGCAAGTTTCGGGTCCCTACCGAAACAGTACTATTCCGGCAGGCGATCCTGAAACAAAAAATAATACGTAAAGCACGCAACAAATGGACTCCAAATAAATGCCACTGCTGACCAATCACCACCGACTTACGTCACTTCCTCCCCAGCTAAGACGATACAAAAAAAGAATCAACGGCGAGCTCGTCTTTTTCCGTCATCTTAGATTGACCACGCGGAACGACCCTCATCTTCAACGAACAGTTTGACATAACAGGTAAGTAATGTCAAGAAAAGTTTCTTTTCATATGAAGTGTTACTTAACCAAAAAAAAAAAAATATTGAACACGTTCGTAGGTCATATGAATTATGATCAGAAACGTTTCTCGCTTTCTCTTCCCACCACTCCTATTTCTTCCTACCTTCCTTACCCCTCCTCTCTCCCCTCCAAACTAGGAATGCAGAAATAACAACACAAAAACAGTTAGGACTACCAATATAGCTTTGTTGAAAAAGGTGAAAAAATGTTTATACTACCAATATATATTTCAATATTTCTGAAATATATGTGGCTGAAAATACGTAAACATTTAGTGTGTTTTTTTTTAATGCAACGTGTGGTAATATTGACAAAGGCTACAGTGGGTTTGAAATACAGGGGTTGAACAAAATAATTGGAACAGGTGCAAATTCCACACATATATTTCAAAGACTTATTATCGTACTGCGGCCAAAGTGACTGCTGAGTTGAATAATCATCTGAATAGTTCGGACTACTAAAAATGTTTGTTGTGAGCTCCACAAGGCTGCATATCATAGAAGAGACGTCGGAAGGAAACCTCTTCTCTCCATTCGCAACATTCAGAAGAGGTTGAAGTGGTGCAGAGATCCCAATGCGTGGTCTGCAAACCAATGGAAGCAAGTCATATTCTCAAACGAGTTCAGTTTTTCTGCTTTCCCAACTTCAGGGCGAGTTTATGAGTGGAGGCAGCCCAAAGAAGCTTATAACCCTGACTGCCTTCTTCCAACAGGTAAGCATCGAGGTTGATCAGTGATAGTTTGGGCCGCCATATCATGGAAATGTCTCGGTCCAATAGTTGCCCTGCATGGTATAATCAACAGCAAAGATTACCTGAATATTTTGGGAGATCAAGCCCAGAGTTTATTCCCTGATGGTGACTGCATCTTCGTTGATGATAATGCTCGAATTCATACCGCTCGAGTCATTAAGAATTGGTATGAAGGGCGTGAAAGTGAGCTAGAACACATGGAGTGGCCTCACCAATCTCCAGATATCAATATCATGAAACATTTGTGGTGCATTCTGGAGCGACATATTAGGAGCCGCTATCCTCCACTGTCGTGTCTTAAAGAGCTGGAGCAGGTGTTAATGGAAGAATGGCTGAAAATTTCTCTAGATGAAATCAGGAAGTTGTATGATTCCATTCTTAGACGTATTAAAGCAGCATCTGAGGCTAAAGGAGGACCAACTTCATATTAAATAAATATTCTTTGAATTTAACCAGTGCTTAAATTATTTTGTCCAAACACTGTATGTATATATATATATATATATATATATATATATATATATATATATATATATATATATATATATATGTATGTATATATATATATATGTATATATGTATATATGTATATATATATATGTATATCTGTATATATATATATGTATGTATATATATATATATATGTATGTATATATATATATATGTATATATGTATATATATATATGTATGTATGTATGTATATATATATGTATATATATATGTATGTATATATATAAGTATATATATATATATATATATATATATATATATATATATATATATATATATATATATATATATATATATATATATATATAAATAAACTACCGTGATCCATGTTTATGCGAAGATAAAACAAAATATTCATAGTGAATCAAATATAACAGAGGTTTTGAACCTCAGATACATCCGTAACCATATATAAATGTTCATCAAAATCATGTAAATATATAAAAATATATATGAATATGAAACATTCATGAAAGATAGGCAAACACGCTTATGATACTTACATATATATATATATATATATATATATATATATATATATATATATATATATATATATATATATATATATATATATATATGTATATATATATATATATGTACATTTACATGTATATATATGTATATATATATATATATACCCTCACACATACATATATACATAGACGTATGATTATTTAAATCACATAATATACAGCTTATGATATAAGAACACATATTTAAAAATAATGACTACATTAATTGATTTATTAGTTAATTAAATAATAATATGTGTACGTGTGTCAAATCTTCATATTTAAGCTCTTTTGAATTATTTAAATATATATATATATATATATATATATATATATATATATATATATATGTTTATGCGAAGATAAAACAACATATTAATAATGAAGCAATTATATAACAGAGGATTCAAACTTAAAATACATACACAGTCATATAGAAATCTTCATCAAAATCATAAAAATATATAAAAATATGTATGTATATATATATATAAATATATATATATATATATATATATATATATATATATATATATATAGACGTATGGTTATTTCAATTACATAATATATAGTTATAGAATATATAAAAACATATAAAAATAATGAATATTAAATTGATTTATCAATTAATTAAATGATAATGTGTATACGTGTCAGATTTTCATATTTATGCTCTTTGGAACTATTTAAATATATATATATATATATATATATATATATATATATATATATATATATATATATATATATATATATATATATATATATGTGTGTGTGTGTCTGTATACCTTTATGCATCATTCTCTAAACATAATGACAAACATTTACAATATGTTCTGCTCCTATATAAATGTTAATGATAACATGTAAATTAAATATTTTTTATTTATCACATATATAAATTTAATTTATTACATATATATATATATATATATATATATATATATATATATATATATATATATATATATATATATATATATATATATGCTAAATTTACATGCATTCAGCTTCGCATTCCAACCTTTATCGACATATCGATCTTTCAACTTCCCATGATCAACGAGCTTGCTGTGTCTGACTTTTACATGAAGGATGCTTAAATCGAAATTTGATTTGAAGTGAAATTTGCTAATAGTTTTTATATTGAAATATTGTTTGGTTTTTTAACCTGATGTCATTCCTGAATAGAGATAATTTTGGATTTCAACCGAACTCGACGTCCTCGTATTTAATGTATAGTCTTATACTGATAAGAGCAGCATTCGCTGTCATAACTTATTCCAATTATCGCGTATAATTTTACAGGTGCATTATTTATAATATACTGAAAAATTATGAGATATTACTTATTAATTCAGCAACATATATACTTTCTTACATATAAGCCTGTATTCATGCGTATATATTTTAATAGTGTTAACGGCATGAAGCTTCTTAGAAGTGATAGTTGAGCGGTTACTTGTGGCCTGCAGTTGAGATTTACTTAAAGACCCATTTCTAGCTAGCTGACGGTTGATTTCGCAAGAGTTCTTCCGCCCTTTGAAAGTTAATTTTCATCGTAATGGAATGCTTACAATCAACCTCACTCCCAAACATTGGATTGGATGTGGCGATAATAATCTCTGACAATCCAGTAATAGCATCCATATACATCCACACACAATATATAAATATGTGTGTGTGTGTGTGTGTGTGTGTGCGCAGGTGTGTGCGGTTGTGTGGCGGGTGAGTGTGTGTCTGTGTGTGTTTATGTTTGTGTACCGGGTGTAACAGCAAAATTGTCTAAACCGTGTAACAGCAAAATTGTCTAAACCGTGTAACAGCAAAATTATCTATCCCACAATCGTTTAATATCTAAAATCCACTAAGCAAATTGAGTTTAGCGAAGTTGATACTATTTTTCGTAAGTGTCAATGAAAAAATAATTTGAATTATTCAGCTGAATAGAGAAAAGGTTAAAATTGTTTTGTGTCAGACCCACTGTCTTCCCAAAGGAGTAATAGAGAAAAAGAAGTCATTCAGGCCTTCAGTCATGGTGCCATCTTCAAAACCCATTGAAGAACCATGAAGAGAACGGTGAATAAGTTTTAAAAAGAGGGAAAAGTAGACAGGTAAACTAAGCAAGTCACAATTTCAAGTTAGTGCTAAAGAAATAAATTTCAATTCAATTCATAAGAAGTGTACCACCTGAGAGAGGGTTTTGCCCTATGAGTGTCCAAAGAGCAGTGAAAAAAGACTTGAAAATGAAATCATAGATGAAACATGCGAGACACCTTGTTATTCCAGGGAATAAAGTTAAAAGGCTATTAAGGGTGAAGATCATCTTGAATGACTTGGAAAATAATCATGGAATAATACATACCTACACACACACACACACACATATATATATATATATATATATATATATATATATATATATATATATATATATATATATATATATTTGAACTTTATTTCAATACTTCATATGTTTCTGATCCTTAGCTATGATTAATGATGAACAAGTCATTTTCGTTTATTTTACGATATTTCTGTTAAGCTTAGAGAGTATTTATCCATTCTTCTTGCTCAAAGTAGAGTCCAATCATAAATGTCTATTGCCCTGAAATATTTAGTATTTGAATATTTATGTATTTTAAGTTGTCAGTTGACACAAGAAATGTCATAGTAATCCCAGGATATATTGATTCCAAATAAAATTGTGTTTAAACAATTATACTCCCTCTTGCAATGAGTGTAATGTAATATCTGTTCTGACGCATACGTCCTTATGCATATAATTTAACTGTCAGTAATTTGCGCTGCTGTAGTCTTCCTGGAGAATTGTTATTGTTGTCAGAATCTCGGTCCTTATTCAATTTCAAAATTTCTTAACCACATATTGCTTTTAAATTGTCTGTGTTTCTCTCTTTGCCCCACTCCCGAAAGGTACTCAGCACACTATCTCAGAAGCAGTACTGATCTAATCTCGATAAAGATATGCAATTTATAAAATCAATGAAATCTTAATTATTGCCTATGCCTGAGGTATTCCCGTCATCTAAATAAAGTAGTAACGACGTTGTTGAATATTTTAGGTGTTATAGAGAAGTATGAGTCCAGACAAAAACACTCTAGTTATCGGAGCATATTAAGTGACAGAGCTGGTTGTGCAGATATAAATCTAAAAACAAGTAAAGGTATAGACGGAAAGATAGTAAATATGTTTGAAATGTAAAATGTTATATATATTGGATAAAATGGATTATATCCGACAAATACTTTAATATATTTTCTTTTTATACATTATTTTTATGGATGCAATTAATTTCAGTAAATGTTCTGTTTGAATTGAACGGCAATAATTATATTTACCGGCCTGAATGTTCGAGAAATTCCGTAGAAAATATGCGTTCTCCGACAGGAACCCAACCTGTATGCCATAAGTATACCTTCATATAGCTTGACGTTCTGTTTCACCATAAAGCCTCAAAAAGATGTGTTTATAAGCAGTAATTTGGACATTGCTAACCTGAAATGTGTTTCTGGCTGAATGGTTAAACTCCATATCAGGCTCGATGAAGGTCTTCGTGTGGGATTCCTGTCGAAGAACGCATATTTTGTACGAAATTTCTCGAGCACTCAGGGCGGTAAATGTAATTAATATTGTATAATTAAAACAGGGCGTTTACTCAAATACGTTGTATCCATAACAATAACTTATAAACAGAATATAGCTTCCGCGTCTCGTATACACGAGTTTGACGTTGCTTGGAAATCTTTCATGCAACAAAAACAGACTATCATTATTGGTTTGTCCATGTATTGTTTAAAATATTGTAATGTTATTGTCATTATTGATAATGGCTCCTGTAAGCCGAAAGCTTTGATAGGATTAAAAAAACTTCTATCAATATGGTGTTTTTCTTTCAACTTTCAATGATAATGTTATTAAGGTTATCAGACAATATGAAATAAATTTACTTAGAGTAAATATACAAAACTTGTCTATATTATTTAATGAAACATGCATCAATATATATATATATATGGTGCGATTGATAAATTGTCGTCGACGCAAAAATGAAAATAACACTGACGTCTCATTTTAAAAGATATACTTACCAACTTAACTTGTAATAAAAAAAGAGTAAATTTATTCAATACAATCACGATTGGCTTCAACCAGACGGAATCTTCTGCATCTCTTTTGAACGTTTGCCTTGTTTAAGTTGGTGAATGCTTCCATAATCCTTGCCTTCAATTCATTCTTGTTTTTAGAAGGAGTTTTGTCGGTCTCTCGACCAACTCTGTCCCACACATGATAATCAAGGTGGGATTACAGTCTGGGGAGTTAGGTGTTCAGATGTAAGGATGATGTGGTCGCAGAAATTGTCTGACTGCCATGAGTGTATTCTTCTGTTTGTGTGGCATGGTGCAGATTCCTGTTGCCAGATATAGGGTTTTCCAGAAGCGACCATCTTGATCCAGGGCAGCACTACCTCCTCAAGGTATTTGATGTAGACCTCCGTGTTGAGCCTGAGGTCATATGGAAGATGATGAATGGAGGCATAACAATGTCATCGCTAGTGATCTCTCCAAATACCTTAGTAATCACAATTAGACTCATCCAACTCTTTCCAGAACCTCTGCACTTTTCTCAGATTGACACCCAAACACTTTGAAACATTCGTATTGGAGTTTCCAGTGAGAATGCCAAGAAGTATAGTATGGTGCTTCCAAATTTATGCCGAAGTGAATTGCGTCATGTTGCTCCTTTTCTCACAGACTGTGCCCAAC
>OZ038475.1:37012995-37045495 GCA_964036315.1 Acanthosepion esculentum | reverse complement strand
CGGCCATCAAGGATCTCCATTGCTTCGTCTCCTTTTTTGCACTTAGTAACATTTGTCTTTATTTATCTCTCCGCATTTCTGTTCTGCAAAACATTTACACACCCTCATTAGGTAGATTATGCACTGCTTTCCTATCACCCTGTTGTCTTTAATATATCTGTGGTTGAACATATTCTAAGATATATCAACTGTCTCTTTCTGAATCTAATTATTTTCCGTTTTTCTTTCAGCTACCCCTAAATCTTCCTGATTACTCAGATGGTCAATCTATGAGAATCTCAGCATAATTCTGGCATGATTTGTTGAAAGTTTGTTAATCTCACCGCAACTCTGATATTATTCCATGCTGATATTAAATGCTTAATTTTAAAGTTATATAAATGATTAGCAGATGTGTGATATTATAAAGCTACAAAGAGAATCCAATGGGAAATCAGATAGTGAGAATAGCCCGCATATGAATAATGTAAAATTATAATTCGTCATCCCAGAAATTCAGACATAAATTAACCAAATTTTTATTTTTATTTTTACGGAATTAATTAGTTTTCAATTGTATTAATTGCCAAAAAAAAAAAAGAAAAGAAATCGCTATATTTTACCGAATACCAGATACGGAAAAGGTAAACAGACATTAAACTATTAACAGATACAATTTCGATTTTGGAAAAGGAGGAACGAATCAATCCAAATACCATCCAATTCGCTTCCGCCCTGAAGAGACATGGAACATCGAAGAAGAACTCGTTGACTGGCACCTTTCTATAAAGCTACTATACGAGTAGTAGTCGAAAATAGATAATTGAATCAATTTTCACGATTTACATTTGACATTCAGCTACTTGTTTATTTTTAAAAAATATTTCCAACATAATCTTTTGAGTTGTTTCGACTAGAAGATACACTGTTCAGGCTCTTCATGTAATATGACCGACTTAGGCCACATATTGTTAGGAATTCAGACTGTAATTACATAACACTGACATGAATACTCTTCTATTCTAATTCGAAATTATTGAGTAACTCCAGAAACCAATTCTAAATTTCTACCAAGAATAAGCTTAAAATTTATCATTAATGTGAATTTAACATTCATTTAGATGTTTCGATTAGTATGAAAGTATTAAGAAAATAATTTTAGTTTTCTCTATATCTACTTAAACCTCAGCATGTGTTAAAAGAAGTATGAAGTTGAAAAGCTGAGTATTGGAATACTGTATTACGACTATTCCTGTTTGTCTATAAAATCAGCATGTGATATATTGCGTGTGACGGAGCAACGGTCACTGTAACCAATGGTTGGTTTGTTTTTTAAGAGCTAGAAGATCTCACGTTTCATTGAAGTTTCCCCAGTTTCACTGGTGTTTCAGTTACAAAATTAAACGTTTGCATTACAAAGATCGTCTCCTTTCTTAGAGATTCCCTTTTGTTTTTCTTTCTTTTGGCGAAGGGATCAGGTTTATTTTTGTTAAATTTTAAACACATTTATTTTTACTCAGCGTGAATTTTATTAACAATTTTCTAAGTAGCTGTAATGAAATACACCTTAAAAGCCAAGTCAGTTGCTATAAATACGCCTTAAAAGATACTCAATACTATATCAGTGTTAATCCATAAAAATATATTCCAATCTAAAACCTTAGGAGAAACAAAGAATTCGTTAAGAGACATGAATAATCTTCTTTGTACATAACTTGGCAAATATAATATATTACATTGTTTTCTTTATTTACATTTCTAAACCATCTACCTACCGGCTTCGTCACAGGATCAGCAGTAAATGCATGAATAAATGTAAAACAAATATGATATTAAAGCATATCTTTTATTTAATATGAGTATATCCAGGAAAATGCAACTATAATTATATATTAACATGCAGCTGTATGGAACAAAAGACGATCGTGTTTGACTCCATGTAACAGAATAATTTTGATATTCTTTACCAGACGGCTCAAGTGTTTATCTGTCTGTAATTACGTATCCTTTCGACAATCTGCAGGCTGTGTTAGTAGGTCTGCTTGCGGGATTTCAAATTGATTGTTTATTTCCAAGATATTCTTCCAGAAAACACATTAAATGTGGCATTCATCTGTTTGTCCTGAAACAATAATTTTTTCAATAAATTAGGAAAACTTGTTTTTTATTATACATAATATTTTTTCCTTCAGGTTCATCGTAGTGCTTCTTCCAAAAACATTACACATAAGCAAAAGATACGCTATAGATCACTGGCATATTTTCATAAGAATTTCTTGCAATATTTTGAATATTTTAACCATTTCGAATTACGCATTTTAATAAAAAAAATAATATATAAATAGAAGATGATAAGAACAACATATTTGCAATATGTAAATGGTGTATATACTGAAGATAAAAACTGAATATAAAACATAGAATGTATATAAGAAATACATGCATACATATATATCATATATATATATATATATATATATATATATATATATATATATATATATATATATATATATATATGTACTGATTGAAAGTATGAAATGTAAATGAATATTGACTATAACAAACGAATGAATGTATATTCTTCTCGATTTCAAAACAATGTCTGTAGACAAGCCGATATATATATATATATATATATATATATATATATATATCGGCTTGTCCACAGACATTATATATGTATATATGTGTATGTTGAGTCTTGACTCATTGTTGAATCTCGCCTAATGCATGGAATAATAATGCAACACAAAATGTACTTAGAACAAGAATGTATTATAACAAGAAAGTGTACACAATAAGTACATATGGTATTTCTGTATATTTCTGGGAAGACGTTCCTGGAGAATGTGTTGACTAGTCGCAGTCGATCAGAGTCTCTAGTTGGATCTCGTGATTCCTCCACCTCGTCTTCCGGTACCAACCACTATTTATATAGTTGGTAGTCACCTATGCAGATTAGGTGGATCCTACACAACAGTGTATGTATATATATATATATATATATATATATATATATATATATATATATATATATATATATATATATATATATATATATTCATACACACACACACACACACACACACACACACACACATATATATATATATATATATATATATATATGTATGTATGAATGAAGTAAAAATCTTTCATAGCCGACGCGTTTCGCCCTCTGATGGATTTTATCGAGGCAATTGCAGGGATTTTAGTTTGCAATGACTACATATAAGCAAAATAAAAATGGTGATTTTTCAAATATTATAAACATCTGACAAACGCTCATAATGGAAGAGTTTGGGTAAATTATAGACGATGCTAACTGACGTAATTTAATATCTAATAAACAAAATGAGTAAATGACGTTGTTCATTAATGTGCTATATATTTTAAATTAAATATTGTAATAAATTGAACCACTCATTCAGTGTGCAATGCAGTGCTGAAGGCCACTGGAATTGTCGAGAAAACTGCAACAACATGGAATGCCACAAAACCTAAGTTGGAAGCATATGAACGACACCTTCAAGATAGATAAATACTATCTCAACTGAGAACCATGTAGGTTGAAATGTAATGGTATTGGTTGTTTTTCCTCACATTGCTCAGAGTGATGTTAGAAATAGAAAAAAAGATAGGCTGGCGCTACACGCAGGTATATATTGATTAGGAACCTCTTTAAATCAGGACTTTAAATGTGAAACATAATACGTTTTCAGATGGAAAGTGACCTTGGTCGTAATAAACGCAACTAAATGGTCGACTAAAAATAATTTAATCTAAGTAAAATAATCAAATGTAAATGAATATGAGCTCCATTAAACAAACAGTTCAATGAGTCATACAACCAAACAGATGAATCAAATTCTAATGAATAGAGTACAAAATAGAATTAACCATTCATAGGATAACATTTTTGTTAGAGACAGGGGGAACAAGTAATGTGATATTCAGGTTCATGATAATATCAGTGAAAGACAAATGTAGATGTATGTGTATGGACCCTTTTATAGATTATGCAAATGTATTTGACAAAGTAAGGCACAAGATTTGTGAATCGATGAAAAGTCTATTTGGAAGGATGGTAGAATAATGATACACAAGGAAATTACAGGACTTCCTTGACAAAGTAGTAAAGAAAGCAAGAAAAAATGACAATCAACTTCAAGAAGACAGAAACTTCTCTCATCAACAAAAGGATAGGTCCAAGATACGAGTTACAAATTGTATATCGACAGGTTCAGAAGTCTAAATGTCTGAGGGGTATTTTATAAGGCGATGTGATAGTGAGATTCAAATACGTATTTGACTAGCGAATGAATCATTCTAAAAGGGAGACAAAATGCTGAGAAGCGGAAAAATATCCTTAGATTCAAAAAGTGCTGGATCGCTATGTCCTATCCATCCTCTAATATGGCAGTGAACGCTTGAAAATCTCTGCATGAATGAGGAGGAATATGGTAAGATACAGAAATGTAGTTCTACAGAAGGATACTGAGAATTACATGGACTGGGCGAGTAAGCAACGATGAAGTCCTAAAAAATACAGCAAAAATAACCCAAATACTCAAAGTCAAGAAGAGTACAGCTGAAACTCCTTAGGCATATAATGAGGAAAGAAGGATTGGAAAAGTTGATGCTCACAGGGTATATTGAGGGATACAGTGGTAGTAATCGAAGGACCTACCTAACGAGTTTGTTTCAATGGACAACAGAACGAGTTGGCAAAGCAACCTAACAAAAGTAGAAACAAAACATTGCTACAAGGGATTTTTTGTAAGAAATTGTTTGTAAGAAACGTTTTTTAAATGATTGTTATAAATTGTGGCGAAACATCATGCATTTCAATGATCTTGGCGATGTGACCTCCGTCTTCTGGCTTTCTTCTTCTATATTTTGGATAGGAATCATTCCCTTGTTCAAATTTAAATTTCATTTAAAACAAAGAGAAATAATGGGGTGTTTGTGCAAAAACAACTTCATCTGACCCGTTCGATATGTATTTGATGCGATACTTGATTGAATGAATTGACAAGCGGGTCTCAACATTGATATGGCATGTAATGTAAGCCACTACCCAGTGATTGGTGATTTTTGCTCAACTTGACGTCCACATTGTCTCATTTTGCTCTTGCCGATGTGGCCTTTATCTTCTGTCTTTCTTCCCCTATATTTTGGATCGGAGTCATTGCCTTGTTCAAATTCAAATTTGATTTAAATCAAAGAGAAAACAAATTAAGTGGTGGGTTCCGAATATTTTCAGAATATATATGTTTATGGGGGTCCATCTTGAAAGCCTAAGGAGTATTTCGATAACAAACAAACAGACAGACAGAGGCTGCAACTTTATATATATATATATATATATATATATATATATATATATATATATATATATATATATATATATATATATATAGATAGATAGGCCCTGGAATTACGTCTGTGCTCTTTAGCGGTCACTGTTTTATGAGCAATCCCTGGCCGCTCCGAACTGACTTGTCTTTGGGCCTGATCTCCGACTGCCACTTTCCTTGTTGGGCCGATTCTTCGTTCACCTGCCGGCCTGTAGGTTGTCGTTTATATAGACGATTTCCTCCAAACAATGACAGAAATAATTTCTCCAAGCTTAAGTGACCTTGTTAAAAATATGTTACCTTTTCGATTTACTTTAGAATCTTCCCATATGTCTTTCTGTAAATATATTTGTCTTGTTAGGCGGTCAAAATAAACAAATGCCAATCATGAAGATGTTTCATTCTTTTTCAAGAATAATTTGTAATAACTGACATATTCTGAATAGATAAACAAACTACCGAATTTTAATTAATCAGGACGTAAGACATTCGAATAACATATTAATCATTTCTTCTTCTTACAGGCGGGACGTGGATATTGTTGGGAATCTTGGTTTTGCTCAATTTTACTGAGTCTTGACTACTTAACTTTGGGTTCGATTCTTCTTGGAACTGTTCTTAAATTATAATTTTTAACGGATTTCCTTTGTAATTTTATTCTCAACGACTCAACCTACTTCTCTAAGAATTTTAATAATTTTTATCCCATTAGTAGCCCGTCTAAATCAACATTCTTTAATTTCATGCAATTAAACGTTTAAACCAGATCAATGATTTGTTACATATTGATTATATCTACATATGGCACGGTGAGCTGAAGAGCTAATATGAATCACATCCTGAAGGAACTCGACACATAGAATACAACTTGCGCCCGGTTGGTACGTCTTGTTGATATCATTGACTAAAAAAATGAAAACGAATTTAAAATTTTAAACGACATACACTAAGATATATTTAGATTAGCGACCCATTTCCCTAAAATAAGGTATCAAACGTACTAGGCCCTTAAATAATAAATATATGAGTTTCTTTTTAATTATTTGCAATATATTTTAAACAGCGACTTTTTCCCTGACTAGTTATATAGAAAAGTGCCTATAAATATTTACCGCAACACAACGTACAATATATTCTTCTTCTTTATATATATATCTTACTTCTGTGTATATGTGAATCCATTCAAAATTTATGGCCATTAGCATATATATCTCAGGTATTATTTCCTCCACTATTTCCTTCATTTTCCTCCAGCACTGTGTCTATTTTTGTACAGCAGGCTTAATATTTGCGAAATAATATTTTCTGTAGTGATGGTTTTTTTTTCGACATTTATTAAAATTATATGGAAATTTCAGACGAAAAGTTTGTAACTGTTTATTCTTAACAGGAGCGCTGATTTTTTAACTTGAAATCTTCCCATCGAAATTAGTATTCCAGACTGCTCTTGTAGTTGGCAACTACGTGATCTGGGGCGATCTACATACAAACCCATTCATAAAGTTGGCTATTTAAATATTGATTTTTTCCCAACGTTTGCGCTGTAATACTAAATGTACACTATATTTTATCTTCGACATTTTTCCCAACCTAACTAACAGTTTGTTCCACTCTGCCCGTTTATATCAATCGCTTCTTCCCTTTTTGGTTTTAGAAGCAAAAGGATTTTTCCGTCCCTTCTATTCCAACCTCACCCTCTATTCCGAATGGGATAGTGGTGTCTTTGACACATATATGTATTCATATGTGTGTTCATTCCGTCAATAAGTTTAACTTTCATCATTCTAGAAGCACACTAATCAGAATCATGCATCTAAAAATATACGTCTCTATCATGTTAAGTCTCACACATATCACAAGTGCTTGAAAACAGCACAACACATCCAGGGGAATTTTATACAAAACTATTTGATCTTATTAATAACGGTTACTGTTAAACATGTTTGTAAATGAAATAGCCTAATTGATAAAGAGAACACAACGTTACATTTTAACTGAGTATACTTCAGCATTCGTGTGGGTGATTAACGACATATGAACTCTAATATCAACGAGAATATTTATAGATTCACTAATTTCATGTATTCTACGACAGGAAAAATCTCACAGCGAATATTAGATAACAAACAGAATGCCTGTCACGAAATGTTAGAAGCAAACGTTGAATTGATTCATAAATATTTTCCATACTTGTCAATCACGAATAAAACCGTGGCTTACAGTTTGTTTCCTTTTTTATGTCCGCTTCATTGTTTATAAAACAATCAATTTTGGACGGACAATCTTTATTTTTGATAAAAGATATCCGATCTGTATGAAAACAAGAAGGAAACTTGTAATTAATATCAGGAAGAGACATTTGATCTGTCTACAGCACGTAATGAGGATAGTGGGATTGGGAAATATGATACTTGCAGGCTTATTTAAGATAAGATTGACAGAGGAAAACAAAGCATAAGAAACTTATTGAGCATAAGTAAATGGAGAATGCGAACGGGGTTTAGTGGAAATAAACGAAAGACAAAACTTATTAAGCGCTACAAATAAAGGAAGTTGGGGAGAGCCTACATCCTAAGACGGCATGGCTCATAAAGAAAAATATCGCACGCATAACAAGAGTAATATATATATATATATATATATATATATATATATATATATATATATATATATATTGTATTCGACATATGAGGGTCAAGCAGCTCAGTTCATAGGACTTGACAGCCCAGACAACAGGACATAGGATTTGATAATAGTGGTGAAGGTTTTATGAAGAACCAAGTACACATTTTGAAGGGCCGAATACAAGAAAAGAATAAAAAATACAATCCTTAAGGAAACAAGGGAATAACAGCTACTCCTATTAAAAAATAATGGAGAGGGTTTTGACCCGGATGATATAGTTTTTTTTAATTATTATTTTACAGGAGTAGGGCGTAATCCCTTTTATTTCCGGTATCCCCTGGTGTCTTGGAGGCATTATCATTTTACTTGGAGTGGTGCTTCTTAATCTGTATCCCTCTAACTCCAGTTGCTCTTGGGCCGGGTACAGCGTGAACAGCAATGTAAAAAATGATACATACGCTACAGCAATTAAAGTCTTAGTAATTTAACATTTTAACATTCTGGGTTTCTATGTTACATTCTGTGTAGATGTCCTCTTTACTATCATTCCAATACTAGCTCATGTTTTCTATTTTAGAAATGTTTATCGGAAAATGTTTATTGGAACACTTGGTATGGAATGTTGATCTTTCGTTCAAGATATTACTTAAACCAGCAATGAACACGCACGTTATCAGGTTCGTACAATTTATGTCCGGCCAAATTTACAAGACATGTTCTCACCGAAATGTGCATCCTCTGAAACAAATTATTAGTCATGGAGCAACTTGTACAATTTAACATCATGCAAGAATGCCTGTATCGGTAAGATAAGCTAGCGGTTAATTTCCCACACAATGTTTCCTTATGTAATGAGCATTCTTTATTCTATCATAAAGGTACAATAGTTTATCGGCCGTTGAAGGTCAAACTCATTACACTGGGGAACTGGTCCGCTAGATTGACTAACTATTCAACGCGATGGGTTAATCTTTCAAATGTTGGCGTTTTTATCTAATGCGATGTGCCGTTCAAATTTGTAATGGAATTATGTTATGATATATATACTTATGTGTATTAGGGGTTGATTAAGAAAATTATGAAAGACGGTCAAGAATCTATATTGTAATACAATTAAACTAAGTTATTTGCATTTTTCTATATTTGAAACTGAATAGGTCAATAGGTATAAATATTATGTTTAAGAAAATAGGATCAATCAGGAAAAGCATTTGACTACGAAGATTTCTTTCGTCACATATTCTGCATTTCTTAAATCTTCTCATTTTACCCTTAGTGCTTACGTATTCGTATCTCTGATATCCCTTTCCCAATGGTATTAGCACGTAATTTTATTCTTCGCATCCCCACTATGATAAATAGCAGGACAGACCGAGTTCTATAGCCTTGGATGGCAACTGGATTAATGCAGAAAGAAATAGCAACCAACTGTGGGAAAAAGTAATCTGCCTCGTCAGACATGTATCTAAAGATACGTGATCGTCTAAACTCATATCACATATGGCACATAACTGCATGCATTCTGTGAGATTGTGTGAAAAGAAAGATTATATTTCTATTTTTCATGCATACTCATATTTGCATTATTGTTTCCCCACCTTATAAACACTGTCATGTATTTGACTTTTTTTCTGTTTAAGCTTCAATTTCGTTAATTCACCAAAAGATGTTTGACGATTCATTCCTTCTTTTGCAAACTGCATCAAAAATGAAGTTAATAGTTTGATATATATATATATATATATATATATATGCGTGTGTGTGTATCTGTATGTACATATATATATATATATATATATATATATATATATATATATATATGTACATACATTTTAAAGAAAGACATTGGAATGACCAACACAAAAACAGAGAATGTCTCATATAGAGAAGATGTAACATTGAAAAGCATAAAGGAAAAAAATTAATTATTTTTAATAATTATTTTTAATAATATGTGGAAATCTCCACCCTTTACCTGAAGATGGTCGTAAGACCAGAAACACGTGCTGTAAAACTATGTAAAACTATGAAAAATAAAGAATAATATATTTTTTAATAAAAAAGAAAAAACAAAAACCCACATTACAACCAAAAAAGTTTGCGGTACCTCTCTTCTTTTTAATATACACACTTTTCTCTCGTTGGAACCATTATAACCTCTTCATTTCATTTTATATATATATATATATATATATATATATATATATATATATATATATATATGTATATATATATATATATATTATTTTATTTTCTAAAACAACAGAAATAATGAAATACTTATGACATACTTAGAAAGTGATTGCCTCCAAAATAGAAATCTTTGAACTGATCTTAATATCTGTTGCAGGTGTTTATCCACCTGATATATATATTTGTGTTCATTTTATCTTTCTTCGCACTAGCTGAAAGTTAAACAAAGAAAACAAATGAAGAGCAATCAATTTGAAATTATTTATTAATATTTTCTCGTGTAATGGACCCATCGACCTTTTGAACATAGAATCTCAGTCATAAGACTCGTAATTAATAATATGATAATTGCTATTACATCTCCTATTGATCAACAATATATTTATGTAATTGTCAGTTATATATTGCAGTACAAAAATGTAATTGCCTTTTCTAAATAACTTCTAAAATAATGTATCTACTGAAAGTGAATTTAACTTTAATATAATACTGTATACTCAATCGCAGAAATTGTTGCTTAAATCTAAATCGGTAAGAATTGTTCGTATTTGGTCAGATTTGAAGTTAAAAAATGTAGAAGAAGCTAATACTTACCAGATACATACTGTTATGATATTTAAACATATGAAGAAATGGATTCAGAATGTTTAAAGATATTCTACATAAACCCAAGCAAATAAACTGTTCTTTGCCTGGAAGAAATTTACCGACGAAACGAGGAGTATGCTTATGAAATAAGTATTTATTGCTTCAACGGTAATAATATTGATAAACATATCAACATTCTATACGAAGCGTTCTTAGAAGTAGGAATTCAAGATTAAAATATCTGAAACGTAAAACATGATCGGGATTTGAAATGAGAATAGAGATGACACTTTCTCTTAATCTATTCATACAAATTCAGAATTTTAAACGCTTTAAGGAATTTGAACACAGAATACCCTACGGTAGCAGAAACTTTTCCTGCATCCTCAGATGATATAAATCTAAAACATTCAACCGTAAACTTGCGACCTGTTTTAGATTTATTCATCATATCTAGATTCTCATATGGATTTAATATATCGCGTTCAACTCATTCAGAAAATGATTTTGAACTATCTTCGATACACAAAAGTTTACTTAGATCAATATTTAAACATATCGCCAAACAAATAAATCACATCAAATGTCCTTCATCAACCCTTTAAAACTGGCGCTACAAAGTCAAAAATAACAAAATATGCATCTCTTGAATATGGTCAACAAGAGGAACAACGAAAATATTTAGCACACGTAAATGAAAGAGAGAATGGCATAATCAGCTTGTCAGCTTTATGTTAAGGGGTCTCCACTTTTCACACAAATGGACTGACCCAAGGTATACATATACTACTACCAGTGAATACCCGGTAGTAAGTTAAGGGTCGAGACGGAACGACAGAAGAGTAGTATAGTTCAGTAGTAGTAGAGTAAGTCACACACAGAGACGGAGGCAAGCGTCATAGTTAGCGAGCACGTAGACCCAGTAAGAGGACATACCGCGATACTTCAATACTAAGACTGTACATGTATTATTGCTACTAAGCCGCATTCCTGGATCTACTAACCCGTATTACCAGTTTGTATTATTACGTTAATACATTTATTTTCCTTATCCATTCCTGGCGTTTGTTATTCATTGATATCGGATTTCATCCCGGAATTCACAACACTTTACACGCTAAGAAAGACCAAAATGTTGGAAGGAAACTTTATAATCATTATCAAAATGTATAGCGTCCAGTGAATATTAGACGTCTAATTTCCAGAAAAATTATTTTAGTAAAAGTATTTTATAAAATTCACCCGGTAGTAACACGATCAATTGATCGATGAATTTTGGATATTTCCAGTGTGAAAATGAGTACTTTGGACATTGTATTAGACTAAATTAAATTGAATTAATATAAAGCATGGCAATTCTTTATTTCTTCAAACTAACATCAGCTTAACTGAAAGCAAAATATTGTTGACTGTACGCGTTATTATTTACTAAGCTAAACTTAGAACAAGTTCATAAGTATGACACTCTGATTTGAAAGACTTCTGGATTACGGATTCACTTCAGATCTCACGTGGAACTCATATATAATACTAATGATGATGGAATAATAAAAAGGGTCTTTATATGCATAGAGAAATTACTTGAATACTACTGAAATGGTGTTTCGTTATAAGAGTCAGATAACATATTACTGCTATATCCAGACTGGAGCTTCCCAATCATGTTTAGCAAAGTTACAAAATTGTTTATACGGCCTTGTTGGCGTTGCTTTGTTTTCCACTTTATAGGATCGGTCATACTGACTCTATGCAGCAAGTCTATCGCTAATCTGTGGCTACTTCTATTGCAGATTTTCTGAAGAGATCTAATTTTTTGTGCCACTACTTACCGCCCAGACCCGCATTTCTGTTATCATAATGTCGAATAGCCCTTATTCTCTCAGTATTCTTTTGGTAAGATGTTACGTTCTACACGGAAAGCTCATTACCGAGCACCATTACTTGTGGCTCGTTCTGCAAATGCTACAAACTTAACCTCTTCACGTCTAGGGTCAATCGTTTTCTATCCTCCTTATCCGCCTAATTTTCACCGCATTTCTATCCTTATGTTCAAATAAAACAGTTTATTCAATTGCAATGAGTGGATCTTCGGCATTGTATTTTCTAAACATTATAACAGAAAATAAACACTAAAGAATATGCAGACAATGCTAGACATTATCCGAACGCACTGCACCCTGAGTGAGTGTTAGAAGTGCCGCATTTGTTAATGCGTATCTCGGAAATGCTCCGCAAATCATCTGTGGCAATGCGATACCCCGGGAGAAGAGTATGTTAATCATTCATAATAAAATATCTTCGAGAATTTGGTAAAACGAGGAGTGAATCTCATAAAATCTGCATCATTTTGAAAGCTCTTGAAAATGAGAATTTGTCGTGCAGACAACGAGGTACTAATACTGCTAACAAATCTCTCCGCCGGTTCAGACCTCGGTGTATTAAGCCATCGATCAGATATCTATCTTCATAATGAGCCGAGGATTAAATATCGCCTGTTGATTGGAGTATGTAAATCTGACAGACATACCATATAGTTTCTGATATGTCACATGAACAAATTTTAGGTAAATGTTATTCATATTTATTATTTAATAAAATACCGTTAAATATTGATTTAGGGTATTATATTTGTCACATCTATTCCAATGTATTTGCCATGTTATGCGAAACCAAAAATAGGAAAAATATATTCATGTCAACGTATTATATATATATATATATATATTTATGAATTTGTGTGTGTGTGTGTGTGTGTGTGCATGTGTGTGTGTTTGCGTATTTTAAACGTATGGTATATTTATCGATAAATGTTCTGAAAATGAACTGTATAAGACGAGCGTGTATAAATGTAATGTTGTCACCGTCACCAGTATGTTATAAGATTGAACGCAAACTGCAAGGCTTATATATATATATATATATATATATATATATAAATATATATATATATATATATATATATATATATTTATATATATAAATATGAGAGAGAGAGATAGACAGATAGATAGATAGATAGATAGATAGATAGATAGATAGATAGATACTAATCTTACTCAAAGCGTTTCTTCATTTGATGGACTTTATTTTAAAGTACGAAACTTATGGACTATGTTACAAGTTATTTTAGTGGTACTTGAGTAGACAATCCCTTTTCTTAAACTGTGTTTATTTCCTCTACAAGCCTGTGGGTATGAGAAATATTTAGAACAGAGCACTGTAATAAACTGTGTATAATCCAAATATATATATATATATATATATAATATGAAGTAAAATCCGTCACATTTATTAAATCACCGATGGAATTGTAATATATCAATTTCTAAAAACTGTATTATTCATATATCATTACTTGTTTTTCTCAATTCAGTTTATGTCTGTATAATTGCACCACTATCTGCGATTCTTCTTCTTTTGTCTCGAAGGTTGGCATTCATGGATCTTTAAATTATCATAACTTCTGTATCGCTTAGGAAAATCTCGTTAGGTTTGTTACCCGCTGTTTTCTATTCCCTACGTGCTTCCAATATCAGTCTTTCCACATTATGCGTCATAGAAATATCAGAGGCCTCATTCCGATTCTACGTATAAGTTTCCCTTTCTTCCTTTTTTTTTACATTTTTACTAAAAGTTCCAAGTGGTATTTTTTAAAATTCCTCGTTGCTTATTCAATATTGAATTATATGTTGCATCTATAAAGTATCCTGTTTATAATAATTTGTACAGGTTTCACTTTCCTCAGAAATTGTCAGTGGAGTATAGTTACTCAAACGACTGAAATATTTCTTAGAAGTGATCCTAATGGAATTCGACTTTAACAGCAGTTTATGACAACGTTTAACATGAAGTTAGCGCATCATGTAATTCCATCAAAGCTGTCCATTTCGAACTAGCCTAATTGGATCGTTATATGGAAGCCGATGGTTAGTTCGTGTATAAATTTCTAATTTGTTCCACGTTTCTTTTGATTGCGATACCACGAACCTTGTCTTAATGCAATTCACTTCAATATACAAACCGGGTTTTATCCCGATCATTCTGTTACCCGATAAGTGCGTTTGGTGTATCAACACCGGGAAAAGAGTATTAATCGTCAAAATTAACGAAAAAATATATTATGCTAGATACAATAATATTGAAGTATAAACTAATAGAGATCTCATCTTAGTGCCCTCTTTGTCTTTGTCGTTGAGAATATCTCTAAGGCGGCCAGATGAGCCGCATATTTCTTAGGTGAATAGAGATAAGTAAAAAGGACAGGTGTACTGAATAAGCCGCGCATGTATATTAGAACAAACAAACTTGATCAATAAAAACACCCATACATTTGCAACACGTTCAAAATAATCGTAAACCGTGTATGCTATGTAAGACGTCATAAATGCTAGTTTGTCTTGAACTACAGATTACACGATAGATAGATAGATAGATATATAGATAGATAGATAGATAGATAGAGTGGGCCAAAAGTACGAATGCATTTGTTTAATAAGTTATATAATGACGTGATATTATTATGTGTTGTTTATTTTTTTGCTTTTATTAATAAGGCTTCCATTATTTTTAGCGTTTTTTTTTTGCCTGTAGATAATGCTATTATATTTGTGTTGTCAACAAGTATGTTACGAATAGTGTCCGGTATGTCTTCATGAATATTTAAATGAGATCTAATTGAGCTATGGTCAGAAAAGTGAAGAGTGAGTCTTCGTGTCAAACATGCTGTAGTGTGGCGTATATCATTATTTATGGATTTTGATTGATCAGGTATACAATTGCTTCACGGGCCTTTAAATTCGCAAATAATATTTACCCTATTTAATTTTGTTCTAAGAGGTGAACTATTATTTTTATCTATTAGGTTTGAGGTTTAAAATTTTTGTAATAAATTATTAATCTACTTATTTTACTATTGTCAACTGGTGTTGTGCATTTTTATAATTTTCAACTATGAACTTGGACACAATATCGTGACCGTGTTTGGAAAAATGAAAAACATTATATAAATACATACATGCAATAAACTATTTCTTATTTAACAGTTAAAATATTTCATCCTTGAAAATGGCTAAATGTATAGCCGAAAGCGCTCGGATTAAAAGAACATTCGGACATTCTTTTATATAATTTATCATCTGAAAAGAAAAAATAATAGGTCACATGAAAAATTGTGAAAAAACTGAATCAAATTACCTTGTCTGTTGTATTCAATGAAATGTGCATGAAAGAAGAATTGCTGCCTAAAAACACACACACACACACACACACACACACACACACATATATATATATATATATATATATATATATATATAGAGAGAGAGAGAGAGGGAGATAGAGAGAGAGGGAGAGAGGGCTAAAAGTACGTATACAGTTGTTTAATTATTTATATAATGACCTGACATTGATGCAACTGTGAATCGTAACAGTTGCTTTTGTGAAACTGAGGTTGTGAGGTGGTTAATTGTTAATTCTAAGTAGAAAAAGTGTTAAGCCCAAAACTAAATATAAACTGGAAGAAAGATATTGAGAGAGAGAGAGAGAGTGGGAGAAATTATCCTGGGTAATTTGGAAATGAAAACAGGGCAATCTGGGTTGTCTCCCCTCCAACTATGAATTGGAAGGATGCACGAATAGTTCACTCTTTATCTATCGAATATCCGGCAGGCGGGTAAAGCAATTTGGGAAATGTCTTTAACTCTTTATGCCAAATTAGAAAAAAACATGTCATTGGCGAGAAAATTGAAAGACGGGAATTATATATCGTTGTCAAAAACGAATTGAGAAATGAAAACAGGAAATGAACCCGCTGTGAGGATTAGGATTATGGTAATTAGGGAGGCGGTCTGGTTTATATTTTCACTTAGACAGCGATCAGTACAATGATGGATAACAGCTGGTCTGTTTTTGAGAATTCATGTAAACAAATATATTTTTGTTGACGAAAACAAAGTGGTAAATAATTTTACCTCTCGCTCGGAAGGTTAAATGAGAACGCAGTCGTCTGGTTTGTGTTCTTGCTGGACAAAGGTAATTCTAGGGCAGAGAATTGAAATTAATGATGAGAATAAATTACGCTTTTTCGTCAACGCACTTTAAAATTAGATTGGTGGGCAGAGTTAGTATATCGAGAAGGAAGGAGGAAGAGTAATTATCTAGCACCGCCTGTGAGGAGTGGTGGTGCGCGATATGAAGTGAAGCAGGTTGGAGTTAGGGGAGGAGCAAACCCTGTGACGACCCCCCCAAAAAGTGGAAAATTCTTAAAATATAGAAAGTGAAATGTGAAAATTGGGGAATCACCGAATTTCGTTCCCACGTCAGTTTTGCGCCAAAGTGCACATATGACTTTGGAAGCTCAGAAATTTGAGGTGCGAAAACGCATCGAGAGCCTTGGAAATCCACGTCAGCTGCCAGCAGATTTGCGGATCTTAAAGAACTTGGATCCCGGCTTCCTCAGAATTTTAGACAAGTCGCAATGTTACTATGGAGATTGATGCGGGAAGGGTTATTTTTTGAAACACAACTATATAAACCAATTGAAGATTAACCCCATGAATCTTTCATTTTATTTCTCGTCGTGAAAATATTTGTCTTCCCTAATATAGCACCCGCCACGGCTTGAACCAGCACTGCTATTACGACGGCCTTAAATCTTTCACTGCTATGAGATCAAGAAGACAACGTAGACAGAGTTGGTGTGGATCGAAGCGGCCAGCAACTACAAACATCATGGACCCGAGTCAGCATTGAACAGCGTAGAATTAGCCCTGTAGTTAACACGTCGTACGACCAGATTACTAAACGTCGTAAGACCGGATTACTAAACGTGGTTACAACACCGGGTGTTGGTGGCGGCAAAATGGCACCCACTTTTATACTTCGCGACAAGTTTCTGCCACAAATCAGAACCAGAGCTAACTTCATCGAACTTTTATTTTTTCAACAAGAGTGGATACACACTAATTATGCTTTGTCAGTAAGCGATTATTTTAACCAAATCTTCCCACGATGTTGGATCGGACGACCTGGCATCATTGAATGGCCATCAGGTTCAATGGACCTAACACCAATGGACTTCATTATTGGAGTGCGTAGTAAAGACTAGAGGTTCTAAGAAAACAGTAGACGAATTAAAATAGATCATCTTAGATGTATTTATTAATATTGATGCGGATCAGAATATGTGTTGTAGTGTGAGTCTGTGAGTCCCTGTGTTCCGGATTGATAGGAAGAATGTTGCAAGCTTAAAAGAGAACACTTCAAGCTCGTACGAGATTAAACATTTTAAACAAATAACAATGTAATATACCAATGTAAATGTAATAAAATGTAAAAACAAAACCGTTCTGGGTATGAGGATAAACTACATTCGCGTCCAGGGTAAGACGATAAACTACGTCCAACAGCAAGGCTTCTGATCTGGAGGCTTTGAGGAGCGTGGAACCAGGTCTTAATTGCTGATGTTCCAAGGTCCATCCTGACCCGGGTTGGTAGCACCTGTTAGGGTCCCAGCTATAGGCGATTGAGGTAAAAAGCATTATGAAAGTGTAAAAATAGGTTTTAATACTAGAAATAATTTGTAAGAAAAGTATTACCAGAAATAAATTTTTTAAGAAGAAAATATTACCAGCAATACGTTTTTGAAAATAATATTACCAGCTATACAATTTTGAGGAAAAAAATATTACCAGAAATAGATTTTTGACTAAACAAAATATTACCAGGAAAAAATGTTGTCGGCATTAAATGACCCATTAAGGTTGATGTGCCGTAAAACAAATCAGACAAACAAACAAACATAAAAACAAAAAACAAATTGTAAAGTATATACTTATTTTTGGCCCATCCTCTATATAAGATATGACATCCCGTTTTTTTTCCTGACAAAGATTAAATAAAGTGCTCTAATTATTGATCATATAGTTATGATATTTCATATATAATTTTGGTCCCTATCCCGTTGGGGCCAAGCACTACAATCTTAATGAATTATTGCCTGAAAACCAATTGAAGCGTGCAAATTTTCTTTGCTTTTGATAAGTATAACATGACAGGAATGACGCCGTTTATTCTCAGAAGTTGAAAGTGGCATGATTGTGGGACTAATTTTATCTTTTTCTCTGTGGTGCACACAGCAAGCAGAGTGGTCATATTTACACTGTAACAACAGCAAGAAAACTGGCGTGATTGAGCACATACTTTGATTCGCTTACAACAATAGTACCAACTATTAGCACGCATGCTCAGGCGACAGCGTGACAAAACAAAAGATATGTTATGGCGAAAGTTCGGATAATTTCTGTTATTTGTTAACTTCAGAACCGAGTAATCAATACCGGAACATTTCTTTATAATTATATTTTGATGTTAATTAAAAATGTTTGAAGATAATACACTTGTCATGCATAGTAGATGCATTAACTCCAATATATTGATATATTCCTTTCGCTTGCCTCTATTGAAACTTTCCTGATGCTTACGCTTACGTTTAATCCGATTTAGTGTTGGCAGTTTTATTACTGCAGACAAAATCTATTTCAGGATAAATGAGAAATATGGGCGATTCTCAAGAGTGAATAAGTTGAATGCTGGTAATTCCTGAAAAATAATGTAGAATATGAACGATACTCCGAAAGTAATAACCGCTTTTTTATTTGCCTTTAAAATACAATAGATAAAAGAAGCACGGTGGCACTACCACATAGAGGAGGAACAATTTAGTTATGCATATTTGCAATTTAGTTATCATTAGTTATACATATTTGCCAGCAATCAACAAGTGATTTACAGCCGAACTTCTACAAATCAGTAAGAGTGGAGACCATCGGTTTCTTCGAATATAATTAAACCAAATCTTCATAGAGTCTGTCCTCTTTTCGCATATTCATGTTTTCAACTTCGCAACAAGCGAGAAATCGACAATATGTATCAATGAGGTAATTTATTTTCGTATGGTAAAGTTCAATGAGACTTGTCAGCTTCGTTCTGTATTTCATGTCAGATGATATTTTGCCAAGTTGTCACTTATCGGATAACATTAAGAAAGCAATACATTTTATGGGTTATTGGCAGCAATATTCATGCATTGATGCGATTTATATTGAAGGATTTATACATTAACAACACACGTCACTAATGTATCAAACCAGTATAAAATATTAGAATACTACTTTTAGATAGATTATCGTGTAAATGAAAATCCTATGTTATAATACACTAAAGTATTAACGTTTAAAATAGCTTGGCTGAAATATTTCTCAAGTTTAATGATAAAAATTACGTTAATTCACCGGAGTGTAAAAACTTATACAACAGAAATAATTTGAAATTGAGCTGTAGCTTCACCAGCAGTATACAAATAAATGATAATAAATCACAAAAGAAAATAACGGAGAGTTAGTATAGCATAGAATCACGTAGATGTAACTGCAACGGAGCTTGTTTAGTAAGTGATGTTGGTTATGGAGCTAAGACGATTAACAGTGAAGAGACCAAATACTACATAGGAGCTGCCGAAGGTGAATGGAAAAGATGATTGTACAACATTAAAAGGAGTTTGACCAATAATAAGTACAAACGTAGCACTCTTCTTTCTTTCTACTATTGAAAAGTCATTAACAGCGGGAAATCACTACCTATCATCACATGGAAGTTACTGGCTGAATTCAAACCATATGAGTAAGTAAAGGTTGTAATATCTGTGTGGTGTAAAAGCTGATAATTCCACAATGCAAGCATATCCAACAGTTGAATAAGAGAAGCGAGGTTTTTGCCTCATCACGTCATAAGAATATTTAATTAATAATATATTTCTGCCATTCCTATGTTATGTAAACTAAATTACACCTCGGTTCCATATTGTTTCCGTCTTTTTAGGTTACTGAATTAATAATAATAATAATAATAATAATAATAATAATAATAATATATATATATATATATATATATATATATATATATATATATATATATACATACATATATATATATATATATATATATATATATATATATATATATATTATAAATTAATAGATTTAAAATATGGTTTTACCGCTACACAGTGATGACCATGTTTCAGAAATGGAAGCTAAAGCCCCTGAATTTAATTTTGTTATTAAACCAAAGACATTAGTTCCATTTCCTCATCAAGCGAATTTTGGAGTAACTTACTTTTTAAAATTTACGGTTGTTAACGGCACAGGAAAGATTCATAGTTTGAGGGTTTCCAAGGTTACCGATAAATCCATTCATCTAGACAAGGGGTGGTAGAGGGTTCAATTTTTAATTTTCGTTGTCTCAGTTAATAGTTACATTTGAAAGCGGGGTTATGTTTAGGGATGGGTAGGGATGTATCTTTTAACAAATTCTGACATCCGCTAAATTCATGTCATCTGGGTTTATTTCTAACGGCAAAAATTCTTATGGTATTATTTCTATTTGTATATTTAAAGATTTTGAGGGACTGTTTAGGTTAGAATATGTTTTATCCACCTTTCTAAAAAGTTATTTTTAATATTTGATATACTATACTCCTAGTTAAAAACCAAGTAAATGTATTAGGATTACTTACAGTATTTAAAATTATTTATTCTTATCGAGTATAAGTAAATATTATTTTATTTTATTTTATTTTATGTAAACTTTATGACAATGACGGCAAAGGTGGTTAAATTATTTCACTAATTCAATAAACTTAGTATTATAAATGTATATATGTATGTATAAAGGACATTTAATGTTCAATATTATATTCTAACTTATTAATTTCACATGACTTTCGGTGTTCACTTGGATTCTTTCCAGTGTTTGAATTGCTTTGAGAGAGGTGTTATGGTTAGAGTACGTTTTATTTAATTACAATTTTAAAAGATATTTAGGTTAGAATCTGTTTTATTTAATTTCAATTTTAAAACATTTTTAAAAATTCTACTTTCAAATTTAACTTTTTAATTTTAATCGGCTATATTTCTTTATAAACCAAGTAAATGTAATATAATTATCTACATTATTTAAAATTATTTATACCCATCAAATATGAGTATGTATAATAATCAGGTAATTTTTTTTTTTTTTTTTTTTTTTTTTTTTAGATTATTTAAAGATTATTTAAAGAAAACTTTTGGCAATGACGACAAAAAATAGCTATTTCATTTCTCTGATTCAGTAAATTTTTATTTTTTATTTTTTATTTTTTATTTTTTTTTTTTTTTATTTTTTATTTTTTATTTTTTATATATTTTACTGAATCAGAGAAATGAAATAGCTATTTTTTGTCGTCATTGCCAAAAGTTTTCTTTAAATAATCTTTAAATAATCTAAAAAAAAAAAAAAAAAAAAAAATTACCTGATTATTATACATACTCATATTTGATGGGTATAAATAATTTTAAATAATGTAGATAATTATATTACATTTACTTGGTTTATAAAGAAATATAGCCGATTAAAATTAAAAAGTTAAATTTGAAAGTAGAATTTTTAAAAATGTTTTAAAATTGAAATTAAATAAAACAGATTCTAACCTAAATATCTTTTAAAATTGTAATTAAATAAAACGTACTCTAACCATAACACCTCTCTCAAAGCAATTCAAACACTGGAAAGAATCCAAGTGAACACCGAAAGTCATGTGAAATTAATAAGTTAGAATATAATATTGAACATTAAATGTCCTTTATACATACATATATACATTTATAATACTAAGTTTATTGAATTAGTGAAATAATTTAACCACCTTTGCCGTCATTGTCATAAAGTTTACATAAAATAAAATAAAATAAAATAATATTTACTTATACTCGATAAGAATAAATAATTTTAAATACTGTAAGTAATCCTAATACATTTACTTGGTTTTTAACTAGGAGTATAGTATATCAAATATTAAAAATAACTTTTTAGAAAGGTGGATAAAACATATTCTAACCTAAACAGTCCCTCAAAATCTTTAAATATACAAATAGAAATAATACCATAAGAATTTTTGCCGTTAGAAATAAACCCAGATGACATGAATTTAGCGGATGTCAGAATTTGTTAAAAGATACATCCCTACCCATCCCTAAACATAACCCCGCTTTCAAATGTAACTATTAACTGAGACAACGAAAATTAAAAATTGAACCCTCTACCACCCCTTGTCTAGATGAATGGATTTATCGGTAACCTTGGAAACCCTCAAACTATGAATCTTTCCTGTGCCGTTAACAACCGTAAATTTTAAAAAGTAAGTTACTCCAAAATTCGCTTGATGAGGAAATGGAACTAATGTCTTTGGTTTAATAACAAAATTAAATTCAGGGGCTTTAGCTTCCATTTCTGAAACATGGTCATCACTGTGTAGCGGTAAAACCATATTTTAAATCTATTAATTTATAATATTAATGCTCTGTAAATTTAAATTTACATAGAGCACTATTGTGTAAAAATAAAAATATCTATAAGAACACCGGATTTTATATCTTACTGTTCTTTCCTTTTTATTTATATATACATATATATATATATATATATATATATATATATATATATATATATATATATATATATATATATATATATTTCTTGTCCAAAGTAACTAATAGCAACGGCGAGAATAGAAACATAAACAATAATATTAATATTTTTTATAGAAATCAGATGAACGATAATTATAAACAGGATGAATGCCGAATGAATAACATTATAACAAAATGCATAGCACCAGTTGATAATAGCAAAAAAAATTAGATTAATTATTTATTATAAAAAATTTAAAACTTGTAACATTATAGTTAAAAATAATAATTCACCTCCTAGAACAAAATTAAATAGAGCAAACATTATTTACGAATTCAAATATCCATTAAGGAATTGTATTCCTCAAGAATCAACTTTCGTAAATAATTATATAGGCCACACTACAAATCGTTAAACACGCAGATTAACCCTACACCTTTCTGACAATAGCTCAATTAGATCTCATTTAAATATCCATGGAGACCTACCGGACACTATTCGGAATATACTTGTCGACAACACTAATATAATAGCATCATCCACTTCCAAAAAAAGGCTAAAAATAATGGAAGCCTTACTTATAAAAATAAACAAACCAACACTTAATAATATTAACTTTGAACATGGACATAATATCTTGACCGTGTTTTGAAACAAAAAAATGAATCACTTTATAAAACATACACATAACAAACTATTTCTAATTCTAACAGTTGAAATATAATCCTTGATAATGGCTAAATGTATAGCCGAAAGCGCTCGGAAAAAAAGAACATTCGGACAATTTTTATATAATTTATCCTCTGAAAAGATCACACGAGAAATTATAATATATATATATATATATATATATATATATATATATATATATATATATATATATATATATATATATATATATATATATATATATCTACAAATGTATAATGGCGGGTCACACGTGTCGCAAAGCAGACTCCTGGCCAGAAAGAACACCTTAGTAGACCGTTTCTGGTATAGAGCTCGTTATCTAGCGTGATCAATAGTCTGAACAAGGCCGGCACGCTCAAGATGACTTGTGATTTCGTGCTAGCACAGCCATCGATGACCATCTACCCAAGGTGAAAACTCTACTATAAAACCAATAATTTACCTTCCTGTCAAATCGTCACATGGTTTCATAGTCCGAAAGCAAAAGTTCTAAACTCTCGTTCATATATATATAGTGAGTCTTGCGGCCTAGGTGTGGGATTTCATTTTTTTATTATTAATTTATATACATTTGAGCATGTGTGCTCTTAGATTATAATTGGTTTTATTTATAATTCAATTATAATTTAAGATATCGCATCCTCAAATGTCTCTAAATAAAAAGACATTAAAGGTACACATACGTCTCACACTGCATACGTCACAACATTCTTTGCCTACGTCACAACACTGAATAGTTGTCTCTAGTTACCCTGATGAAGACTCAGACATTTAAAACCTTGAACTATATTTATTCAAAATAAATTGTGAAAATTTATGAAGAAATTACCTCATTGTTTGAGAAGGAGAATTCTCGACTTGAAAAAAAAAACGATCAGTAAAATTACTCGGTATAAAATGACTGTTGTTTTAAATAATATTTGTTTTAAAGGTAACTTTCTCCCTCTATATAGTGTATATATATATATATATATATATATATATATATATATATATATATATATATATATATATATATATATATATATATATATATATATATATTATATTATATTTGAGCATCATTCGTTAAATTTGACGGACAAGGAAAATGAATTGTTTTGTGTTTTGCATCGTTCTTAATTTTTCCGTTTGGTAGGAGTTAGCGAGTACAAAAGCTGTTTATATTATCCATTGTATGAAGCGCTTTCGGGCATGCGTTAGCATTGGTGGTGCTTAGGTTTTGTGAGTTTTATTTTCACGTTTTGACTGTATGAAGTTCATTATTTCAAACAAGGTGTGTTTAATGATGCGGCAGAGTTGTTTGACATACAGCGTCTCTCTTATAACGAGGTGCATTATTTACATAGAACTTCAGTGTTTTCGAGCAGAATTTTATTCTTAACCGTTCTTGTAGGTTGTGGGTTGATAGATTTTTTTATCGCGTGTTGTTCTAGGTGACATGGGATGACTCTACACAACGTGGTAGGATATCCGTTCATCGTAATTGATTAATGACAAGAAACACAGTCTTGTAATGGGTTGTTAAATTGATACACTATATTGGACATTGATAGTTTAAATTTGATGGAGTTAATTGGTTAGTGACAACAAGGTTTACGGTCTTCCAGATTGTGTAATATATTATATGTTTTACATGTTTTTCAGGAATTATAAGGTCATCCCATAATTTCCTTCCTAATTTTAACTTATTTCTTAAAATGAACGAAATTTAAAGAGTATTTTATAATGTCTAATGGAGCTGAACATTATTTTTATGTTTAGATGCATTTAAACTGATCAAATTCTATTTCAGAGAAAAATAAAATAAAATTTTGTTTGATTAAAACCCTGCTAACATGGAAGTACACAAGAATCATTTGAGGAACATAATGCTTTATGAGTTCAAGAAACGAAACTCAGCAGCCGAAGCGGCTAGAAACATTCACTCAGTTTATGGAGTGGAATGTGTCAATGAAAGAACTTGCAGAAGATGGTTTGCAAAATTCAGAGGTGGAGATTTCACCCATGAAGATGAAGATCGAACCGAACGTCCAGTTGAGTTTGATGAAAAGCTTCTTGAAGTAGCCCTTGAAGAAAATCTTGCTTTGTCAGTTGAGGAATTGGCAGTGGTTCTCAGTTCAAACCATACAACTGTTCATCATCATCTTCAACAACTTGGAAAATGGGTGCCTCGTATTGTCTGGAAACAAACTCAAATCCCGAGTTGACATCTTCTCTTCTCTCCATTCTCGCCAACTTGTTTCACCTTTTTTGATAGACTTGTGACTGGCGACGAAAATGGATCTTTTATCGAAATGTTAAGCTTCGTAGACAGTGGCTTGGTAAAGGAGGAGGACCCCAGCCACAGCCGGGAACTTCATGGGCAAAAGTTTCTTCTTTCAATCTGGTGGGATTTCCAAGGAACAATCCACTTTGAATTCTTACCACCTAATGCAACAATTAATGCTCAAATATACTGTCAGCAATTAGAGCGTTTGAACCAAGCTTTGAGGAAAAAGAAGACCTGCTCTCGTGAATCGAAACACAGAAAGAATCACGTCTCAAAAGATTGAAGAACTTGGTTGGGAGAAAATTCCTCAACCACCTTATTCTCCCGAGCTTGCTCCTTCAGACTACCATTTGTTTCGTAGCCTACAGATTCATTTGGAAGAGACAGCTTTTGTAACACAGGAAGAGTTTAAAACTGACATTTGTGAGTTCTTCGAATTAAAGCCAAAATAATTTTACAGTAATGGAAACAGTAAGCTTGTTAATAGATAGAAGGAATCATAGATAATCAGGGAAGATACATTGTTGATTGAATCTGTAACTTATGGGATGACCTGATACAAAGGTAAAATTCTTTGGTGATTTTTCGTACATTTATTCCCTATACATATATGCTTATTATAATTGTGCATCTGGTTACCGTAAAATATTTTGGTGTTTTGTTGTATGATACTTTTCTTACTGGCATTGTATTTTTTGTTTTGTTTTTGTTTTGTTTTTTGTAAGAATAATTTTATTTCATTATCAACATTGTTGTTGTGAAAATTAATGCTGTCTGGTATGAATAATAGGAGACAATTATTCTGTGGTTTAATTATAATACCACGAAGGAGATAATTTATGTAAACGGAAAAATTGTTATTTTTATTCTCACTGGAAATTTCTGCACTTGTGGCAATCAATAAAAGTGCATCTTTAACAGATCTGCTTCAGTTGTCGAATTCTTCTTCATTTAGGCAAATCAGATAAACGATAGTCTGAGAAGCGATAAATTGTCTTCCTATTTTTTCTCCCGGATGAAATGGCTGGATGGGAAAAGATGCCATCAATAATCAATGACTGACAAACGGCTACATTATTAATTCCTTTTTCATCCGATTAAGATAAGCGTTACAGAACCGGGTTTAGTACCAGCCGTTTACACGTTCTCTGAATAAGCATCCGTTTTTACCTAGATTATTCGAAGGATACTTCTTTCCTCTATAAAATTTCTTCCGACGTAATTGCATTTCTGTGTTCTGAAATATCCCCATTGTCTGTATAGGCATATGTAACCGGCGCAATTGTATTCGAGCAGAAAGCTGGTCAATTCTAATCCAAGAATTATTACTTTGAGAAAATCTGAAACAATCGAGCAGAACATGCTGAATTTATTTGGTTCCAATTAAATTAAACGCGAGCAGAAAAGTTATGAGCGAAATCTTCGAAAGGATTTCCAAGTGCTTCATCGTCTCTCAACACCCAGATGTTACCACCATTAACTCTCTACTCCATATTTTACTAAGTTGTCAACATCTTTTTCTTTTCCTTTTCTTTAAGACGCGATAGTAGATTCCCATAAAAGTAAAAGATATAAATCCTGGACAGATTTTCTGAACAATAAAATCATAAAGATCTGAACATTTTATAGATATAAAAGGCAGCACGAGACATTTTAATAGTTAAACAGGCATAAACTTACTCTAACATGCACAACTACATATGCGAACGGGCATACACGCACTCAGACACGCCCCATATATATATATATATATATATATATATATATATATATATATATATATATATATATATATATATATGCGAATGTCAGTGTGTTACTGTGTCACACTTTTTCGACTTTACTCAAAGAGCCCATAACCAAACATATACTATTTTGGAATCAGGCCGACTCCATGACGAAATTAAAATGCCCCGGGCCGGGTACGGAGCCGAGCCGCAATCCTGAAATTTTGGTTACTGATACTTTCAAGGATCTCGAGCTAAACCTTCTCATAAACACCAATGCTAAAGTAATCAACTTTCTCGATGTGACGTTGGATTTGAATAATGGATATTACAAACCGTATTCCAAAGTTCTATATAACCATAGATATATCAGTAAAGGATAAAACCATCATCATAAAAGTTTGCATAATTTGTATAAATCAGTTCAAACTCCAGGAATAAGGGAATATTTGATAATAAATAAATTAAATATATAAAAGCTTTAGAACTAAGCATCTATAAAGTAAATTTAGGATATTTAGAAAAAAAAATAGTAAATGTAAATAGAAACAGCGCGGGTTTAACATTATATCGTTTAATCCCATTATTAATTAATCTTTTAATCCACCTTTTAATCTTAATGTTCAAATGAATATCGGAACAATTTTCAAAGATTTAATTCGGAAGCATATTAATCATTTACCAACATTGATATCTATATCCCAGCATAGCGAAAATAAAATAAAATATATATAATTCCATTAAAGACAATGTTATTTTTTTTAAATAAGTGCAAATGCCGAAGAAATATGATCTGAACTTTATACAGTCTATGGATGACTGATAATATTGTATACCGAACTAGCATACATTCCCGTAAATATATCAAATTTTATTTTGGTTTCTACTAAAAATCATTCGAAATTTCGTTTCTACAATCATCGAATGACTTGAGGCAATATAAAATAGAAAAACAGCACTGCTCCCTCTAAATGTTTCTGGAAATTAAAGAATGGTGATATTACAGTTATTATCACGTAAGATACTGTAGCAAGAGCCAAATCTTACAATGAAAAAGGAGATAAATGTAATTTATGTCTTGTTGAAGAGAATTAAACAACACTAACTTATTAAACAAGAAAAATGAATTGGCGTAATGTAGTAATTAAACTAAATATCTGCTCAAATACGTTAATCCAGATAACTTTTTTAAAAAAAAATATGATTTCCTTTTAGAAAAAGAACAAGTAATTTCCCTTCATGATTAATATAAAAAATAATATTACAAGTCTGAAATATTATTTTACACACACACACACACACACACACACACACACACACATGTATGTATATATATATATATATATATATATATATATATATATATATATATATATTGATGCGTCTTTTCTAGAAGGGCTTGACTGAATACTTTGTCTTCCAAAGTCTCTGTCTATTTGTTTGTCTCCCTCTCCCCTCTCTCTCTCTCTCGCTCTCTCTCTCTCGCTCTCTCACTCTTTGTTCATTTTAACATTTTCAGTCAAGTAAGATAAGAAACAATGAGAAGCATTCCAAGTGTATCATCAGGGTATTTATTATTTTTATTATTAGTAGTTGTCGTATTGTTGTTGTTATAATAATAATAATAATGATAATAATAATAATAATAATAATAATTATTATTATTATTATTATTAGTAGTAGTAGTAGTAGTAGTAGTAGTAGTAGTAGTAGTAGTATATACCTTAATACATTTCTCAACTTTCACTGGAAACACTCCCAAAAGAATCATCCGAAGTTAAAACCTGACGTTCATTTTAACATATTAAGTTTCCTTATCGCATCTTTTTTTCTTTGTGAAGACATTTGGTGCAATTGTTAAACCTATCAGTTATTCCGACAGTAGGATCATGAATTATGACTTTTTCCTCAAATATATGACGTGAGGAAAGAAAGTAAAAATTATTTTTTATAATTACGGTATGACGAAAAGTGTTGTGGAAAAATAGGCTTATTGAGAAGTCAAATTTTTTGTTTGTAAACAAATGATTGGACCATTACTTAAATTAAAAGAAGCATAAACAAAAATATTAAATTAATTGGATTCTACATGAAAACTATAAGAATAATTATACGCAAAGGACAAATACACACAGACACAGACACAGAAACACACAGACAGACATATACACACACACGCACTCACACACACGCACATGCACACACGCACAAACACACACACACACACACACACATATATATATATATATATATATATATATATGTAGAAATATATATGTAGAAATATATATATATAAATATATATATATATATAGAAATATTTATATATATAAATAAATATATAAATATATTTATATAAATATATATATGTGTATATATATATAATTATAATATATATATATATATATATATATATATATATATATATATATATATATATATATATATATATATATATATGTCTGTGTGTATGTGCATGGGTGTCGATATATGTTAAATATAGCCACAAACAATAATCAAATCATTCCACAAGAAAATTCAAATATATTACGGAATATAATTTAGTTTGTAAAGCTTTTTCCTCTTCACAAAATATCATTGAGCGAAAATGTATATTTTGTATATGAGAGAAATAAAATATGTACTCATAAATTCAAAAGCAACGAGTGTGATAGGAGAGTAATATTTCTTGTTCCATAAAAGGGAGGCTTTTATAGAGAATCAGAAATATTGAGTTGAAAGATTTAGGGAACATAATGAAGAAAGAGGATTTGGAGAATTTGACACCCACAGGACATACTGAAGGCCTAAGGAACACTGGAAAACAGAGAATATCATGATGACACAACTGGAATTAGGAGGGATTAAAAAAAGATAACTCTTAATAAGAGCTACAAAGAGCTGACTTTTATGAAGAGATCATTAATATTTTGGTAGGACATTGAACACATGAGAAGATTCGCAATGTAAAATCTATGACTAAGAATACAGAGAGAGATTTTCATGTGAGTGGGTGTACGATCTCGCCCTGCCATTTTATATGATATAACAGCTGTGAAAATATTGTTTTTTCTTGTTTACAACAAGCAATTGAAATAGCAAATATAGAGGAACGATCATCTAAGTACAAATAAAGGGATATTTAACAGATTAAAATCTTGCCTGAATGTGAAAGTTTCTAATCCCCGACACAGACAATGTATAGGATAGTAAAACGAATGTACTCTGTATGTAGTCGGGCCTAAACATTTCAACAGATCTGAACAAATGATCCGTTTTTCCTGGGTGGGTCGCAATTACAGCAACTTATTTATCCGACTGAGAAATTGTCAGTATATATATATATATATATATATATATGTGTGTGTGTGTGTGTGTGTGTGTGTGTGTGTGTGTGTGTGTGTGTGTATGTAGGGGGTGATTGTGAGTGTGTGTTTGTGTGTGTGTGCCTGAAAGGGAAGTTGCAACAAACCCAAAACTATTTGATTGTATCAGTAATATGACACATGCGAAAAACTTTCCCCACACCCGAAAGTCGTATTAAAACTTATTTATGTTTGAGAACGTGCACACGCTTTCCGACATTCCGACTTTTAACGTCTTTTCTCATCATGCTTCTATTTGGTCGGAAGGCTTACTGCAAACAAAATGTACAATAAATTATTAACAATATTATTATGTTCCTTACATACACACAAACACATACATACATACATACATACATACATACATATATATATATATATATATATATATATATATATATGTGTGTGTCTGTGTGTGTGTGTGTGTGTGCGCGCGCGTGTGTGCGTGTGTGTGCGCGCACAAATATATAGAAAAATATGAAAGAACCGTTAGGTTATTAATCCAAAAGTCTTTCGTATTTTTGTTTTTATTTTTAAGAAACAGTGCTCAATACATAAGTAGAGCCTAAATTATAATTATTTTTTAAAAAATGGGATTCCATCGCTACATAAGAGGCCTCATTTTTCAAAAATAGAAGCTAAAATCCCAGCTCTATTTCATCCTCAATCGACTTTTCGAATAACTTGAAAAATTTATGGAGCTTTTTAAGCTTTTTAAGCATATATATATATATATATATATATATATATATATATATATATATATATATATATATATATATATATATATATATATATATATATATATATATATGCATTATGTGTATTCAGGCAGCATTTCTGCATTGATGCATGTCTCATTAAATGATGTAGACAAGTGTTGTCTATTTATTTTATATAAATTATTTTCATATTGTCTAAGCTTAATAGCATTATCATTAAAAGAATAAAGAAAATCACCATATAGATACATGTTTTTAAACATAAGACAATAAACAAAAACTAAAAATTCTTGTAGCTATATACATAAAACAGATGAAAACTAACCTGAACCAAATGAACTATGAAATCTCCACAAATATTCTTAAATGCCTATAATTAATAACAGGAGCCATACGTTTATACTAACGGCTTGCAATACTTAATACTTCGTGTTTTCACTTTCGCATGGTCATGTATGATGTCATGAGCTAC
>OZ038475.1:36910495-37007995 GCA_964036315.1 Acanthosepion esculentum | reverse complement strand
AACATAAATTCGTAAAGTCTACGTAACATAGCGAACAGCGCACCCGAAAAACTGCCATAAAAATTATTTATAGAAAAATCACTGTGTGGTTACTTTACGTCGGTGGGAATTTGACTGAAGCCGAGACACTAGATCAGGACCAGATATATTGCTGATTCTTTATTGGATTTTATCAATAATCTTTAGATATATAAAATTAGCACAGGACCATATATAAGAGCAATATTCTAAGCATGGAAAAATGGTAGAAGTATAGATATACAAGATAGATTCTGGAGTGAAGAATTGTATAGAACGATACAGTTAACCGACTTCTTTATCGGCTGACCTAGCAATGGATTCAGTAAAATCTTTCCACTAGATAATAGCCGAGCAGACTAGCTTGAGAAGTTGCAACGAGTCACTTTCACTATGCTGATGGAAAGTAGAATGTGTTCCTCAGATTATTACGAGCAGTTTTGTTTTTGAGGCATTACAATTAACAAGTCATTTTTGTCCCAGATAACACGAGACTCTAGAATCTCAATTATGAAATCAACTGCTAATTTGACCTTATCGAACTGATCAGACATAGATAGCAAGTTGAGATCTAATGTTATCGGGAAAGTCGTTAATGAGAATTAAAAACAAAATAGGACCCAGGATATTGTACTGGGCCACACCAACGTTAGAACAAAATAATCTTTGTAGCTCTTAGTTAATTTAGTCTTTTTCTCAGCAACTTTCTCTAAAATCACATTTCTATTGTTTCGAGTTCCTTCTTCATCTTTGACGAGATTATCAAGCATTCATTTCCATACAGTAGGCGTGATTTTACATAACAGTTCCCTAATCTTTCTTTGTTTCAAACAAATTATTCACGTTTCATAATACGTTAACAGTCTTTTGGAAGACTTCTTTCGCAATCTCAATGCTCATTCAGTTTCGGTGGTTCAGATACGTAAATAAATATACTTGTTACAAATATCCCATTTGCAATTTGCATGTTGTGTTGTTTCCTTTCCAGACAACCATGCATTATTTCTTCTTGCAATTGGTGTTTTGTCCTAAAATAAAACACGAATAAGAGGAAATTTATTGACCCATGTAAAATTCGTTGAGAAGTATGTATTCATGAATGAAGTTAATTTGATAACAATTTAATTTCTTGCTTAAGTATTATAATTATTATTATTATTGTTTTTGTTTTAGTTTGTCTTATTCATCTTCTTCATTATCATCTTCTTCGTCTACATTTTCTCCTTCTTCTTGTTCTTCTTGTTCTTGTTCTTGTTCTTCTTGTTCTTGTTCTTGTTCTTCTTCTTGTTCTTCTTCTTCTTCTTCTTCTTCTTCTTCTTCTTCTTCTTCTTCTTCTTCTTCTTCTTCTTCTTCTTCTTCTTCTTCTTCAATGTGCCGTATTCATTCACAATTTTGCAGATCATGGCTTTTCAGTCATTTGGAGTCTTCTTATTCTTTCTCCTAAATAGCTGTACTTGTTTCATTTAATTTTCTACAATATATAAAATCTCTTTCTCAGGAATTACTTTCCTTTGAGTTTTTTCTACAATAGATAAAATTTAATTAAAGTAGCATTTTGAAATAAAATTATGGTCAGTCTTCAGTTTTGATAATGTGAGATAATTAAAAATAAAAACGATAAAAACAGAAACATAAAATGTATGGAAACTGAATTAGATCAGGCAAACTATTTTACTATTCACTATTCACTTTCGTTTATTAGACATATAAGTGTAAATATATATATACCGGATGTAAGAGTAATATTGTCCAAATCCTGTCATAGCATGGCGTAATTGTCCATCCCACAAAATGCTTAATATCTAAAACTGAGTTTGTTTTTAACAGGTTTTCAGATAAGACGTTTAATCATCTTGACATCATTTGGCGTAAGAATTACTGAAAAGCGCTTTGAGTTATTCCGTTAGAAAGAGAACAGGTTAAAATAATGTGTTGTCAGCTCCACTGTGTCTTTCCAACTGAGCAATGGTGAGAAGAAAAAGATTATTCAGGCCTTGAGTAATGGTACATACATTCATACTCTGATTTCCAACTTTAAAGTCCATTCAAGAAGCATCAAGAAAACGGTGAAATTCTTAAATAGAGGGAACAATGGAGATGAAAACTGGATTAGGATGTCACATCAGGAAGAGGGATAATTATTTAAACTTATAGCTAAGTACATTCTTATAGTTTACTGTAGACTCCCTTAGTGTTATAAAATCTCGGAGAATTCAAGTAAGATATCTTTAATCATTTCTAAGATACAAGTGTTCAAATTTCAATCTAAAAATTAGTAATTTAGCTTTTATACAATTAGGACAATTTTGCAATTACACACGGTGTGTGTGTTTGTGTGTGTGTGTGTGTATGTGTGTGTGCGGACGCACTCGTGTCTATATTTATCTTTACTCTTTAACCTGAACTGATATGTGGTTATGTATATTTGTGTTAGCTTATCCATAATTTTATGTATATGCATGCATTAAAATAAATAAGCTCTAATTTTATCATTATTTTTATTTATGTGATACATTAGACATTTATTTCTTAGGAATTCTTCACAGTATAGTCACATAGAAATAATTTTTCAGTATCATCAATATTCTGGAATTTCAAAATGGTAATTCTAATAGCCGAATCATTAAAACAATTTCCAATTCTCAGTAGAAAATGTCATGTTCAATAATCGACCTTATGCAGTTTGGAATACATTTCCTGACATTTCTTATCATTGGCGGATCTCTTGTTGATAGAATATTGAATGAATGACAAGATAGTTAATGGATTACAAAGAACTGATCTGATCAATGTCTTATTTCAATCCTCAGACTAGAATAACATTCCAATGATGCCCTGCATGCTAAATTGACAATTACTAAGCCATGTAAATCATAATTAGTCCTATGATTATTTTATTCAAATCTAAATTTACTCTTCCTTATCAGCTACTATAAATTTTATTTGTCAAAATCCCCAAATTCTTTATAGCTTTCAATATTCTCTTATTCAGAACATGTCTTTACAGAAGTAACGGCACGCTGACACTTGGTCCTGAATATAAAGTAAACATTAAGTGCAAAACGTTATATCGATATTAGATACCGTTGCGTATAGACAAATATACGACTAATAATAAACCTCGGCATCATAGTGAATAGCACGAGATCTCTATCTGTAGATTACACTGCAGTCACCCTATTTACTGAGAAGCTCAGATGGTAGGATTGGCTCTGAAAATATGTTTGTTTTCTACACCATTTTTGATCGGGCTATCTTGGAGGAAAGCGCGTACAAACAAATAAAAATTCACCATCTCTTTCCACTCATCCGTTCAACCCAGACGCTAGTGCCAAAGCGAAAGTCAAATACCACCCAAGCAAATAGAAAGACACCCAACATCTATCTATCTATCTATCTATCGCCATATATATATATATATATATATATATATATATATATATATATATATATATATATATATATATATGTATAATGCGTGGGGTGTATATAGTTGTGTGTGTTCAGTGGGGGCCGTCGCTAAAGAGCTAAATTGTTTTATGTTTTCCATAAGAGGGTTTTACTGGATATAGGTCCGTACTAATCGCGTGTCTGAAGTGAAGCGCTAACTGCTTAGCACCGAGCCGATATCACTGCTATTAATGTTCATTATCAGGTTTCTCATCTCCTGAAACTCAATATCATAGAAAATATTTTGCCTGCATCGTCAACGTCTTCAACTGAATAATGTGAATTTTGCTATTTCAAGAAGAAATTTGTGAAACCTATCTTACATAAAATTACATTTAATTACATATAATTCTGTTATGTTTTTCTTTCGCTATTAATAAAAAAAACATTTTGTGTGTGTGTTTGTATTTCTGTTAATTAAAACTTAATTAGATGTAGCTTGTCTTAGATTTTGCAACAAATATTTTAAAAGAAATTATGTGTCAGTCACAAGAATGTTAATTAATGATAAAAACGCAATATGTGTACATTATGTCTGCTCAGTTTAGTTATATAATCATCTGCTTCTGGTTCTAGTTTTCTTAGTAATATTGGAATAACAGTCACATATGCTTTTATTCGTTTCTTTTTATTAATTATTATCTGGACGTTGCGCGGGGTGTCATTTTGTCTACTTTTTAAAAAAATATTTTTAGTCGTTTTCTCTTTAATGAAATAATATTATTACACGTTTTTGCGGTTTTTTTTCTGCTGGAAATATTTTTGTTTGTTTACTCGGTCATTAAATCCGTATGCTGTAGTTGAATACTATGAAACTAGGATGAACTTACGGGAATTAATAGAAATACTTGTGAATGATTGAAGTACAGGCTGTCCCCAATAATTTGACATTATTTAAAAAAAAACAATTACCTTGAAATCTACTAATTCTAGCTCAATGAAATTGAATATTTTAGGTTTAATAATAAACTTATGATGTTCACCACCTACACAGTTCAATTGTAATGAGCTGGAATTAGTAGTTTTCAAGATACTTAAAGTAAAAGGGACCGATTTCATAAGTGTTCAATACGTGCACAGTCTGCGACAGGGCACACGTCAAATCGGTAGTTAAGCTCTTGCCAAACACGTTGTAGCATGTATCATGTAACATTATCCAGTGCGGAAGTGATTCTCTGCTTGAGTTCATCAAAGCTGGCAGTAAGAGGCTGGGGACATAGACCAGTTCCTTCACATATCTCCATAAAAAGAAGTCACACGGGGACATGTCCAGTGATCCCGCCGGCCATTTCATCAGAATACTGTCTGCATCTCAACCACGCCCGATCCATCTCACTGACAGATTCTCATATATATAAGCACGTACTGTCCTCTTTCATTAATCATACATTCTATGAATAGTTGTGGTTATTTCAACAAGAATTGCTAAAATCATTTGCCTGTGAAATGAGGACAAATTTTGGGGGACATCCTGATTTATTATTAAATGAATTATTTAAGAAAATGAAAAGGTATACTAACTGTCGCCGAATGGTTTGTGTCAAAGATATTCTTCTCTAATTTAATTTATATAAATCAGCTACATTCACTGATATCTTCAGCTAAATATCCAATTTATATTCTCATCAACAAGTACACTCGTAGCATCTATTTGAATTAGAATTAGTCGATAGTATTTCAGCTTATTTATGCAAGATCCGCAGTCTTTTTTTTTAATAGCCAGTGTTGCTACATTCACAACATCACTAAATAAAGAGCTCCCTCTGTCTATTAATCTCAGTAGAATGAATCTGGATCTTGCTCCTGTTTTTTCATCAATTTGTGTGAGTGACCACACATCCGCATGTTTGAGAAGGTGAGGAAATTGTTCACTTCCATTTCATAATAGCTATTCAGTATTTTGTATAAATCTCACATATCAGTGAACTGACCTCCGGACATAAGGGGTGGTAGTTTGATTTCACCTGCAAGTAGTCCTATGTCCAGGGCACATTGACTTATGTGTATATAAATTCTGTAGTTTGGTATTCCGTCCCATATTCGATTACCAGATAAATAAATGCAGTGTCATGCGTATTATACAGAGTAGCATACGTAAAGCTATTTTCTTATTAGCCCTCATTACGATTTCAAAATATGTGATCTGGGTAACAAATCACCTAGAACTAGAATACCCAAATCTCTTTGTTCTTTTACTTGATACATGTAATCTCCTTTCTGTAAATTTATTTCAATTTGTGTATAAGTCTCCTTTCTTTATATTATTTACAGTAAGATTCATGTTATACAAGGCCCGGGGACCACTCATGGTAGAGAATTACGTTAAGGGACATGTTTTACGGATAGGAGGGGAAGATAACCGTTAACCCTAGACTTGAAAAGTTAATATTGTAGTGATTGAGAAAATATCCTCTTGGGTCTAGGCTCAAAAGGGCGGTTGTTCGCGGGAAGAAGCTGTTTGAGTAGAACTTACTTCTCAGCGATGGAATTCGGAGGGAATGTATCTGGTTTGCTACAATATATGTGACATGATGTATCCTTGTCGTGAAGGTTAGAATTGGCGGAGCCAAGGAATTTAATTCGTCCGATAACTTCCGAGGAATAGTGATAGAACAGCTAGAGTCTTGCCACATGCCACTTATGCGTCAGAGGTGAGTGGGTGGAAAATAATTTGTCACCCTCAAGAACTCGAAGACGCTTTTGGACTCTGTCGAGGCTGAAGTGAAATGTCTGAGCAGCTCCGCCCCAAATATGTCAACATGTGACATTAATGGCCCGAACTGGCTGTTTTAAATGTAGAGGATAACATGAAGAGTTACGTACGTATGTACGGCAGCGGTACGTGGAGCCGACCATTTTATCTGCATCTTTAGCGATGCCTCGTATGTACGAGTTCCACTTGAATTCAGATTTAAGTTCAAGGCCCAGTGACTCCCTGAGGAGACATCCGTTCATCTTGACTGGCGGTAGTTCGGATTCCAATATGTGTGTGTGTCTGTGTGTTTTTAAGTTAAGTAACAATTTCATATATTATGTGAGAATTCCGTAAAAAAGCAAGCATTTCTATTATGCGCTGAGAAAGCTGAATAAGACGAATATTGAAGTAGATCACCTAGTGATCGTTCACGTAAATCCTAATTCTATAAAGAGGTAAACATTCTGTTGACATAATTGGGCAGATATCCAAATAATGACTGTGATTTTTCCTACTTATCTAGAACAATTTTGACAATCTACTTTACCACATACCTTAAAGAGATAAATATCGAAATTGCTTAGTTTTCAAGATCAGGATGGAGCAGAGAGATAAGTTTTTTTTAATTAGCAAATATCGCCGGAAATTCTAAGAATTTTAGGTATGTAACCAACACGTATATAGTTCCTTGTCTGTATATCTTTAATGACGTTCAAAAATCTCTGGGCATAAACACATACCATAATCTTTCAGTTTAGCCTTTATCTTTTATCTATGTAATCTGCAGATAGAGATTTCGTGCTATTCCCGTGGTTTAATATTAGTCGTATATTTGTCTATACGCAACGGTATCTAATAACAATATAACGTTTTGCATTTAATGTTTACTTTATAGTTGGGACTAAGTGGTAGCATATCATTTTGATAGTTATAATATTACCGATCCTCAACATCTTTCTAGATAATTAGCATACTTTCAATTACCATCTGGCATTGTTTGTGATCATTCCAAGCTAAAGACGTGATTTTTATTCCACGAGAACCATCTCAAGATGATTCAGCGCATTTGTCATCCATTTGAAGGAAATGCTCGACTTTTCGTAGCGAATTGTTATATAAAATATGAATGTGTTAATGCATGTTAACAACAACGCAAGAAACATTCAGCTGGTGTTTGATGTCTAACCAAACTCAACATAGCAATAAAGTTTGTATAGATGATTTACTTCTTTTTTTTTACAATTATCAACCCTTTGCAGTTTATTTAAAGACAGAAAATATTTTTGAATTTTAAATATTTTTTTAGAGATAATAATGAATTCATTGATAGAAGTACTACTAATTAACATATAAGCTGGGGGGAGAAGCGGTGGATTCATCCTTTTCCCAAAGATATTTGTGCGTAAGTGAATATAACGAAACCGACCGGAATTGGAACTCGGATTTCCGATTTCCAAATTGGAGGCGTTATCCATTGCACCACCCGCACATCGAGGTTTACACCACCTGGAATTCCCAAGCGCTCATCTATATAGATATTAACAAAGACATCACGCTCATAATATCTGAAAATTAGCTGATAAAAAAAATAGTTTTAGTCTAACATAACTTACTTTGAAAATTTTTAACTTGACGCTACATGTGTCATATGTAAATAAAAGTTGGAATGAACTATATAAATCCACTAATATAAATAACTTTATTTATTCACCTCCCTAAAAGCATATCATTTGAAGTTAGTTCGGTTTGATGTGGGGATCCACAAGATTTTGCATGAGGGTGTTTTCAGAAATTCTCGTCCCACCGGTTTGTAATGCAGGAAATGCATTACTACTGAGCTCACGACAGTAATACAATGAGAAAATGTAGCCTGAGAGACGGATCACCAAGGAATAAACATGCGTCAAATGATATATGCCTGAAATCAAATGTATCTAATATGTCATATCAAACTAAATATTGTCGTTTTTAGTTACTATTAACCAATATTTTGATGGTGTGATTACGTTTCAATAATTCCTTGATATGTACTACCAGATGAAGCCGAGTGGACAGCGCGCCACGGGAAAGGTTCCGATTTCTCTAATTATATTTTAATTATATCTAATATATATTTTAATTGTTTTCTATTTTCTGTATTTGTGTTAAGTACATTGAGCATATTTGATTCCTATAACTGTTTCGTTCTAAACAAGTGAATGACTTCACATTTCTTATCTATTTTTGTTCAATATATATATATATATATATATATATATATATATATATATATATATATATATATATATATATATTAAATTCCCAAGAGGATAGAATCCAGGTAGAACTCAATGTCGAGGAAAGAGTAAGAACATAATATAAAAAGATTCAAACACTAATATTCCATGGTTATAATTTATTACATTGGAATCGGAATCACGATCGAATTCATCAGACCTACAAATTCAAAAAGTAAATGTTTCATCATTGGGGTGCTCGCCAGACATGATATATTAAATGTCATTATCATCTATACTAAAATTGTTTCAAATGATACAAGCACCAAAGTATTTGATCTATAACTACTGTGGAATTTTGCTAATACAACCACGATGGGATTATTTTATCAATAAGTATATTCATCTGTTATAGTCAGGTAAAAAGTCTGAATTTACTTTTTGAAATTGTAGGTCTGATGAACTGGATCGTGATTACGATTCCAGTGTAGTAAATTATAACGATGCAATATTAGTGTTTGAGCCTTTTATATCATATATATATATATATATATATATATATATATATATATATATATATATATATATATATATATATATATATATATATATATATTTGAAGCTTAAATAAAATGAGATATGTTAAATTTATAAGCGTTTCCTACTTTTCTTTTTCTGTCAATATATATGTGTGTGTGTATGTGTGTGTATGTGTTTTTGGCTGGTGTGTTTAATGTTCTTGGAATTGACTAAAAAAATATTCATATTTTATATCTTTAGTTTTTGTTGTGCATATTAACCAGTGAAGTCAAAAAGCTAAAGTGATTAAAATAGAATAATTAATTAAATGATGTCGCCCATCTCTACATGTATTTTCTTACATAAAGTAAATAAGTCTGATCTATTTTTTTCAGAATCCTAATCTCGATTAAGTCTTTTATTAGAGGTTTCGAGATAAAATTCTAATATACCGATCTCAATGATATTTCCGAATCTAACGTATAATAAACGAATCTGCAATTTGAATAGAGACGAAGACAAAGGAAGCAAATTTTACATTGTAACATTTTGTATTTTTCAAAGTCCTCAGATATTTTACCTGACTATAACAGATGAATAATATTATTAATATAAATAATCCCATCATAGTTGTATTAGCAAAATTCCACAGTCGTCATACATCAAAAACTACCAATAGGCCACCATCCTTCTTTCCCTCACGAGTCAATTTTTTGATAATAAGTGGGACTATACAGACGACATATTCATAGACGGGATCAGAATAATCTTGTACAGAAGGTCAACATCCTCTACCAAGTGTACCAATAAATACGACTAAAATAAACCTTTTCCAAAGCAGTGTTTATTATTTGGAATTGGTATGAAATTTAGTAAAGAATTTAGTTAATACTAAACACTTCAAGAAACCCAGTGTATTGATAAGATAAGACGAAAAAGACGAACAATAAACATAAAATAGGCTGTAACTTTCACAGAAATGCTTGTTTATATATAGATGAAAGTGATATAGAGACGTTCCTTAGATACGAAATGTTTATTTTCCTCACAGATCTAATTACATATTTCTTCAAAGTATTATGTTTGCCAGAGTCGTGATATTAAAAAATACATTAAAAAAATGGAGTTTTTAATATGACGTCCTGTTACACGCTGGAAATTTAAAATCAACAAAGATGCTTCAGTGGAATCATTTCCAGCTGAAGACACAATCTTCAGAATTGGCTAAATATATAAAATTCTTTTTCAGTCAATAAAAAGCTCGAGAATGACATTAAATAAACATATCTAACCAATCCAGTTTAATGGTAATTTGTATTATAATGTCACTTAACAGATGATATTGAGTAATTAAAAAGTTAACCAGATCATCAAGACAAAACACTCTTTTATCCGGGCCTAAACACACCCCTTGCCAAAAAATAAAATGCAATAATTATTGCAGATGTCAGAAAGAATTAACCTTTGCAATTCGACTTTTATCGTATTCTCATTTTATTACTTTCAAATCAACCCAACCTGTGTGAAAGGTTATCTAAGTGCAGACACACAGACCACACATGTGAGATAACGACGAAGTTTTAAAGAAAATGGAAACAAAAAGGCAACTTATACTTAACATCATGAAGAGACATTAGAGGTTTTTCCGCACATAATGAAGAGCGAGGGCCTGGAAAATCCGATATTTACAGGACAGAGTGAAGGCAAGAGAGATAGAGGAGAAAGGCGCCTGATATACTTAGTGAGTTTGAATGAATGTTTGGCGGAACAGTGTTTAGGACACATAACAGAAAGTCAAAATGAATTAAGATCTACAAAGGATAGAAAGTTGTGGAGAGCCACTATCGCCTATGTCCTTAGGAGACACGGTATATAAAGAAGAAGCATGCACCTACAATTAACGCAAATGTTACTTTATTTACATACCGACTGTTGTGTTTATTATTGTTGTTCTTATCACAACTTTTCGGCAGTTGTATCTAACTTTCCGCTTTCATCAGGTGCTTTTAAATTTCGAACTGAATCTTTTATTTAATCTCACTGTGGTAGATTATTCTGGTTCCGTTTAAAATGTCTTATGTTATTGTCATATAGGACATAAAGAAATGAAATCGTCCGTTTATGTAAATAAGCAGAGTTAAGCGAAGTTTAGGAGAGTCGGCATTAGGTCCTAGCCGCGCGCTATGCTCTCTCTAGTGCTTGTCGAATTATATACCTTCGGGCATAGAGTTTCACAGACGAAGCTAGGCCGAAAGGTAGAATCTCGCCTGGGGAGGTAGACATATCAGACCCCGTTATTACGGGGGTCTACGGGGAATTTTTGCCCGAGCCAAAGGGGTTGGAAAAACCCAAGTTAAACCGGCCTTGTGCCCCATCCGCCCAATGGGGAGCTCGTGTACATACCGAGTTAACATTAACTCAATTAATTACTTACCTACGAGTTTATCTTTCTTATTTCTTTCTCTCTGTTATTTCGAAAACACGAGATACAACAGTTGGCGACGGGAATTCGAATACAGCAGTTGGCGATGAACGATTCATGTACAAAAGTTTTCTCGTCTCGTTTTTATTCAGTTATATTTCCTACCGTTTCTACTAAAAGTAAGCACACACTGATCTACAGAGGAATTGATCTCGCAATTGATATGCTACCAATTTCAAGGGCCTATTTCTAATCCACTATGTTAGTGTATCGCTTCTCACATCCAAAATGAATTCAAACAGGAATAATACAAAATAGGTATGTTCGTCGATAAAAACAAAAGAAAGGAGCACTGCTAATCAAATGTTAATACGTTTCTCTTTATTCCAACAGTATAAAAAATCTAAACTGAGGCATATAATATACAACTCTAAAATAATGTATATAGAAAATTTTTTTTATTTGCTATATGTTGATGAAATTTTTTTTTGTGACAACAGGCAGGTTGTTGGCCAATTACATGTATGCGAATAACTCACACAGGCTTGTTCTCAAAGTTAGCAGACGTACATCAAGCACTCAAACGTTAGCGTTCTATTTCCATAAGAAATCCTCGGCTCAGTAAGAACTTGGTAACAGAAGTACTAAATATCCCTCCCACGGTGTAATTAGGTAACTGAATTTCGCCAAGTAAATATGGAAAAGTAAATCATGTTTGTAATACTTACAGTAAAATGCAATGATCATCATTGCTTATTACAGAACATTAATGTGGCTAAAAATAGTTTATTTAATACTTCGAAAAATATATTAAAGGAAAGATGAAAGAATAATTTTCATAATGTAAAATAACTCAATAACTAGAATTCTGTTTAAAAAAAAAATAAAGCGAAAATCATGGCGACGGCAACAATATCACGTCTGTTTCTCAGCGAGAGGAAAGCCTTTGATATCGCAAAAAAATCTTCTGCACACTTTCCAGGGGAAATATTTTATTTAAACTTTCCAGTAGATTTTCAACGCACATCTTAATGAACAGAAAATAACGCGACACTGGAAATATAATTGTGATCAAATGTGTATATAGGTCCATTTATTGATTTAAGAAAAAACTATTTATATGATTTATTTACAATGTTCGGACTGTTGTCCTCATCTTTATTGCCATATTCACATGTAAGCGTACAGCAATAAAGTTGGGAACAACAGTCCGAACAATGTAAATAATTACAATGCCTCATCACAGATATATAGAGAGATATTTATATACTATAATAAAAACAAACATTTTTTGGGTTTTATCTATATATCGATATATTTATATATATATATATATATATATATATATATATATATATATATATATATATATATATATATAAAGAAATATCCTCTTCAGCTGTGCTATATTTATGGGATAAAGTACTCAATATCAGAGATAGAGCGTGTGTAAATATAAAAGTTAACATTGAAGTCAACACTTAGAAAGCGACAGGCTCTTTCATGCTAGACGCATTTTTCAGGCCATTATATATATATATATATATATATATATATATATATATATATATATATATATATATATATATATACTGTGTGTGTGTGTGCGAAGCCTTTATGTAGTCAACAGAATAATTGAAGATCTAAAAAATGCATGAATTGCTTATACTTGCATTGTTCCGTCGACGTAGGAGATAAGCTACAATATGTTTATTGTGGATTTTGTCATTGAAGATTCAGCTCTGCAGATAAATACATTTATAAAGTAATGCGTTTAGACTAAAGTAAATAATTCAATTTATTCTTCTTTAAAAAAAACTGATTTTATTTAGAGCGAGAAGTGGAAGTTGTGGATATTGGTATATCTTTACTTACTTTTACTTTTTGTTTAGCATAATATTCGTGATATAATCAGGATAGCAAAATGAAAGGCATAACAACATACTTTTTATATTAATAAATTGATTATTAATATTTTAAAATAATTATATATTCTTGCATTTGAAACGACACACACACACACACACACACACGCGCACACGCACACGCACACGCACACAACCACACACACCAAGGGTGACCAAACCGCGGTTCGCGAACCACATACCGCACTTTCACTGTTAGCTCATATTTTTATCAAAGATGATATAAAAATTAAATAAGAAAACTTTATAATTAGTTACTGCGTATCTATTGCGACTTCATTCGATTAAAACCTACCTTTAATTTAATGGTTATGTAACAAAAATGGATGTAGTAAGTTTGGCCATCCCTCATACACACACAGACACACATACATATATATATGTATGTATGTATACAAACACACACATATATATATACATACATATATATATATATATATATATATATATATATATATATATATATATATATATATATATATATATATATATTAATAACTATACATATTACATGATTTGTACGACAAAGAGTTTCATATGTGTACAATCGTCAATACCTGTCAATACCTGCCCACTAATTTCTAATATGCATGTCTAAAGAAATTGTTTATAATCATTATGGCGAAACTAAATTTTATTTTGCTTCCATCGCGAATCTCTGGAAAAATCGATATTACCAACATAAAATGACACTTAGCATTATTCAATATTCCAAAACACGGCATTCTTTAAATATTTCTGGGAAATTAAGAAGGATAAGTACACACCATTAGTAAATTTTGATTACTTCAGTAAAATCAAATAAATTCACTTTATTGGCAAGCAGGTGGGGAAATGTAACGCATGCCTCTTCGAAAAACGTAACATTCTTAAACAGATTGATAACCTAACCTGCTGAACAGACGAAGTGAACTTAAGTCCACCCGCATTCATAGAAAAAAATTCGTCTCAAGTATTTTGATTCAGGTTAGCATATTAATCTAACAATTATGAGAATTACCCCTGGTGACCTATTTTTATGTACTTCCGCCCCACTAATATACAGTTGCTTTTTCTTATCACGTCTTCTCGATATTTATATTTTTATAACTCCTCTTAATTCTTTATTGATTGTATATTTATATTAACTACATATTAACGTCATATCCATATTAATTTTATTTTATCTTCGTTCTATTTTTTCTTCTTCTCCCCTTTTGTATATATTAAGTTGCCCACCTTTGAAAATCTTCAAATTTAACGAAACTTTCTATAGTTTAGCGTCCCCATATTTATTTTGTTATTTTTTCTTATATACTTTATAGTGCAACCACCATCTATAATTTTGCATATATGCCCCATTATTAGAAGATACTTATAATAATATTATACGTTGAATTACTTCACAATATAACATTGCATCCACAAAGTACATAGTTTTAGAAAACAACCGTATTCACTTATTATTTTATCCTTTTCATTTCCTTTTTCATTTCTTCCCCTTTTCTTTATTTCTTTTTCTTTCTGATTCTCATATGCATAAAGTTGCCTCTTTGATCTGCATAATCATTTATTTTTTAACGTATTGTTTAATTTTATTGTTATTTTTTATATTACGTTGGTTTCATACCCTTACACTATTTTTGCAGGTATACCCCATTATTAAATTATAATTATAATTATTTTAAACGCTGAATCAATATACAATATACCATTGTTCCCATGAGGCCAAGAAAGTTTTAAAACAACCGTATTGAAATGTGTATAACTATTATTACATGACAATTTTAAACACATGAAACTCTGAGTCGTAAAACTGACGGGGGTGAGATGTATAGTTATCAATATATACTTTATAGCTCTGTTACACTACAATGAGCACTGTTTTTAAAACACCAAAATTAAATGAATATATATTTTCAAATCTGTATATTAACGTAATCGCACGTAGGGTTGGTCATATGTCTTTATTTAATTCATATTTATATCTATCTCTTTCTCACTCACTCTCTCTCTCCCTATATATATATATATATATATATATATATATATATATATATATATATATATATATATATATATATATATATATATATATATAGCAACCGTATGCATATGTATAAAAATATGATGTGGATTACAGAGATTGTCTCCACGCTACTTTTATTCCACATAATTTTAATGACTTCAGGATGTAAGGAAAAATAGATCTTTACATGAACCTTGTCTAATTTTAGCGAATTCCTCTGTGTTCTTGGATAATATATATTTTCAATTACTCTCTGGAGATATGAATTGTCCTTCTCCCCGTTTTACATGGCGTGTAATGAAGCGTTATAATTATTTATAAACAATACAAAATAAAATAAATAATACTGGAATTATATTCCTCATTTTAGACGATGGAAGACGTACTGAGTTCAACGACAATTGTTTACAGAACTTGGAAGTTTGGTATGCATGCAAACCGAAATCAAATCAAAGCATAAACCGAAAGATATCTCTCCCTGATGTTGGAAAACTTGAGACATTAAAATAACACATCTTTGCATTTGTTATTGGTTGTTGCCTCGTTACAGTAATCCTAAGAAAATAATACAAACGAAAAAGGCGATATTAAACATTAGTAGAAAACGTACCAGCTGTTCTGTGGGTGTGAATCTTTTAAAAGTAACTGATAACAGTTTATATTTGCAAATGTTCTACTTATAAGCAGCAATCACTGCACATCCTAACTATATTACATTTTTGATGTACTCGCGTTATTTTCAGTTATGCTTAAATTCCTGGTAACAAATATATTCTTATACTTCTTAATGCGCAATAATTTTACTATGGTTCTAAATTGGAGAGAACAAATACGGAACTTTGGTCAGAGGATTCAATATTGAATTGCATCATGTAACCTCTATCACAAGGCACAGTTACTGTTAAAACCGGAAGTAAAGTGGAAATCCTGACTGTATGGGCAAGATTTAAATGCGGCGGGTGTTTGTAATGTGAATATATTACGGTTTCATAACATATTGCTTAAAAGTTATTGTTATGGTCCAAGGTTAGGACAAGGAGGAAAAACACGAACACAAGAGTAGAAATAACGAAGATATATTACACAGAATAATAATACAAGATGTGGAAGGTGTTAGTATGACTGTCAGTCTGGTTTGAAGTGAACTACTATTTGCTCGACTCGTTTTCGTCTCTATATATAACAGTCCCCCCACGAGGAATGCATGTGGCACAAGGCCGGGTTTAACCTGGGTTTCTCCGAGCCCGTAGGCTTGGCCAAAAATATTTCGGCAAAGCCTCGTCCAGGTTCCTCTCTACAAAAGCAGAGAGTTCGACAGAAATCGCACACAGTCAGAGACTGCTCACGACTCGATTCAGTCTGGATATTTAACAACCCTCCCACTTGTGTCGCATGTGGCACAAGGCCGGCTTAATGTGGGTTCTCCGAGCTCGTAGGCTCGGCCAAAAATATGCCCATTTAGACCCCGTATAAAGGGTTCAGGGTCTGTCTAGCTCACCGGACGAAACTTTGCCCTTCGGCAAAGCCTCGTCCGGGTTCCTCTCTGCCAAAGCAGAGAGTTCAACAGATGACGCACACAGTCAGAGACTGCTCACGACTCGGTTCGGTCTCGTCCCTCTCTCTTGAGAGGCGCAGTATACATAGTGTCAGAAAGAGTGCACTCTATCGTTATAGGTAAGGTCCCATAACAGATATTTTAGGGGATAAATGTATTTTAGTAGAAGCTTTGTTTATGTATCAAATAGTATTTTTATTTATATGTATCATAGTCAGGCCGGCAGAGCAAAATAAATAAACATAATGTTTGATAATTAAACGGCGGCTCTACTCAAATATGGGTAGCCAGTAAAAACAACGTTTAAATAATGACAATAAGAGTAATATTAATTTTCATATATATACATATACACATACATATATATGTGTGTGTGTGTGTATGTATGATTTTGCGTGTGTGTGATAAAAATAGATTGATGTTATCCAATATTAAATCATTATGTTCAACACCGAGTGGCGATAGTCTTTCATGCTTGAACACAATCGTCAGATCATTAATATATATATATATATATATATATATATATATATATATATATATATATATATATATATATATATATATATATATATACATAAATATATATATATATATATATATATATATATATATATATATATAAAAGTGAACATAGAAGTCAACACTTAGAGGCGACAGTCTGTTTCATGCTAGATGCAATCAACACACTCTCTATCTCTGATATTGATCCCATTATCCCATAAATATAGCACACTTTAAGACTATATTTCTTCATATATATATATATATATATATATATATATATATATATATATATATATATATATATATATATATATATATGTATGTATATATAAATAAAAAGAAAGAACAGTAAGATATAAAATCCGGTGTTCTTATAGATATTTTTATTTTTACACAATAGTGCTCAATGTAAATTTACAGAGCATTAATATTATAAATTAATTGATTTCCGAAACATGGTATCACTGTGTAGCGAAAAAAACATATTTTAAATCAATTAATTTATAATATATATATATATATGAAGAAAGACGAAAGAAAAACGTATCTGTGTGTTAAGAGAAATTTTCTGTTTGTCTTTATTCATATAGTCTTTTTACAAATATACTCCATCTGAAATATTTACACACACACATGTACACACACACACATATATATATGTATTCATATGTGTGTGTGTGTGTGTATAATATATATATATATATATATATATATATATATATATATATATATATATATATATATATATATATATATATATATAATCCCTCACCAAGGAGGCCAAGGAGTTTCATGCACAACGCGATTTTCTGGTGCTGAGAATTTTTTTTATTACATCAATCAGTGTTTTATAGTAACCACAACAATATGTACAATATGTTACACACACACACACACACACACACACACACACACACACACATATATATATATATATATATATATATATATACATATATATATACATATATATATATATACATACATATATATATATATATAATGTCAAACAAAATAATGTGTGCCTGTGACTCTCTAAAATGATGATACTTTATTCTGAAACAAAGTCCAAAGCGTGTAACACACAGTGAGGATTGAAGTCACTATATAATGCATATAAAATTACATTTATTCTTAGAAACCCACAGAGAGTTAATATGTCTAGGAAACTTATTGAGGATACCAGGCTGGCGAAATTTACTTTCACAGATCATATGAATGTTATGAGGGTAAATTAGCCAGTGAATTATCTACCTACACTTCTTATGTAAATCGATTGCAGAACAGCGAATGGAAGTGTATCATACAAGATAAACGTTGCTATGACTTGCAAATGATAGGAAATTTTAAAAATGCATGATTGTCCACATTCTGAAACGACCCGTCAAGTATAGCACTTGATACGCTTTTCACCGACCCTGCTCAACGTTGCGTCTCGATTCTCGTTTTCGATAGTGTGAGTGAAAACGTGGAAAAACCTCGCGGCATGATCACCTATTAACGGAGATGAAAACAAACGACCCAAGGAGAAATGATGAGTCGAAATATAAGCTCACAGAAAAAGTAGTCAACAGAAGCGAGAAGACAGAACTAGACATCAGCTGTAAGAATTTGTGTCTACGGTTGCCAGCAAGAAAAAAAGTCCAAGATAAGATCTGTGATTTGCTGATGTTAAAAATATACATATAGACGCTTCACTATCTAGCAAGTATTTTAAAAGATTATGGAAAGTGTGACACATTGAAATAGCAAAAGAGGAATTCCAAAAGCTAAGCAAATTAATATTTAAACGAAAAAAAAAATTAGTGGACTGCTATTTAATATCAATCCTCCTATATGACAGTGAATGCTAAAGGATTTCTTTCCAGAGGGAGAGAAAACTAGATTAAAAGAAAAGGCGTTCTGCAGAAGGAAGCTGAGTGTACCATATTCATTCCTCATCCTTTCAACATATTATGTCCAACAGTCTGTAGTCTGGATAATACTCTCTGACTCGGGGTGGTTGAACCTGTTAGGGTCCCATCTATGGCTAAATAGTAAATCTTTCAACAAAAAAAATATAAAGATAAAAAAATGCATATTTTTCTAGTAAAAATACCAGCATTACATTTTATATTACAAATTACCAACAATATATATTTATAGCAAAATGAAAAACAATATATTTTATATTAAAATTACCAATAATACATTCTATAGCAAAATTACCAACAATACATGTACTGTAGTTGAAGGCATATATTTGCTTTCTAAAAATTGAGTGTTGAAGCCATAAAATTGTATTCAAAATATTTCGGTATTAGAGGTTTATATGTCGCTAAAAATAATCAACTAACTACAGACTAAAACAGTTATGGGAAACTGAAACCCGCGAGCTACTTGTGATTCGTTTGAGGTTTCTGTATGGCATCTATTTTCGTGAGGAAAATAAGGTTCATTAATTATTTCGCTTTGTTTCGTTTTCTTTTTATTTGTTCACTCGCGTTTTCTCATACATAAACAATGAGTAAGTACAATTTTTATTGAATTTCGTATCTTTTCTTTGAAGGAAACTTTTTTCGTCATTTGAAACTATTGGCGATGTTCACTAAGAAAGATCGAGTGTGTAAATATAATTTGCCTAAGAAACACTACGTTCATAACATGTTTTTGTCTATGAAGAATAAATGTAATTCTTATTTTAAAAAATCTTTCTTGTACTTCCGAAGGATTAAATAAGAAACAAATAACAGACAGCTGTATTTGTCAATGACTCAATTCTTTGATAAGATTATGCCGATGTTTCATTTTTTAATTATTGTGGATATTTTCTACAAAAATTTCAACATACCGTCAATTCTAAAATAGATTATTACGTGTATAGTCTTCTGTATAAAAATGGCTGAAGAACTTTCATCGAAAGATTACAGTGGATATTTTTACTTGTGCGACCCGCTTTAAGATGTACTACATCTGTTGCGGCCCACTGGTCGGAAAAAAAGTATGTCCATACCTGGCCCATGATGAGCATATAGCCAAGTATATACGACCTTTATACTAATGCAAATTGTTATCTACATAAATGTTTCAAGGAATCTAATTTGAACATTCGAATCCGACTGTCCACATTAACCGAAGTCTTTGTCTTCACACAGCGATGAAATTCGCGAAGGTAATTTTCGTGAAATACAGTTCAGACATCAAATCTCACCGATGCTGCTCCCCCAGCGCCTGCAATACAAGGATGGACATATAAAAATCAGTGCGTCTCTTAGCAATGTTCATGTGTTTGGCAGAGACGCACGAAAGCCATCGGTTCAACGTTCAGTTTTATTATTCTCTGACTGCCGTACTAAGTCCGGGCGACTTTCCGTTTCACTAGAGATAGGAACACTAACTGTAGAAGACGAGTATTTACCGTTGGATTATAGATCAAATATGTCTTTTCTGTGTACCACTGAGGAGTTCAATTTAATACTGTAGCCAAGCAATGTGCAACGGCCATTTTTATACTTTTCACTAACTACCAGTCATTTGATTTGTTCATAGAGGAAAAAACGACAACAAAACGCCAACACACATATACACACCCTCATAAATGTGGAAGTGAAAAATGTATATATTGATGTATTATGATCGTTCTCAGACAGAGAAAACTATATATATATATATATATATATATATATATATATATATATATATGTATGTATGTATGTGTTTATATATATGCAAAAAGATATGTAGATATATAAAGTAGATATATATATATATATAATGTAGATATATATATATTTATATAATAGATACACAGATAGATATTACATATATATTAGTTAGATATTATATATATATAGAAAGAAATGTAGATATATAAAGTAGATATATATATATATAAGGTAGATAATATATACAGTAGATATATAGATATCATATATATTAGTTAGATATTATATATATATATATGTATATATATATATATGTATATATATATTGTAAAGTAGATAGATACCTGGATACAAAGATTGATAGATTATTGATTAATAGAGAGATAGAGTGATACTCACGCATGAGTTTATTGAATATATATGATGGTGTATATATATATGTATATATACATATATATATATGTATATATATATATATATATATATATATATATATATATATATATATATATATATATATATATATATAGATAGATAGATAGATAATTATAGATATAAATAGATAGATACCCATGTGAAATTTGTTACATTTAAAGTAGTGTTGGGCATATATACTGTAGTTTTCATATTTGACTGTAAAATATGCTCATATATGTGCACACACAAATGCACATATTCACACACACACACGTATACCCCTCATATATATATATCTACATATATATGTATATATATATATATGGGTTACGAGAAAAGTTATGTCTATATATTTCTTTATGTGCGTGCGTGTTTGTGTGATTATCATATGGATGTAAGCAAATGTTCTATGTTATATAAAAATTGTTCCGCTTATGATGCGACTAAGGCTCATATACGCGAAAGAACATATACGGTGTATTATACATGTCAAGAGCCCATCAACTACAATCATGTATTAACCCATATGTGCACGCATATATATATATATATATATATATATATATATATATATATATATATATATATATATATATATACATATATATATATATATATATATATATATATATATATATATATCATCGCACACAAGTATACCTATCTTTGCATATGCATCTATATTCAGTATTTTATCCAATCAAAGAGCAAAAATTATAGTAAAGAAGGAAAAGAAAGTTACGCAAAACTTACCATGAACGGAAGAATAAAGGCAAAATGTGGCGCTAAAAATGATATAAAAAAAACTGATACAAATCTAAGAAAAGAAAGAGAATATAAGGATTGGAAATAAAAAGCATCGGCGCAAGAAAAATGTACGACACTTTGAAATAATAAAAGAATTTCCACAAAAAGTGACTTAAAAAATATATATTTATTCCCTAGCGACCGTGAAAACAAATAGACACAAAGGCACGCCCATACGCACGCACACATATGCCACACAGGCGCTTACAAACTTATATAAAACCATGAACATTTGAGAGAGGTAAGAAAGTAAAAGAAAAAAAAATTCTCTACCTTATGACATCGCAGAACGCACAGACATCGGCAAGGTTTTTCTTTCTCTGGTCAACACAATACAGTTTATCGAGATTTTGCAACCGAGTCAAAAACACATGCATCCACATTTTCTATTTCTACTGGTAACAACTCACTGAATTATTCACGGACACACATGATTATAAACCTCTCGTATTTCTGGATCTACTAATATGTGCAAAAGTCATTCCAATTTTCAATTAACATTAGTTCTAAAATTTGATGTAGAAGTCAACGTCAATCTGAGAGTAATCTCTGGTTCTCCGACTACATGAATTTAAGCATGCTACTTGATTGGAATCTAGTTCTCTACCTTTTACTGTTGAAATAATTAAATGTAACCTCTACTTCTACACCGACAGTTTCTTTTTCCTGTACTTCCCGACATTGAAACTCCCTTCCGTTTACTTTTCTGAAAACTTCAATATTCCAAAATTTAAATGCAACGTCAATCACCATCTTCTGTCTTGAATCCCGTTCATCTATTATCCCTTCCACAAGACCCCATATAACCAGTTTTTATTTCTCTCTCACTTAACCCCTGCGTAATAGTGGCATTGCCGACATACTTTTTAATAATATCACCCCAAGTATGAGGTGATATTATTAAAATACTTACTTAAGATAGCAGTAGAATTATGTAGAGAAATTACTAAATAATCACTATGCAATAAAACCCCGCCAAACAAACATCTTAACTTATGTACACTGTTTACCTTATCTGTATAAAAACGCTGGTTGAAGGAATCCAGTGATGTGACATAAAGAGTTGAGTGTTCAATACCTGTCAACAGTAGAAGTGAACCAAAAAATTGGAGATTTGAGTTAAAGAGAAAAGCTGAGACATACGGAAAAGACATCTCACGTGAAACTAGAACAATCTACGCCGGTGGACGAAATACAGGATTTGTTTTGAAATTCCAATCAGCCGAAGAAGGTCGGAGCGTACAACGGCCGAAACGTTGTGAATATGGCAAAAAAGATGAGGACAACAGTCCGAACAATGTAAATAATGTATAAAGCTACAATACATCATCTCAGATATAGAGAGAGATAGGTAAAATATTATTGCACATTCATTTCTACCATTATGTATCTTACGTATACATCTTATGTATCATACAAGGAAAATATTGATTAAACCCAGTATTAGTCATCATTATCATTATCATCAGCAAATATATTTCGACATGAGGAGTCCCTGCAAGGGAATATATATTCTCATCTTCAGCAACACGTGTAAATATCCCTTATCAGTTTCTGTGGACCCTTTCATTCATTTACTTACTCGTAAACGAGATGTAGGTTTACCAGGCTCTTAGGATTTTTACAGGTAATTATAGAATATTATTTATAGTTTTTTCAATGGCATTTAACAATCGGTAATATATGGTTGTTTGTCTAAACACTATGGATCTTATTATTCCATTTGTCCTTATTAACAAACCAAAATTTAATGCATATTTGTAAACGTAAACATTTTAAGAATCAAATACAAGTATAGTGTATAAACGTTTCCTCTACTCAAGCAATAAAAAAACAGAATTTAAAAAGGACATCTAAATCCACATTATTCTTGCTTTCTTTTTATGTGCCATATCATTTCAGGACAGAGGCGATCATGGCTCTCCACCTCCTTCTATCCCTTGCAGCTCACAGCAAGTTCCTTCCCGCTGCTTTCTCCCCTAGACCACGTTCTCTCACCCACATGCTCAAGCTCATCAAGTATATCACACGCCGTCTTCTATTGTCTCTGTTTTCTTCTATTCGACCCGTGAGAATCAGATTCTCTAGGCCTTACTTCTTCATTATATGTCCTAGAAACTTCAGCTGCATCTTTCTGGTGGTTATAGGCCTTCTCCTTGTTTGCATCTTCTCTAAGACCTCATCGTTACTCACATGCTCGGTCCATGATATATTTAGCATCCTTCTGTAGAACCACATCTCCGAGCCTCGAGGCACTTTTTCATCTTTGAGGAAATCATCCAACATTCGATGCCGTAAAGAAGAACAGATGTCACGTAACATTTCAGTATTCTTTGTCACCAAATAAATCCTCCTATCTCGCAGTACTCTACCCAGAATGCATCGCTAACCACACAAATAGAGAATGGAGCACAAACATAACGCGTTTAAATATGAAACAGACTTTACTTCAATCTCCATCTTTCTATAGTAGCATCAATCAGCTAAGTGACAAATTTCGTATTTTTTTTAATCCTATATATATACTAGCAGCATGGCCCGACGTTGCCCGGACTTGATTCAAAAATAGTAATCGCTATCACTTGACTTAAAATATTTTTGCACTTCCTTGCCTTTAAATGAGTGCCTTTTGCCATGCTGATCTTGCTACATGTCTTACTTCTTGCCTATCTCACACTGCGAATTTTTTTCTAAGCTCGATACTAAACATTAAAAATCTGTTACGAAAAATGACTAAACAAAATGAACACAAAACGACCAGCTTTAAAAAAAGGACTATTAACTGGAAAAACCGAATGAAATAAGAATGTTAACAACAAATACTTTTTCACACCCAACACAGTTCTGCGGAATCAGAATCAACGTTGAGTTTAAGCAAGTGAATGAGCCAACTGGAGTAAAGTGCCATGCAGATTTAATTTTTTCCCACTTGTAACGAATGCAGCTATCGATTTTTTTACATGCTAGTTAACATTCGTGTCAGTCAGCTGTTGGCTCTCACGCTGGCCAATAGAATCTTCCTGCCTATTCGTGACAGCCAGATATAGGCTCTCACTCTGGCCAGTAGAAAATGGCCACAAACTATATGAAATCTACCGTAGAAGCATGAAAAAATCGATTATTTCCACTATCGATGGGAGTTGGGAAATGCAAAGTCGGTCTTGGCCTTCACGCTAACTTGGAGCATGTGCATGTAAATTTAGTGCAAATCCGTCGAAAATCTCGGCCGTGCATTCGTTACACACACACAGACACACATCTGCCTTTTATATATATATATATATATATATATATATATATATATATATATATATATATTTGTATGTGTTTTTGATATGTGCTTACATGAGCCACGTTTTTATGTTTTACTGAATGCTTCTGTCGATCCCTACGCAAGATAACTTTCTGATATTTGAGTTTACTGAAACAGCAAAATTAAACGTATTTCCTTTGGGTTTTAGTCAAAGATACACATATATATATATATTGAAATATCCCTACTTTTATTACTAACAAAATACATTACTGCTCACACAGATATTGTAACATTAAAAATGTTTGCATATCTACAAAAATGATACCCACACGCATATGACTAATTTTTCGTTTTATATTTTATATTTATTTTTCGGCATTAATTTATCAAAAATAATTCTTAATCTATTGGGGTATTAAACGAAGTCGAAGAGGTGAGAAACGTGATTAAGTATGTTGCTTTCTTCTGCTCATCAATTTGAAAGTCAGAACTGGAAGCGTATTAGTTTGCCGGGACTAGGAGAACAAATATATAAACCCTGGTAAAATAGTTTTTGTCACGGCCACAAATGTCTGTACCTATTTGGTTTAATATAAATTAACATACAGGTGTAAGAACATGCATCTACAAGCAAAAACACATATCTGCGTGTTATGTATATTTTTAAATATATATTTTTATTTTTAATTTAGCGCATGCGCGTTGATTGTTTTTGACTTTGTTGACTGCATATTATAGTAGAGTCAGTTGGACACCATATGTGAGCAAAGGAGCCATATGTCTCCGCCAGAAATTTGCAAACGTCACTTTGTAGTGCTTGGTATTCACGTCGTTAACTCCAATAAAATCAATTTTCGGGTGTCAATCTGAGGAAAATTCCAAGTATTCGAAAAGAGTCTGATGATTCTAATGGTGATTACGAAGGTACGGCAGCTCGGCAAACTCACTCTTACCGTTCTGTTAAGAAATGAAATTCCAGATTTGTTGGTGAGGGCATCAGACTCAACACAGAGGCCTACATCAAGTGCCTTGAGGAGGTAGTCCTACATTGAGTCAAGAGAGGGCGGCTTTTGGAAGACCGTATGTTTGGCAATAGGACAAAAGCAGGGATCCCAGTCATAGCTGTCAGACAATTTCTGCTACCACAGCACCCCTTACACCTGGACACCTAACGCCAAAGCCTGCACCCCCTAGATTATTATGCGTGGGGCACAGATGAGCGAGAGAGGAATGTAACACCAAATATGAACTGAAAGCAAGAATGTTGACAGCGTTCACCAATTTAAACAGGGAGATTGTCCAGAAGTGGTGCAGGAGATTCTGAAGTCATCTTTAGGCCATCGTTGAAGCCAATGGCAACTTTATTGAATACCTTTGCTCTTTAATATTTCAAAACATTTTTGCGTAATTCTGGTAACTATATCTGTTAAAATGAGATGTCAGTGTTATTTTTATTTTGGGGTAATTTAAACAATTTTTTCCATCGCACTTTGTATCAACACTAATCATACATTATTTTTTCTACCAAACTCTTTACCACATATGTTTTAGTTTATCACGAATCATTTTATAAAATTCTGTCATTCGTCCGGCAAACACTGTGATTTATTTCTATCACGCCCTGTACATGTATGTACAAAAAATCCTCATAGCGATTAAATAAGCGTAGCTGTGATGCGATACATGGTCAATTGTATGGAGCACTCAGAGAGATCGTCCTCTCTACTCAATCGTAATTATTTTTACGTGATATGCTTGCTAACCATTACCCACGTATAAGCTCTCTAAGGAAAATCCTTATATAATGACTTTGTGTCGTTATAAATACATATTTCTAAACGAAGTGAATATCAATAACAACTGTATTATATACAATGCTATTAGCAAAGACATGATCACGGTCAATTTAATATATTTGTGTAAGGAACGTTTGTTGCTTTATGTTCAAATGGAAACGCAACAGCTACAACGGCGATAAAGAATTTCAGTGAATTTCGAATAACATCGAAATGGCTTCGACCAGATTTACCTAACGTTTTTACTGCTTCAATGTTCCAGTCTTTTACTTAGATAAATTTGACAATTCAACCTTCCATTTATTACATATGTGAAGCTTTCGATTGTACGTTATAAACACTAAGAAATAGATGATATATATATCTCCGATTACCTATGATATTAACTGTTGTCTCAGTATTTTCCAGTCTCTGGAAAAACAGAAACAGAAACATATAACTGGTATATGTTATAAAATAATTAATTCATATTACAAATAGTTAATTAATTAAAATCAATTTAGAGATCATAAAATACTGTTTATTAAGGAATACAGTTTTTAAAAAATCTAAACAAATGTTTTCATCATTCTTAATGTTATATCATAATTTGAAGTCGACAAAATTATTATACATTGGCATCAATCCAATGAGCCTTAATTGGGAGTAGATCTAAAAATCAATGTAAAAAAGCTGGTTTAAAAAGGTCTTCCCAGCGACTCGCCGCTAATATTATAAAAAAGATAATTTGGATATGTATCAAAATACAATACAATGCTAATGACTGCTATAAATATATGAGTGCACTTTTGACAAGAATATATCGATACACCAAGTACTAATTACTGACAGAAACGAATAATGAGTTCCAATCGAAGAAAATATTTTCAAAGGAAAAAAAGAAAATTATTCCTTCTTAATTGGTTAAATTATCTTATTCATCTGAAAAATAATTGCAAAAAGTTATTCTTTCACGAACTAACTTTAAAGTACAAACCTATGACCTGGATATATTTTACACAATTAGACAATATCAGCAAATTAAAAATGTTTACAGAATAGATGATTAGTGTTATTTACTAAGCTGGGTTTAGCTTTGTACAGTGCAAATGAGATGTCTGCGCTAAATATACAAATTACATCTGTCTTGAAAATCAGCGCTCAAAAACCTTCCATTTACATCGCTTGTATTCTCTGGTTCTTCTCAAATCTATATCAATCTGGGTACCCTAAAGGGTATACCGAACTGGACCCTTTATTTACTCTACGTGAGTAGACTGTTCTCGTTCATCTGCTCATGTCTATGGATATCGTTTAATTTCTATTTTGGTACTGCTCGCCTGTTCCTACTGAATCAAATACACACTGACCGGTCGAGAGTTTGAACTCACAATCATTATGTCACCAAATTCACCAACCACTAGGCTATTGTCCCGTAGTCCAAATAGAAATGGTGTAAATATTCGTAAATTAGGAATTCAGACAGAAATTATAGACAATAATCATACAACCCTCATAAAGATCATTCAAAATGACAATGTATGGTATCAATCTCAAAGGAATTATTTCTCGTGATAAACAGATGTTTTGTTTAAAAACGTATTCGAGTAAATATTCTACTGAGAGAATATCTTTTACAAATATAAAATATTTACAGTTTAGATACAAATATAAGTTTACTATAAACAGTGTGGTGAGTTCAATCTTGTCTCTTAAATTTAGTCAAGCGCCATACGTGATACACGCATTTACGATAATGTCTCTTTCGATTTTGGACTGACGCGGTAGAAGATTTTGTCGTAGTAGATTGCCATTTCTTTCAGTGGTAGACTGCTTCCCAATCAAGCGTTTAGGAACTCGGCTGGTCTGCCTTTACACCAATAGAGATAGATTCATATCTTTCCCAAGAGATTCTGAGATTAATCCAAGACTGTCATGGCGCCACACCGCAGATCCCGTCTTTTCAATTACATGTACTGAAGGTATTCAAGGACATTTTATTATTTTTTTACTTGTTGCCTGGTTTCGGAATTCGGGCATTTATTTGAAATTGAGTCCTTTAGACGCGTTTAGAATGACGAAACTATTTGAACCACAAAACAATAAATGTTTATAAAGCCATCGTTAGTAAATCCAAGGTGAAGTCACAAATGAGTGTCTATCAGCAAAGCAAATGAGTGCATCTATCTATCTATCTATCTATCTATCTATCTATCTATCTATCTATCTATCTATCTATCTATCTATCTCTCTCTCTCTCTCTATATATATATATATATATAATGGCGACAATTTACCCAACGCATCCTATATATAAGGTGCTCAATATCAGAGATAGAGCGTGTGTAAAAATAAAAGAGAACATTGTAGTCAACACTTAGAGACAACAGGCTGTTTCATGCTAGACGCAATCGTCAGTTTCGCTTAGCGCATTGTGTGTTTTTGGTTTTGTCGACTGCACAATGTAATAAGTTCAGTTGGAAAATGTCTGTGAGAAAAATAGCTCCATGACACAATACACTCGTGCCAAAAGCTCACATGCGAACATTTCCGAGTGTTTAGGCATCAACTTGAGTTGGATGGTTCTAATTGTGATTACGAAGGTGTTTGAAGTGATCACTCGTGATGGCAACGATATGTCATCATTCACACTCTCCCAGGGCCCCTCGACTCAACTAACTTGAGCCGGTAGTGCAGTCATGTGTCAAGAGGGTTGCAGCTGGAAGACTCTATATCTGTCAAAAGGATTCTGCACCATGTCATAAAATCAGGGGGACCCAGTTATGGATATCAGACAATTTCTGAGACTACATAATCTCTTATATGCAGCCACATAACTCCCCAGACTGCAACTGCTTTGATTATTATGTATATTAGGGCTAAGCTGAGCGAGTGACCAACAAAAATCTTTGTAACTCCAAAGATATATATAAGGCAAGGATTATGACAGCATTCACCAAATCAAACAAGGAGTCTGTCCAGAAGAGAGACAGGAGATACCGAAGTCTTCTGCAGTCGTGTTTAAAGTGACTGGCGATTTTATCGAACATATATACTCTTTTGTATTTCAAGATATTTTTGTGCAATTTTGGTAAATATATTTGTTAAATTGAAATGTCAGTGTTACTTTTATTTTTGCGCAATTTAGACGATAATTTATTCATCGCGCCCTGTATATATATGAGAGACATGTGATTTTAAGGTATTATATGAGACAAAATGCTCGATATCTGTAACAGAGCGTATGTAAATATAAAAGTGGACATCGAGGTCAACACCCAGCGTCAGGCCATATACATACATACATATATATATATATATATATATATATATATATATATATATATATATACATGGCCTGACGTGAGGTGTGCGTGTGTGTGTGTGCATGCCGAGTAAAAGTGAAGCTAACATGTACATATCTTTACGATATATACATATCTGTGTGTGTGCGCCCATACACTACACACACGCGCTCATATATGTCGGGTAAGAAGTCAAGATCTGGAAAGCAATTGTGTTATTAACAATAATCCTATATAAATAGTTCTGAATACACATAGATCGATCGAAATAAAGATATATGTGGATTGTGTCTTTCAGAAGGAATCTTGAACATTCAGTAAATATACTTCAGTAAATTAAACATTAAGCAAGAGAGACTGGCACATATATTCGTGAAAAAATGCAAACCTTTTCTCTTGACTCAGAAAAGCAAAGAAATCAACAAAAGTCAAATAAAATCGTAAGGCAAAAGAAGTTATCGCAGAAAGATACCCAGTTGACTTTTGCTCAGTTCTTTTGGAAAGTAAATAATGATTTCTTTCGTCCTGATCCACCTAAGAAGTCATAAAAGGATATTATAGGAAACTCGATTGCAAGTCAAACAGATGGGATTTCCCAAGGAATCGATTACAGTTGTGCAAACTATACTAGCCAAGAAAAAACACAATTATATTTGTATCAGGTGGTTACACATTAAATAAAACATTTTCTTTTCTAGATTCCATTGTTAAACATAAAGTTGCAGTTAACTTCATGACGTAAATTATAGTTGCATTTTTATTAGGTTAGGCGTATAAACAAATTTATAATCAAAAAGATCCAACAATTTTAAAATCTATTATTATTCTAAAAAAAATCGATAACCACGTGCAGTATAGATTTAAATATAGTCAGTCACTGATATATATATATATATATATATATATATATATATATATATATATATATATATATATATATATATATATATATATATATATTTGTGTATTTAGGCAGCAATCCTTCTTTCATGCACATTTCATTAAAAACGACAGACAAGTTGCTTTTATTTAGTTTTTTATATAATTTCTCGTGGGATCTAGTAATGTTTTTCTTTTCAGATTATAAATTATATAAAAACTGTCCGAATGTTCTTCTTATCCGAGCGCTTTCGGCTATACATTTAGCCATTTTCAAGGATTATATTTCAACTGTTAGAATTAGAAATAGTTTGTTATATGTATGTTTTATAAAATGTTTCATTATTTTGGTTTCAAAACACGGTGAATATATTATGTCCATGATCAAAGTTAATATTATTAAGTGTTGGTTTATTTGTTTTTATCAATAAGGCTTCCATCATTTTTATCCTTTTTTTGCATGTGGATGATGCTATTATATTAGTGTTGTCGACAAGTATGTTCCGAATAGTGTCCGGTAGGTCTCCATGAATATTTAAATGAGATCTAATTGAGCTATATATATATATATATATATATATATATATATATATATATATATATATATATATACCCACACATCAATAATACTCCAGAAATTATGTATAGTATTATTTTGACCTAAAGGTATGAAGCAGTTATTGGTGGTCTGGTGCAGAGTGTGAACCAATCATTTATTTCCCTTGCTAGATAGCGCGTCTGGACGACATTCCGTTATAATTGACTTGTAAGAGTCTACTAATTCCAAAATCCATAGAAAAGCACACCCTTTGTTATTCATTAAAGCTTCCTCAACAGAAATTTTGGGGAATACTGTCAAAGAGTAAGTATCACATTTTATTTTGAGCCAAAGACATATATGTGACAAAAAACACACCAAGTAAGATATCTTTAATCGTTTCTAAGAAACTACGGTTTAAAGTTTAATCTTACAAATGAACATACATATACGTATGTATGTATATAAGTAGGCATCTATGTATGTATCTATGTATGTATGTAGGTATGAATGTATATATATATTATGTATGTATTCTTGTGTTTGAATGTAAGAACCTTCGCTTTCTGACCTCGAGACGCCAAAGTTATTCCAGTGTGCGGCACCTTTGTAAAGTGCTTGAAAACTACAGTACAGTTTGGCCCAAGCCTTATGAATGAAACTAGATCGATATAACTCATTAGGTAGCCGTCGAGGGTTGAGCTTGCAGGAAGACACAAGTCATCATAACCGAGGATTTCAGTATCAACAACATATATATATATATATATATATATATATATACCAAGCACACACGTGGTTGATACTGAAATATATATATATATATATATATATATATATATATATATATATATGATAGAAATTGTTAGGAGGATTTGATAATTATAATTACATGTGTGCTCGGTATATATATATATATATATATATATATATATATATATATATATATATATATATATATATATACCGAGCACACATGTGGTTGATACTGAATATATATATATATATATATATATATATATATATATATATATATATATATATATATTTGATAGAAATTGTTAGGAGGATTTGATAATTAAGTAATTCATTGAGTCTGAACGAAATCTCAACAGAATGCAGAAAGCACTGGACGGCCGTTTCGTCCTATATTCCGGACTTATCAAACAACCTAACTGTCGAGGGTTTCAATTCTCGGTAGTGGATGCCTTCCTTCCCACCCCACACCACGTTTCCAACCCTCCGTTCTCATTATATGTCCCAGAAACTTCAGCTGCCTCTTCCTGATATTAAGTATAAGCCTCCTCCTTGTTTGTAACCTCTTTAATATCTCATCGTTGCTCACACGCTCGGTCCATGGTATCCTCATCACCCTTCTGTAGAACCACATCTCCGTCGCCTCGAGTTTCTTTTTCCTCTTTGAGGAAATCGTCCAACATTCTCTGCCGTGACATTCAGTATTCTTTTCTTTGTTACCAAAGCTATCCCCCCCCTACCTCGTAGTTTTATCTAGAAGATTAGGGATCACATAGCATTTCAATTCTCCTTTCTTTGTTTCGAATGAAAATATCATATCAATGAGTGTGGGCTGAATGGTTACTATGGTGACTATAAAGGAATGATGCTAGAGCTGTAAAATCTTGCATGCATTAATTTCAACTCATCATTATTTCATTGTCTCGTTTCAAGTAAACTGACATGTGACTCATCAAGGAGCTCATAAATGTGAGAAGTATCGACTTCACTTGAAAATGGACAAAATTCGGTATCATATTGCTATTAAGGACCTACAAATTGGTTTAACCCCCAAAGACATTCATGCGGATATTAGCGGAGGCGACTCCATCTTTATCAACAGTATAAAAGTGGGAAGATAGACTTAGGACGACAAGGAAATGTCTTGAATATGTTGCAATGTCTGGACATCTTGCTACTGCCACCAACGAGGAAATCATTGATCGCGTTCACCACATGCTGATACATGACAAACAATTGACAATAAATCAAATGCTATTAGTTTATCGCGTGCCATAATTTAGAATATTATGCGCAAAGAACTCGGTTTCTGCTCGCTTGTTTTCACGTCTTCTGACACTGGATCAAAAGCGCAGAGCTGATCACATCACGGAATATCTGACATTTTTAGGTGGATCCAATTGGTTTCCTAATACATTAGGTGTGTTGAATTTAAAACTTTGAGTCAGAGACAAAGACACACTATATGCACTTGAAACACCCTGTACATCTGCTCCAAATAATCGAAGTTCGATTGATCTGCAGGGAAGGGCATAGCGTAATTTCTTTTGAAGATGCAAAAGGAATTGTGTTTATTGACTATCTTCCAATGTCCCATACAATTGAGAGTACGTTATCAACTTGGTATTGAGGCAGTTATGAAAGCCTATTAAGGCCTAGAGCCCCCGCTCCAAAAAAAAAACACTAACGGAAAGTGCCTTGCTTCATCAGAACAACATTCAAGCACACATTTTCTTGATCGCAGGGGTTCCTCTGAGTGACAGTGGCTTTGAACTTGTTTTTAACCCTTCCCATTTTGCTGATTTGACTATCAGCTGTTCTTTGACTATAAAAAAATCTTGACTGGGATCCAGCATCTCAATTATGATGACGCTATATCTGCTATTAATTAATTTTTGACCAACAGGATGAATTTTCTTCTTTAAACAATCAGATGTCAGTATATCTTGAAATAATGCACTTATTAATAAGAAGATTTGAAATTAATGCATGCGATGTTTTACAGCTCTAGAAAAACTCCTTCATAGTCAGCCTCTGAGGCTTTTTGGACACGCACGTATTAATACTTCTGATTAGTTTCTGAAAGGTATTTTTGCGATTCGTTCAGGTGACTGACTCACATTTCTTCCTCTGCTACTGCACACGTAGGATTATATGAAACTATTTAGGTTACCGTCCCCGATACATAAGCCGCATTTTATACTACCACTTTTGCTATCAACCATGATTATTGTCTTCTTGGAATCAATACTTAGTCAATTCATCTTACTTTCCTTAACTAACTCATCTAAAATTTTTCTCATATGATGATTTTTTCACTTACTATAAAAAGTTTTCTGCAAAAACCACTTGCTACGCGTGGATTGGTTTAGGCACACCTAACGAAGAATGTGAGGATTGAAGCTAACGACAGTCAAGTGAGTAACGATTAGATCACGCCCACACCGAATTAATTCTTCGGATTCGTTTTCTTTGGCAACAATCCGCTTGTATGATCGAACTCAGTAATGATGTTTGACGACAGGAGCTTTCTCACAACTGCACTAAAGACACGGAATTTAAAAAAAAATATCATTAAATTTACCACGCATTGATTTTTTTACGTGTCTTGAAAGTATAATGCCAACGGTTAACGAATAGTAAATAACAAGAGATTGCCACAATTCTTCATTTCTACCTTGTAGCACGCATCTTGAATAATTACCCTTCTGTTTTGTATCCCAGTGGACAACAAGTTAACGGCGGAGAGCGTCACCTCACTGATTTCTTCCCACAAACTGATAAGTAAATGAGCTTGCATTTTTATGAAGTGTCAGGTCAGCCAAGCGCCGATGCATACAAGTTTTAGTTTGACACACTGCGTTTAAACTTTGAAAGACTAAATTGAATATTACTTCAAAAAAGAAGTGCCGATGTATTAAATCTTTATAAATGTTCATATTTTGCCTGTGCCCAGTAATCGTGGATGACGAACGAATTGTTTTTTAATCCAGATTTTAATTATTTTATGAGGAACATAATTTTCAAGTGACCGGAAATTTTTGGACAAAAATGTGTCGCTCGCATTGGAAGGGGTTGCATTTTACAGGAAATGTACAACGTATTCAATACATTTGCAAAGGTTTACAGTATCCAGTGTACCCTTAGCAAACTGACTGTCATAATGAGTCTATTGGAAATCATAAATTTTTATCCCAGCGTCACTTTGTTGACGTCTTGTATAATAATAATAATAATAATAATGATAATAATAATAATAATAATAATAATAATAATAATAATAATAATAATAATAATAATAAGAAGAAGAAGAAGAAGAAGAAGAAGAAGAAGAAGAAGAAGAAGAAGAAGAAGAAGAAGAAGAAGAAGAAGACGAAGAAGAAGAAGAATATTGTAGACATAGGAACTGTAACAATTTTATATGACTTTACAATAAGCACAGAAAGAAGAAAAAGAGCAGAATTGTGATCAAAATAATCACCCAGTATAGTGACCAAAGTCCACAAAAAATCTGCGTTTTTATAAAGAGGGCTGTTCATGCAGACCGCATTTTAGCTTTGAAGATCTTCAAAAGAAACTATTAAAAGGCAAGTACCTTGAAGTGGAAATCTCAAATATGTGGCACATGAAAACATTAATAATTCCAGTTGGTGTTTGGGTCCCTTTGATTGATTGAAAAAGTATCTGTTAGACTCATTAGATGGATACATGGCAGCCCATGCCTTAAAGAAATACAAAAAATTGTTCTTACAAGTACTGCACACTCCTTCGAAGGGCTTTATCGATGTAAATTGTGTGTTCTCTTATTTAATTTTATTTTTTATTTTTTGCAAAATTGTTCATTTAAAAATGGCCTGATGCCATATCCGACATTAGTTTTCCGATAGGATAGGAGTAAAAAATCAACTGCTGCTGTTGTTGTTGTTGTTGTAATAATAATAATAATTATTATTTTTTTTTTTTTAAACCCGAAGACAACATAGTAGAACGGAACAATAAACCTAAGGGAATATGAGTAGATAGGTGAATACATTTTCCTTTGCAGAGAGTTGATGACATTGTGGAACATAATGTTAAGTGCCGTGACAGTTTTTAGTTGGTTTGTTGTTTTTATTTAGCGGCTTATCAATCACTATGGCTTATTTAATGCCTTATTCTATATATTTTTAGGCAAATTTATTTTAATTCTTGGGAGATAATAATGGCTTTAATGATACAAATCATACTAATTAACCCAGAGCTGGTCGTAGAAGAAGAGGATTCATAACATTCCGAAGGTTATTTGCGCAAGAGATGGAGTTCGGCTCTCCGATTAACAATTTAGAGCCGCTATCCATTATCCCACCCGTATATGCAAGCTTGCAGCACCTGGTATTCCTACGTTGCCACCCATGAAGCTTCTGACAAGGCTCGATGGTTATAAATTCGTTCATCGTATTGGAACCGGTGTTTCGACACTTTTTAGATATGTTAAACTTAATTGTAATGGTGATGTTAACCGTTTCCATCTAGGACATAGTCAGCGTTCATTAACCGAACAAAAAGCGTTACTTGCGATGATAAATTATAAAGTATTCTGTTAAAGCTTTAGTGTTGATGGAAGCTTATTTCTTCCTCCTTTGTTTAAGATAGTGCGAAAAGTCTATATCTTTTTTATAGCATTATTTTCTCTTACAGTTAAATAAATTGTTCATTTAGTTGTTGCTTTTGGAAATCATCGTGTGATGTGGTTTCTGTTACTTGTTAAATTTTGCATGATTCTCTACCGTTAATCTTTATGGTATTGTGACGGATTTTCTTATTCAACAACTAAAGCATTCATTCGCTTGAAGTAGTTTTAAAATTTGAGAAATCTGTTGTCACTATCTTTAGATAATTTAGACATTAGACGCCATGAATGATATTCATATGTGAGCCTCGATTTGACACGGTAATTAGAAAGAATGACTCGAGTTCTTTGGTTGATATTTTCGTTTTGTAGCATCTTGCGATACTGTAATTGATTAACTGATTTCTTTTTTTTACAGCTTATCAATACCGTGTGTGTCATTTATGAAGAAACATAATTGTAAGAATAATTATTTCTATTTGCTTGTGAATATTGCATTAGCAATGTTTTGCGAAGAACAATTAGTTTTTTTCAGAAACAAGACGTATTATTTAATCAAGCGGGATTTGGTGGATTCAAATCTTTATCTTGAGTATTTGCGTTTAAAAATTACCAAATAACAATTCTAACCAAACGTCAATACAAAGCAATATTAAATCAAAATGAGTATTACAAATAGAATAGTAATCCATATAAGGTACACCACAGTTCATCTACTGATCATTACTGTGACAAAAAAGTATTAAGCCCACAAGCCTATTTAAAGAAAATGTTTTCTGCTTTAGAAATTAAATTAATCTTTCGCTCGCCAGTGGTTTGACAAAGCCTGAAGAGACATATTTGTGGTGTTGAAACATGATCGAAATCCTGTAGCAATTTTTAACATGTTTTTGATTTAATATCCTAAAATAAATAATATTTACCTGTGCTCTGTATTGGGCCCTCTTTTAAATTGTATGATAAGTACAGTAGAATTTACACTCCATTTGTTCTCATTTTACCTGACTATATATATATATATATATATATATATATATATATATATATATATATATATATATATATATATATATATATATATATATGTATTAAAGCGAAGGTGAGAACAGATTAGAAAGAGTCAACAAGATAAACAAATTAAAACAAAAATGACTAGCCATAAAAATAACAGCATACATACATTTAAAGCCAGCTGTGTTTGCATGATGACGTCTTGACCAAATGTAAAGAATTGTGGCTAGAATATTCTAGGTCATTCAAGAAGATTGTATGTTTCAAACCAGCTATTATACTGAGAATAATGCTGGAGAATTGCTGAGATGTCCCGCGGAGATCACCAGTTTCTATCTACTGTGGCGAATATTCAACTGTTAAATCGTCATAATAAATATATTTTAGACTTCCCGATAGATATTTCGTGTAACTCTTCCGACTTGCAACTCCAATTAACACGATACGAAGCTGCCCCCCCTAAACTGAAGACAACGGCTAAAAGTTGTCTTTGACTAGACAGATCTATGACTTGATAGGAATACTTCATACCTATTGAAGCTCATATTTCCTTAAACATTAATATTCTTAAACATTAATATTCTCTACTACTAAGCTTTTACCAAGTTAAATGATAGATCTTTTTTGTAAACTTATTTGGAAACTAAAAGACAAAATAATAAATGAACCTTAAGAAGTATATATACTTTTTCTACTACTACTACTACAAATTATAATGTAGTTTTCCTTTATTATTGTTATTATTATTTGGAATTATGTGCTTGCATAACGATTTTCGTTTAATTTTTACCCAGGAACGTCAAGAGAATCGACCTTATTGTTGTATTTAAGAATACCAAATGCCAAATATCACATCATACAAGGGTGGCTCCCAATGAATCTGAAAGATAGAAAAATACCAAGATCTAGCAAGGGAGTTGAAAAAGCCATGGAAAATGAGGGTTGAAATAATTCCTGTAGTTGGAACGCCATCTACAAAACTGAAAGAAAAATTAAAGAGAATTTGAAGGTGATACCATCATTATAGTCATCCAGGATACCGCCACATTTATTCTGCTTGGATCATACAACATTTTCTTGACTTTGAGTTATGTTGTCAATCACGTTTTACGTCAATGTGTGACACCAGTATAGTAACTACTACCACTACTACTTATAGTAACCAATTCGATGCTCAAGAAAATTGGTGGAAAATTGAGATTTGCTCTTATTAAATATATATTATTACTCACGGGTACCAAGTAAACGTCTTCTGGCTTTATTTCTTACTTGTTGTATTGATATTTTTTATTTCATTATAAATTACTTTTAATGAAATATTTGATATAATTTAAACAATAAACTCTATTAAGATAACAACGTCAAAATTGGCAAACGACTGTAATTTAATTTCGAAAGAACCCTATTCGCGGAAATAACACTTTATTAAATTTTCCAACAAAGCTATATATTATAGTTTATGATTCTTCCAACACCCCGTTAATTACAACCTTTCATTTTATTTTGCATCCGTGATCAAATAGTGTGGGTTTGAACACACAATTAATGGATATAATATTAGTTAATAATTCTGTAAAATAATCTACCCTTAAGATACTGTATATAATTTGTAATATAATTAGGATGGAGCATCAATATTGAATTCTATGTTTGTAGATGGCAAAAAGATTTACGAAATGCTGGAGGGGAGAAATATAATATAACTGAGAAAATATTTTAGCCAATAGATTAAAGCACAAGATTAGTGTTTTGCGCAAGAATAAACGGTAATATGGTATAGTTCTTCAAATTCTCTTACAAATACTTCTCTATACACTTTTCAATTTAATTTTAAAGCATTCAAGTTAGGAGGAACTATGAAAATATATAGTGCCTTTATAAACCGGTATCCTCTAAGGTCAACGGGTTCTTTTGAAGAAGCAGGGGATCATTGCTCTCCATAGTTTTTCATATTTTTAATATCTGTAAATTGCTTTATTTTCTTGGAAATATAATGGAGGTGGTTCTCGTCGTATTGCCCATAGTTATAAATCCACCGTTTTAATTTCCTTCGACTAGATGGTACTGAAGAGTATGCGGAGGGAATATGAATTGCATTCACGATTTACGCAATGGCTGTCGTGAGAAATTGAGAGTTTGAGAAAAGCTAGAAAGTTTAAAATTGTTCTCCAATTCCACTTTCTGCCACGATAGAAATTACGCCGCCCGCGCAAAATAAAGTTATTTAACTAAAAAAGCATATAGTGGAATGATTTTTCTGATGTACTAAATTTGTATTAAAAAAAGTAAATTCAGATGTAATGAAATAAACATTGACTACAATGCAATCAATGAATAATTCTTATTGCATTTTTTTTTATTTCAGATCACAGCAGTCATTCTCCAAAACAGAAACCTAGATTTGCATATGTCTGAAATATTTTTTCACTATGCCTGCTTGATTCTTTCTCAAAGATATTCTGCATTAGAGAGCTGATGTTAATTATCTCGACCCTGGTTTACAATTCCACAAATGTTTTAGAGACAAAAGGTCGTCATTTGATGAATTCGTACAGCCTGCAAAAAAAAAGAAAAAAATGTTCCATGTACTTTGCTTTGTTTTTGGATCACTATCTCATTTGAGAATACAAGTTTGATTTTCCAGAATAAACACCTAAGTTAGGAAAACTGGATTATACAAAATGTATAAATCTTTAATGAAGTTTTAATGAGAAAGTTACACACAGACAAATGTCAGGAGTAAGTTCCACTCAGATTCCACCAAAGAATTCTCACTTTCTGGAACAGACGTCTGTATGGATGTTTCATTGAACCCCGTATTTTAATCACTTCAAGAGAATGGTCTACATTTGGATATCCTTTGTAACGTTATAATCTTCATTTCCCACCACCTCATCTTTCATTCATATAATACACCTCATCTATCAACCGTTTTAACAATAACTGTATACATTTAGGTTTTTTATTGAGGCACTGTTGAACGTATAAGACATTTTTTAATAAAACATGTACATTGTGAAATATTCTAAAAACGCTGTGGCCATTTCGAAAGCAGGCCACGGACACACATTCCACTAGCATTGTTTCCCCGCAGTACTTTTACTAGGAAAATGGCCCCCGATTTTTCTAGGAGCGTAAATGATATGAATCAATACAACTCTGTTGAACTGTTTTACGTCGGATCACAGAAAACTGTGCGAATCGGCCAATAAATTTATAAATTGGTAAAAATAAAACAATTTTGACATTGTCGTAATTGATATAGAGAAGCATTACATACACACATATATATATATACACACACACACATATATATATATACACACACACACATATATATATATATATATATGTGTGTGTGTGTGTGCGTACATAGAAGTCAACACTTAGAGGCGGCAGTCTGTTTCATGCTAGATGCAATTGTCAGGCCTGACGATTACGTCTATCATGAAACAGACTGTCACCTTTAAGTGCCGACTTCTATATTTACACACGCTCTATCTGATATTGAGCACTTTATACTATAAATATATATATATAAAACTTTAAACTATATTTTTCATACATACATATTTCTTCATTTTATTTATATATATATATATATATATATATATTATATAATAATATTAGTGTCTGACTGACATACATACGTGGAGTAATGGATAGCGGGACGGAGAGCCGAGTTCGAATTCCAGCCGAATCCATTACATCCCCTTACGTGCTAATACACTTGGAAAAGGTGAATCTGATTTCAAAGGGACGTTTGAGCACCATATGTGGTGGTATCTGGGCTGTCGCCTCCTAGGAACTGCGCTGCTTGACACTCAGACGTCGAATATTACCGGAGTCCATCATATATTTCTTATTTATATGGTGATAGCGTAGCTTGGATTTGGCACAATTTTGAAAGTATTCTCATTAATATGTCATTAAATATTTATTTATCTTGTATAATCCAATTTTCCGAGCATATATATATATATGTGTGTCTGTGTATATGCATGTGTGTTTGTGTAGTAGTAGTAGTCGCCACTTCGCCTACTCCTGAGATTGGACCTCGTCGTTGGGGATGCTGTACTGCTAACTGATTTGAAAGATTCTTCGGAATATCTTCCTTTGCTGGAACCCCTCCAGATGGGTGAGCTCCCGAAGTTAGTAAGTCCAGCTCTGACGTACATAATGTTGGACAGGAAGGCCAAGATTTTTGTGAATCCTTGATTACTGAAGACCCGGTATGATATTACACACACACACACACACACATATATATATATATATATATATATATATATATATATATAAATGCATGTTTCATTAAATAATATAGACAGGTTTTGTCTATTTATTTTAAGTAAGTTCTTTTCGTATTGTCTGATAAGCTTAATCACATTATCGTTGAAAGACGAAAGGAAAAGAGCTTATTGACACGTTTGAATCCAATCTAAGCTTTCGGATTACATAATTGTTATGGTGTTGGAAACATAGAAAAATAACACAGACTCGGATACAAAGTTAAACGGTATATTATTCACGGAAACGTAGAACAAAGTAATGTGGACTGGAGAGTACTATCTCTCACTGGTATCCTAACTCACTCATTCATTCATTCATTCATTCATTCATACACTGACTCGCTGATACACTCTTGGTGACTGCCTTACTCAGACTTGGTAGCGATATTATATAATTGTGGAAAAGTCCATTTGTAAGTAGGCTCCCCACAACACCCACCTTCCAAGCCTTTTACTTGGTAAAAGGGTTAATAACTTCTCCGGTGTGGGGAGAGGGTAATAATATTCTTTTAGAGCCGCATTTAGGCCCGTTGAGAAGTCCGCACAAACGCGAATTTGGTTGGACGTTTTTCTTACGTATACAGCGGGGGTAGCCCATTCGTTAAAACTCACTTTGTATAGTATACCGGCATTTTCTAGTCGGTCTAATTCTTCGTTGATTTTTTCAACTGATGCAAATGGGACGTTTCTTTTACTTTTGAAAACGGGTTGAACGTTTTCTTTTAGCTCGAAGTTGGCTTTTGTTTTATTACATTTTCCTAGCCCCGCCGAGAAAACTTCGGGAAATTTTTCTTTAAATTCTCCTTTCAGGTCTTAGGCATCTGTTGTCATATTTTCCACTTTTTGGCAAAAATTGTGGATTGGTTGATCCCACAACTTAATCCGTTCCAAACAAATTCTCAGAATTTTTATGGACGAAAACTTTTAGTTTTTTGTAATGCCATTCAGTGTTACAGGTTGCGTTGGCTCACCTTCAAATTTGGTTACTGCACGAGCTGTTATGTTTGTCTTTTTCATTGTTGTTTTTTTTAAATTTTCTCCAAGTCTGAAGATTAATGATTGAGAGATCCGAGCCAGAATCTAGTTGCAGCTTAACTGTTTTGTTTAGAATGTTAACTACAACGTATTTTCGTAGATTCCTACCTACTTTTTCGTTTGATATAGTTTGACTGTTTCTGTTATTCCTTTTATTTCTACAGTGCGCCCCTTTGTGGCCAATTTTACCACAATTATTACAAGTCTTGTTTCGGTAAAAACAGTCTGCCACCCAATATTGTCCACCACAACGTCGGCATGAACTAGGGGGTAATTTGTTTTTCACAGGGTTGTCTATTTTTAAATTGTGAATGGGCGTACTCTTTGCATCTTTACCTTTTTTAGGGGAGTAATATTTTGGCTTGTACTTAATTCTCTTAATATACGATATGCCCGATTCCTCGATTTTTCGTGGATCGCTTTTTTACTCGCTGTCAATCATCCGCTAGTTTTTGTAATGCGAGACCTGGTTCGCTTTCTAGTCTTGATAGAACTCTCCGTCTAATCTGAGTTTTTTGCAGAGACTAACCCTTGGGCAAATATTAAACATTTGAAAACGCCAGCTGTCAGTTCAGCTAAACGAAAATCGTCACAGTGCTTATTAATAATGGAAGCAAATGTAAGATAATCCTCGTCATCCCATTTTGACAAGTTAAAACACTTCCATCTTTTGTGGAATAAAGTTGTATTAGGGCTAAATAACCCAGACAAAAGTTGTACTGCTTCATCGAACCCTAATTCACTTGTTTTCTTCGGAAGAATGTAATCGACAGACTTAGTATATTCGGCTGTTCACAACATTCTCAAAAGTAAATGAACTTTTTGAGTGTTCATCTACTCCTCACAATCAACCGCAAAAAGATCATATCTTCTTTATAAAGCTTCAAATGTTTTATATTCTTCAGGAAGATAATTAAATGTCTCCATAGAATTCCAAATTGTGTTGAGAGAAAATGCAGTGTTGTTTTCACTAACATTTTTTTTACCCAATGTCTTTAGAAATAATTCTTGAAATTTTTCTTCCTGTTCTTTTTGTTGTAGAAGCAATTTTTCTACCAACATTTGCCGTTCTTCAGTCTTCTGTTGCTGTTCAAATTGTGCTTTCATCATCTGAACAATAATTGCTTTAAAGTCTTACATAATGACTTCAAATACGTGTTTTCAGAGAGAAAGAAAACAAAATTTAGACAATTTTTCTTCTCTAAGAGGGGAAAAAGAAAGTAATGCCTGTCCTTAATATTTCTCAGCTCTAGTTGGTAATACTAAAAAAAAAATGTTCTAATACACTCCGAGTGTTTCAATTTTTCTCTAAAAGGAGAAAAAAATTTCCATAAACAACCACGCTGCCAAACAGATAAATTTTTCCATTTTTTTCCTGTGTGGTCAAGAGAAGCGAAGAAACTTTATAGCAATGAGGGGGAAAAATCTTACAATTTTTCACGAGTAAGTATTTTCAAATTGTTGGTTTTACTTTAGATTAAGTAAATATTTCTTTTATACTTTTCTAAATATATCCGACGTCCGCATCAAGGCCTTTTTTCGTATTTACGCTGTCTGACATTCGGTTGGAGTGTCCGTTTTTTTCCAGTTGAGTATTAACATATAACAGCTTTATATGTAATTTTCTTTCGCGAAAGATTTCTTTGTTCGCCGGACTTGAGATTAACACACTGGGATCTTTAGAAGTCTTTAGAGTTATGGCGTGACCCTTTTTTTCTCTTCAGGTAGAGGTTTCTCTTTGGTTCTTCCGTTCTTATGGTCGGCAAGGGATATTTTTGTTCTTTCCTTTGTTTGATTCGGAATATCTCGTCGCAAGTTGTTATGGTCCGCAAAAGAGAATTTTGGTCTTTTCTTTCCTGCGGTCGTTTTGAATCTCGTCGCCAGTTGTTATGGTGTTGAAACCATAGAAAAATAACACAGACTCGGATATAAAGTTAAACGCTATATTATTCACGGAAACGTAGTACAAAGTAATGTGGACTGGAGAGAACTATCTCTCACTGGTCGGTCGGTCGGTCGGTCGGTCGGTCGGTCGGTCGGTCGGTCGGTGATACACTCTTGGTGTATGTCTATAGAGTTGGTAGCTATATTACATGTGTGGAAGAGTCCATTTGTAGGTAGGTAGGTCCCCACAATAATAAGCCATTATCAAAGATGACAATTTTAATAAATCAAACAACACATATACGAAACCACATTAATGACCCGCCTTTGCTGTTTGAATAAGCTCAAAGTAACGACAAAATCTTATTTACAAGCGAAGGAAGCGAAACATGCGTCGTAGATTGTGACGTCACACATGACCACGCGAGAGTGAAAACGAGAAGTATTAAGTATGGGAAGCCATTGGTATAAACCAATCCTTGAAGCTATATACATAAAACAGTTGAAACCTAACCTGAACAAAAAATAAATGTATATATATATATATATATATATATATATATATATATATTTATTTCATTGAAAACGACAGGCAAGGAGCTTTTATTTAGTTTTTTAAACAAGTTCTCATGCGACCTATTATTTTTTTCTTTTCGGATGATAAATTATATACGAGGTAACAAAAAAGTTCTGTCCGTTTGTAAAGGGAAAAAAGAAAATGCTTCACAGCATGTGTAACTTATATTTAGTCTTCGAATTAATCGCCATCGGCATCCACCACCTTCTGCCAACGTGTCTCCAGCTGTTCAATGACCTTGCGGTAGAACCGGGGGGTGGTGACGCAAAAAAGTCCGTGAGGGCTTTGCGCAAGTCTGCTTCATTGGTGAAGGATTTCCCACGAAGATGGTTATCCAGGGAGTGGAAGAGGTGGTAATCGGATGGCGTAAGGTCAGGTGAATAAGGTGGATGGCACAAAGTCTCCCACCCAAGTTGCTGTATGGTATCCCTGACCACTCGATCGACATGCGGCCTGGCGTTGTCAGGGAGGAAAAATACACTTTTCGATTCACCAGTGCTGGCCCCTTCTGGCGCAATGCCTTTTGCACACATTTCAATTGCTGCGAGTATAGGTCTCCAGTGACCGTTTGGCCCGTTGGTAGCAGTTCATAATGAACCACTTGACGACCTGTCCACCAGACACAAAGCATAATCTTGCGTGGGTGCATAGGCGGTCTTGCGATGTGAGGGACAGTATCCTGAGGAGATAACCAATGTCTGGAATGCTTGGGAGTTTCGTACAGAACCCACTTTTTATCACTGGTAAGCACTCGATTGAATAAGGATGCGGTACGCTGACGAGAAAGCAGCGATACGCAGGCTGTCACTCGTTCTCTCTTGTGGACCTCCAACAGCGTTTGCGGAACCCACTTCCTCAGTTTGTACGTCTTACCTAGGAGGTGCAGGTGAAGTCTGTTTCATCGGAAACGCTGTCCTGTCTTGCAAGTTCACCACACGTTAGACTACTGTCCTCTTTAATGGCTGCCTTCAGGACCCCTTCATTCAAGACCTGTGTTCGTCCATTGCGAGACTCATCATGGAGAGACAAATCTCCCGACTTGAATTTTCGAAAAAAAAACGCCTTGCAGTACGTTCATCCACAGCACTATTCCCAAACACTTGACATATGCGGCGACTTGATATAGCTGCTGATAAGACCACTTTGAAGTCGTAAAGAAAACAGCCCCGAACGAGATCTCTAGACACTTCCAGGCTTCTCAAATCTGTCCGGCTTATAACTGATGGCCAGGAACGGTGCGCGTGTTTTTTATAACGTCTGATCTTCCTACATCCGGCTGTCCGAATTTGAAAACAATTGCTACACGCATTTCGTATATATTTCAACTTCATTCAATGACTAATCAAAAAACGAACAGCACTTTCTTGGTTACCTTGTAAAAACTGTCCGAATGTTATTTTTATCCGAGCGCTTTCGGCTATACATTTAGCCATTTTCAAGGATTATATTTTAACTGTTAAAATAAGAAATAGTTTGTTGTATGTATGTTTTCTAAAATGTTTTCGTTTTTTTTTATCATCTGAAAAGAAAAACATTGTTAGATCGCATGAGAAATTGTATAAAACACTAAATAAAAACACCTTGTCTGACTTTTTCGATAAAATGTGCATGAAAGAAGGATTGCTGTCTAATTACACACGCGCGCGCGCGCGCACACACACACACACACACACACACACACACACACACACACACACACACACACACACACACATATATATATATATATATATATATATATATATATATATACACGGATGTGTTGGTGTGCATACTTCGTTTCAAATATCTTTCATCTTACAGATCCAAGTAAGACCACACATAGCAAAACTTGTTCACGTATTCGGAAGCTGTTATAAAGTAGTCAAACTGTAAGATAATTATTATCTTTAAATCAATACGACCAAAGCTCATTGCAATAATCTTTGAAGCCTTGTGTAGTTAAATTTTCCAAGTATTTGCGCTTATTCCACAGTAACAGTAATTTCGAAAACTTTTTCCTACATTCTTTTGTCAGTAACATATATCTCGTGAACAATAACTCGTTCAAGGACGGATAAGTCTACTAGTTTTGATATGGAAAACTTGATGTCTATATGACACCAGTAAACATAGCAAAATGTTCTTGTGAAGATACAGAAACGTTAATAGTTTCTGAATTTGCTTTACAAGATGTTACGGGATAGAGGAATTATAATCTTTACCCATCCAGGAAAAGATCTGAATGACGTCAAACTGTTATTATAACCTTATGGTAAAGACAGAAAAAAGTGAAGGTCGAAATTCTTTACATTTGAAGTTAAGAAAGGTATTTCTTTTGAAATGTCACACCGCCGTTGTCATTTCTCTTAATGGCCGTGCCGAAAATTGTTTCACAGTAACCTTTAATCATGTGAAAGTGAATTCCAAAAAATCTATATATGTGAAATTCTCCAAATAAATTCAGCTAACAAAACTATACATTCACATAGTCATAATGGCCTAAAATTGTCTGCCTCACTGGTAGGCTTACGTATGGTAAAGCGTGTTTAAATTTACACACACACACACACACGCACACACATGACGGGATGCTGAAAAGTGTTCTAAAACTTTAATCACGACACTTGAATGTACACGTATAAGGAGGTTGTCCCTAAAAAATTTAATTCATTTTTAACTCCTATAACCACTTGATTTTTTTTCTATTTTAAGTTTCATGCATTTAATTTTATTGCATACTTAAATTTGTATATTCAATAAACATTAATATTTATTAGTTTTAACCTCTGTTGGCAATTCAATAAACAGTGTATTTATTATTTATGTACATTTCTGGTGTACCCCTTGTATATATATATATATATATATATATATATATATATATATATATATGACACGGAGGTCAAAAGCGAAAGGGGACAGTCTGTTTCATAATTGAGCATAATCTTCAGGCTTGAAATATATGTACGTCGGATCTGTTATAAAACTTAGTGATTCATCATCTGTCTATTAAACAATCCTAAGTATTCCTTGCCTTGTTAATACTGACAAGAGAGAGAAAATGATTGTTTGATAGCTTGTTTCATTTAATTTTCGCGACTTATCAACAGTTTGCATGTTATTTAAAACTAAACTTTTTTTTAGATTCTAAGACTTTTGGGAAGATAATTAGCGATGCAACTCCTACTAATTTACCCATAGCTGGGGAAGAAGAGCTGGATTTATACCTTTCCAAAGGGCATTTGCCCTTGGGTGTATATAACGAACCAGGCATTAAATGGAACACAGCTCTCAGATTTCTAATTCCGAGTCGTTAACCATTACATAACATCCAATCATACAACACCAGATATTCGCAGGCGATCACCCATCTAGGTACCGAATATGCTCGACGTTGCTTAACTTCAGATATTAGCGATAAACGTCTTTCTATAAAAAATATTGGTTGATAGTATCTTATTAATCGTTTGACTAGCTGTAATTAATTCAAATAAAATAATTCAATAATAAGTTAACATTTCGGTGTTCGGTTAAATTTCCATTGAATGCAAAATTAAGGGCTATTTGGGGAGAGGAAACGGGCATCGCCTGACATAAATTGTACACGTTTTAGTAATGATTAATGGATAAATGTATTAGCGAATAGAACTTTGTTTGATTGTAAAGTTCTTCGTAGACGCGCAGTCAAGCACACCGAAATAAGACGGTAGTTTCTCCTGCAAATGTGTCCACAGAATAGAATCTTTCCATAGGTCACATTTTAAAAATTTTTCTCAAATGAGCCTGTAAATGAAGGAGATACCGTAAAAAGAAAAATCCTGAAATACGGGTATCCACTAAATATGGCGTTTAAAGTATTAGAATTATGCCCCATTATGAAATAAAAGAACATGAAATCTTTAAAAAATATATACCCTTATCGGGAATCCATTAATTGCTCAATAAAGCCAATACATTTACTAATTTTTGTAAATATTGTGCTTATCCAAGCTTAGCTTAGATGTAGGCCGAAAGTATAGGGCATCAATTATGATCAAACCCAGTCGTAATTGTTCTAGCGAGACACTCTTGTTATCCATTACACCGTCTCGACGTACCCCAACTTTTGTGAATATATACGTCCTCCATTATATAAAGTAATGCTACATTATATCATACTTTGTAACAAAAGTATGTTCTTTTCTGTGCCCATTTATGAAGTGGGCGATAATGGTCCTCCACTATTTTCAGTCTTTTTTAGCTCCAATAACTTTTGTCTTTTTGCCATCTCTCCCAAATCTTTCCCTGCCATCTATTAACTGAAGCTAACCAGGTATGTCATGTGTGGTTTTCCTCTGTCACACTTACCATCAATCTTGCATTATGTTGTCCAGAAATTCCAACTGTCACTTCTTGATGTTATGTAGAAATCCTTTTTTTGATATGTATTGTCTCTAGAATTTTGGCTCTGCTCATCTGTTAGGTTCCTGATATTCTCAGCATCTCTCTAAAGAACCACATTTAATTTGTTTCAAGTGTCTTCTTCATCGGTGATTGTCCATCTTTCAGTTTTTTCTGAGTCACATTCTTTGCACCTGATTTCATATGCAGAGCTATGAAAATGTATCTTCTGAGGCCTTCCGGTATATCGCCTCTGTTGTATCATTCATTTACTACCTCTTTTAAAATTCCACCTGTTCCTGCCGCTTCGTTTATGTTAAATTTAGCCATAACTGATTCCAATTCATATTTCAATATTTCTAGTTCTTGCTTAATTCTGTGTTTTATCAGTTGTATCCATTCGTCGTGGAAGAGTTCTTCGAAGTCTTCGTTCCATCTCTGAAGTATTTCTTCTCTTGATATCAGTGTCCTGTCTTTGGATTTAATGCATCCTACTGAGGAACATGTCTTTTGTACAGATATTTCTCTTATTTGAACGCATATAAGCTTTATCTGTTGATTCTCATTCTATTTCTACACATTTTTCCTTGGGCCATTCGTCCTTAGCCTGGCACCATTAATTCCAAGTTTATTTCTTCAAAATCCTGCCGTAGCTTGGCGGTTTTTTTTTATCTCATTTTTATAATGTCGAGAATTTCATCTATCATCCATTCTTTTTCTCTGTCTGCTTTTCATTGGAATATTCCTGATGGCTGACGTTACTAAACGATCTCTTAATGTGTCCCACTTCAAGTTTATAATCTCATTTTGTCCATTACTTTAACAATAACCCTCTATCAGTATATATCTCATTAACATTGGGCTCAATCAGAAGTCTGCAGTATTATAACTTGGGTGCCGTCTTGGCCATCTTTGATTTCCATAGTTTACATATCATTAGAAGATGGCCGTACCTAGAGTCGGCATTTCATGTTCTGAAAGACTGTATATTTTATTGATAGTTATATAATGAATTAGATTTTCAATTTATCTTATTGGGCTTCTCCACGTTTTTGATGTTCTGGAAACCAAATGTCGGCTATTACCTGATCGTAACCATTGAACGCATTTTTCTGCGTGTTAATTACGATGTCCTAGACCAAATATGCAAACTCCTTCACCGTCTCTCTCCTTGCACACTTTATCATTTAAGTCTCCAATGACAATAGTAATTTCTTGCGGTTTGCACTGAACCTAGGCGTTGTTTCTCGAAGAGGAAATCTTTCAATTTCTTCTTCCGTACTTTGTGATGTCTGGGCATAAAGAAGTACGATAGATCTGATAACAGGATTTCCTTTCAGTTTCATCTCTCTAATATGTTAGCACATACTAATCATTCTATCTCTTTAGCATGTGCTGAGCATAAATCTGAATGCAGTCATATCATAGGGAATTGCAGAGTATCAGTCAATTATGTGCCAAGCGTGATACAGACTTAGACGATCATGTATCTTTCGATAAATCAGTGACGAGGATGATTTTTTTCCATTAGTACGTTGCCATTTCTTTTTGCGGTAGAGCAGCTGCCACCCAAGGCTATAGAACCCGTTTATCTATAGTAGGTGGGAGAAGGGGATTCATACCTTTCCCAAATGTATTAGCACGTAAGTGAATGAAAAGGATTCGACTGAAATTTGAATTCGGCTTTCCGATTCCTCAATTGGAAAAAATACAAGATATATCAAAATCCCAAAATCTCATATCTCGAAAAGCTTAGTAACAAATATATCAGGATATCTCAAGGAATATGCATTTGTAATTTTGCAAAACCTTCATGCCCCCCAAATTAAATTTGTTATATTCAATTATGTTAGAAATATAACACATATATCTATCTATCTATCTATACACACATATATATACACATATATATATATATATATGTGTGTGTGTGTGTGTGTGTGTGTGTGTATGTATGTATGTATGTATGACAACAAAACAGAGTAATCAGTTGATGTAATTCTAGCGAGACACAAAATGTAATGCAACATAATGATGAGATCTCAAATTCATCCCGCCAAACACATACACACACAAACACATACATAAACACACACACACACACACACACACATATATATATATGTGTGTGTGTGTGTGTGTGTGTGTGTGTGTGTGTGTGTGTGTGTGTGTGTGTGTGTATGTATGTAAAAGTGAACATTGAAGCTATGAGAGTTTGACTTCATATATCATTCGAGATCTGTAGAACGTTACACGCTATTTTTAAACAAATGTAGTAATACGTTCTCATATAATATGTCTATTGTGGCATAGGCATGTTTAGCGGTTATGCATGCATGGCCATTCATGTTGAGAAGAATTTATCAATGAACATCGTCTATTTCTCGCAAAAAAAGCAAACAAATTCTATAAGAGTAATAATGCATACTTTATATACATATATATTCTCCGAGATCACTGCAGAACTTTAGTGTGAGAATTTTTAGTTGGCTTTTATTAAAAACAATTATATTCTAGCATATTAACTGAGACATAACGGTATTTCGTGTAGAACTATGTGATAGAAAAGTGGAACTGTTCTTCATGAATATTTGAGATCAGCAGTATTTAATTTCTGATTAAAATGCCTTTTTCTGCCAATCACAAAAGCCTAACCTTTTGGAAATTTGTTTCTAATTTATTTTGTTGTCTTTTTGAAAGCCTGCTAAAGTTTTTCAAACAAAAGTCCTAAAAATTTCATAAACATCTTGTCTTTTTATTTGAGTGATAAGTAAAAGAATGGCCCAAACCACAGAACAAATATTGACTCGGAATACATACTCTAAACAATGACATATTTGAAGAAATAATTTCGAATCTGTTATGACAGATACCCGTAGTTTCCGTTGTAAATGCAAAATGGCACAGTTTTCGATCGTTTACAATACATAATGCTAATACTCAATTGTTAACTGCGTGGTGTTTATTTCCACAGGCTTCATCTATATGCTGAAAGTTATATCATTCTTCTGAGTAATCTCAGATTTTCTGTAATGCAGCTTCTGTCATATTTAATCGATGGAAGGGGAATGAAGTAGGCAAACAGAATGATATGTTCATTTACTGAATCTTCAAACTTCTGAGAGATTTACAGTTTGAATTCCAAGGGCTTCAATTGCAAAAGAGATTGAGCTTTTCCAAGACAAAGAAGAGAACACAGGGACAATCTCTTGTAGTCGCTGGCTTCAACACGTTTTCCCCATATTTGTTAATGTTTTTTAACTTATGGTTGGAATTCCAATCAGCATTTTCATACTGACATAAAGTGAGAAAATTACGAACCCTGTGTCCGCCATACTTCTTCTTTTTCTTCTTCTTCTTCTGTGTGACGTGTTTCTTCAGAACGATAGTGATCACGATTCTCCAAAATGCCTTATCATTTAGGGTACAATCAATGTTGCGGTTTTCCTATCTGTCCGAAACATTTTCTGCCATTCATTGCAAGATCGCTTGGTAGTTTATAGCTTCTTTTCTGATGTCCCTCTTTCCTTTAATCCGTCATGTGAGTACCACATTTTCTAATCCCTGTTTCCACAATGCATACCCTGAAAATTTCATCTGTCACTTCCTGATGTTAAGTATAAGAATCGTTTTTACGTTTTTAAAAAACGGCTACTCTATTGAAAATTAATTGTATTATTAAATACATCAGGTTATTTCTCTGTAGCAGGTACAAGTTAAGTGTTAATATTTTTTTAACTTGTTTGACATTTTACAAACTATCATACTTTTCTTTTTTGATTTAATTTAAGATATCTTTGTCAAATAATATAAGGTATCACTCTTGTCTCGATATATATGTGCACCTATTCTCCAACAAATTATATCGTACAAAATTTTAATATCCATACCGTACGGATTTCAGTTATTTGCCAAGATGGTCTTTGTTTTATTTTTGCTTTCGTATGACCACATACATTGAGACAGAAAGGAAATTAATTAAGATACAAAAAAAAACAATTTCAGAAGAAAGGATAGCAACCATTTGCAAAAGTAAATCGGAACTCGCTTTTATCCTGAATCCTGTGATTTTCTATATATGAAAGATCACGGCTATTTTCGACGACGAGGAATTGTCAACAACTTACGTTCAGAGAGAAATGGACATTGTCATGAGGCCTACTTATCTAAAATACGCTGTGATGTCTCTTGAGATGCTAACAAGCGCGAAAGGATCGATGTATTTTCAGGCTACCAATTCCCAGCTGCATTCGTCAAAAATAAAGATAAGAGATGGAAGAGTTTTATGGACGGTGTTGCCGGCACCTTCGCCATATCAAGGGAAACAACTCCGAAAGTTTATAGCATTATCATTTTATGTACGGGCACTTTTCATTGCAATTTTGCGATTGGCCGTAAAAATGTGTCTTATACATTTGATAGTTACTGAAAGCACAAAGATATATGTTGAAAAACTAGTAGTGAGACACAGAATGTTAATATATATATATATATATATATATATATATATATATATATATATATATATATATATATATATATATATATATATATACTAGCATAAAAGCCGCCCTAAGTCTAGCTCCTGCGTAGGGCTCTTGATTGATAATCAATAGATAAAGAGTAGTAAATGCGATAGGCAACAATAAATCACAGAAGAATGCAAAATCGATCGCTGCATTTAAGTATCGCATTAATATTTAAGCGTACCTTTTAAAAGTTCAATGATAATTGTTCTGTCGCCAGTTCATTTAAAGACAATTTAATGTACGTAGGTTCTTACTTTCCGTACAAACAATTACTTTTATTTCATGAGTGATTTTCCCTGGATTTCGCAATTATTTTCGATTATTCCCAAATTTATTTCCAAGTTATAAAAATTGTTATCGTCAAAAAAAAAAAAAAATATATCGTCGCAAAATATATCGTAAAATTCGCCAAAAACAATCACAGTAATGAAAACTTGGGAAAAGACAATTTCAGGATTGTGTGTCCAGATCCGACCCGGAATGTTTTTAATTTGCTCACGGGCTCTGTCTGATTCCAAAAGGGTATGATATATTGGACTGCGGCTTCTAGGGGTTAAGTTGAAAAAGTGTGACACACGGATATATTCACATTCGCATTTATTATATAGATGATAGGGAAGGGGACAAGTGGGAAGAGTTTATAAATTTAACATATTTCGCTTTTAAGCTTCATCAGAAAATCTAGATTTATTTTTATTTTTGGGCTTAAACAGACCTCATTTATATCTGACCTGTCAATCAGCGTTCATGTTTGTGAATCGTGTCTGAATGTATTGTTGACTATGCGGCATTCATTTGATAATACACGTGCGTTTGAGCATCCAGTAGGCATTTTCATCTATTTCTGGTGGTTGGCCGTATTTTGATTAGCGGATGTTTTGAGTCAGATTGAAAGAATTCAAGTTAGACCGCTTAGTAAATTATATTATTTCATTATCACATGTTATGCAATAGTCTTTCATCATGACGTTACCTGATAACTACAATCTTTAAGTCAACGGTTAAAATATGCCTATCCTACTTATAATCTGCATGTACCTCATCCTCGTACGAACACAAGAAAATCATATTCTGTAGACCTCTGTATTGAGTGGCTCTTTGGCATTTTATTGAATAGAAATTTTATAAAGAATTGAAAAAATTACGGTGAGTGCCGGGCGAATGAGCGCATTTTAGATAATGTCTCATTATAAACTAAGAGTTTCGTTGAAACAATAATATATGTTTTACAGTTGATACATTTTGCGAGGAATAAATTTCGTCTAAATGACGCAAAAATGAAAATAACACTGATATCTCATTTTAACCGATATATTTACCAAAAATCACACAAAAATATCTTAAAATACTAAAGAGAAAATTTATTCAATATAATCGCCATTGGTTTCAACCAGGGTCTCTAGATGAACTCGATCACCTTGTTTAATTTGGTGAATGCTGGCATAATAATTGCTTTCAGTTCATCTTTGGTGTTAAATGGAGATTTTGGTGTCAACTGCGCGCCACATATAATAATCAAAGGGGTTGCAGTGTGGGCATTTAGGTGGCCAGATGTAAGTGGTATGACAGTCATCCTTGGGTTCTCCTGCTTGTATTGTATGGTTCAGAGTCGTGTTGCCAGACATAGTGTTACCAGAAGCCTCCCTAATTGCTATGAGTAGCACTTCCCACTCAAAGTACTTAATGTAAGGCTTCCGTCTTGTGTGTGAGGCCATGTTGGAAGATGAATGGAGGCAAAACATCACTATCATCAGTAACTACTCCAAACATCTTTGAAATCTCCATTAGACTCATCCAACTTTTTCCAGATACTCTGCACTGCCCTCAGATTGACACCTAAGTACTCTGAATTGTTCGTATTGGAGTTTCCAGCGCGAATGCAGAACTGTAAAGCATACCGTTTCCAAATTTATGGCGGAGTGATTTGCCTCATGTTGCTCTTTTATCGCACATGATGCACAAGTGACCCTACTTTACTTTGCAGGCGACACAATCGAAAAAGAACAACGCGTATTCGCGAAATTAAAAATATAAAATGGCAACAATTTACCGATCGCACACAGTATATAGCATTCATATAAAACACCTAAATCTATTATCGATATAATATATTATATAATGAAATTAAATGATGTCGGTCATTTGAGTTCAATGCTGGGTTCTGAACAGAGAAGCGAAATATTAACGGCGTTCTGAAAATTATTTGAGCAAAAGTCGGAGCAAGGAACTCGAATCGACCCTTTCTCGTTACTAGGCGCTACTACACTATCAGCAATGTTAATAAATGATCGGTACCTAGTACCGCTCTAGTAAGTAACTGACTCGACCTACTATCCTCTATTTTTGCAAGAGCCAGATCAAGTCGAAAACTGGGTACTAATACCATATAGAGCAGACCAGTAGTCATTTTACTCAAAATCGTCTTTGTAGGTGACAAAATATTTTTCACCTTACAACCAATTTTTCATAGGCGAAACATCGCAATCCCCGCACTGTTCTGTCGCTATATTCATGGAAAGTGATCACATGAACTGAATTCCTTACTTTCACTAGTTATAACCTTCACGTCTAAGACACGCCATGTCACGAATATTCCCAATTTTCCCCCACATTCCCTTCGTATTCTATGGGTGACATGTAAGTTTCACGCAAACAGCATTTTGGCAGGAACCGCTGCTTTGTGGAACCAACTTACTACAATCTTAACTTGTTCAACTCAAGAGTTAACCGTTATCTTCTCAGCATTTCGGCATAAATTGCGGATTTTACTCTGTAACATTCTACCGCGAGTGGCTTTTGGGGCTTTTACAAGAAAAGTATCATTGTAAAAAGAAATGAAAATCAATGAATGTAATCGAATATGCAATGTATGAATCATTGGAAAAGGAGTGAGAAGGAACAGAAAGGAAGAACAATCACAGCAATTTTGGTATTAACTTGCAAATCAATTTGAATTAGATTTCCTTGTACACAGACTTATGTTAAGTGCATATGTTAGAATGAAATTCAATGGCTGCAAAACTATTTCTTGAAGATTTTCCCTGAAGGCCATTTGACACTGCGGATCACAGATCTGACCTATCTGTAAATGATCATATATATATATATATATATATATATATATATATATATATATATATATATATATGTGTGTGTGTGTGTGTGTGTGTGTGTGTGTGTGTGTGTATGTGTGTGTGTATGTGTGAGAGAGAGAGAGTTGTATTTGTGTGTGTGTGTGTTAGTCATATGTAAATAGAAGAACATTTGAAAATAAAGGTCATAATCTACAGTAGAAATAAATCGCGATCAACATATTTCAACGGGTATTTATTTCTAGGCCTACATGCGATTATCAATTCATTTCTCTTGTTCAATAACTATTATTTAAGTTTTTTACGCTAATTTTTCTACAAGACACAAATTATATCCATCGTTTTTCTCATTGTAAGATTTGATATTAGTAAAACATATCCCACGTGATAATAGGTTCATTACCACCATTCTTTAATTGTTAGAAATAATTGTAGAGAGCAATGCTACTCACGTATCTTGCATGCGTAAAATCATTCGAAGATGATAAAAACGAGATTTTCTATTATTTTCAGTGTACGCATTATAAAACTGTCATCGTTGCCGGTAAATATGCTTGCTCAGTATACAATATCCTCAGTCATACAATGGCCGTTTAAGGGACAGATCTTATTTTTTCGGCAAGTTTTGTTTTATTGACTGTACATTGATTAAAGTTGTTGTTTTTGTTTGATATATAATTATTCAATATATTATTGTTATGATGGAATATCGATTTTCGATGTTTTTAACGCAGCTATATCTGATTTTTACATTATTTATGTTAAATTATCTTAAATAGTGCAGAATGTTTGAAAAATGTATGAATCAAATTTAGGAAAGTTCTTCTAATATTCGCTTGAACATTACAATTATAACGGAGGTTAACCATAAAATATTTCGAGGTTTCTGCTTACTTTTACACTTTTTGTTTTTTCTGAATAGTGCATATATACTTTCTTTTTGCTTTATTCAACTGCTGTTATATTTTTATATATTTATCATTGTCAGATATTTCCGTATTGTCGGAGTCAGTAGTTAACCTAAATGGTAGGAATTTGTGCAAATAAATTAAAACACGAGGATGATTGGATTCTTTGTAAACATATCTATGGTTATGTAGATCTTTGTTATACGTTATGTAATAACTAGTAAATAAGTCCAAGGTCACATCGAGAAAGTTGATCACATTAGAATTGATGATTATGGCAGTTTTTAGATTTTTAACATTGAAGAATTAAATCAGTTCTTTTCTCGATCGATCTATGTTTATTGAACTGGTTTGACGGAAGAGAATTACACTCTCATCTCAGCAGATTCGTGCCTACTTAATGTTAAAGGGAACTCTTAAACGCCACAATAACACAATTCCAACAAGCTCGTATGTCTCCGCAGAATCAAAGGAACCCTAGCAATGTTAAATTATGTGTGGTTTCTTTTAGTTCAGAGAAAAAATTATAATATAATATAGGTTTTTGCGCTCACTGTATAAGTTTAATTTTGTTATCGCCAAAACAGGACAGTATTCTTTAGCTAAGTAGATGGCAGACTTTGGCAGATTTCCACTGATAGACTTGTAAAAATCACAAATATCGAATTGGATGAACGTACATTCGTTTTTTCTTTTTTTTTTATATTAGTAAATCATTCGATGGCTTCTGCTGTTTTATGTCACTGATTAATTCCTAGATTTTTTTCGTATAAGTGTACGGTATTTCAAGGATACATTTACTAATTTTACCAATATTAATCTTAGTTGGATTGAGTAATCGGTGTTGGTATTTAGTTGTATGGCCTTTAATGGGGATGAATGCTTGCTGCTCATGGAATTTATAAACTCAGTTGTCAATTTTAAATTTTCCGTCTAATTTATATATATATATATATATATATATATATATGTATACACGTTTTGAAATAACCAGTACACAATTCCAAGGTCACATCTTGAAAATTGATCACTTTAGAATTGATGGTTGTAGCATATATACAATTTTATATAAACTCACACACACACACACACACACACACACACAAACACACACACACACACACACATATATATATATATATATATATATATATATATATATATATATATATATATATATATATATAATTCTCAAAATGTATGTATGTATGTATGTGTGTGTGTGTGTGTGTGTTTGTGTCTGTGATCAGATGTTGTTTATGCATTTCCACAGTTTTCATCCGATTTTGATAATTTTTTTATAGTTCTTTAGTGCAGGTTTTGAGTCGAAATTAATGGCGATAATGGCTCTTCCCGCATTTGGTGATATGCCCCTGTTGCACCCAAATGTTGTTACTAATATTGACTTTCGGGTGGGCGGACTTTGAACTTAAACTGCTGCAACTGAAAGGCAAATATTCCCAGTAATGAAAGACCCGGTCTGAGACAAGATATACTGCTAGTATATATATATATATATATATATATATATATATATGTGTGTGTGTGTGTGTGTGTGTGTGTGTGTGTGTGTGTGTGTGTGTGTGTGCGCGCGCGCGCGCGCGTGCGTGTGTGTGTGTGAGAGAGAGAGAGTTTTTTATTTTCGTTATGAGCTTTATTTAAAAGACTTAACGAATATACTGCACGCGTTGAACCTGACTTGAGCGTTGATTTGGTGTTTTTTCATTGTGAGTTCGGTTGTTTCGTCTCAGACAAAATAGCAGTTTTATAAATCTGGTTGCGATCATTTTGAAAGTACAAGTAGAGGAAGCAAATTAGGATGAACTGAAAATATTTGAATCACATATCCTTCAGAAATAATTTGATGAAATGGCCTGTAAAAAAAGTGGTAAAGATATAAAGATTATGATTATATACCATCATATATTTTTTTTAATGTAAATTCGTGTTAAAGCATTTCATTTTTGTGCATGTTCGTTAAAAATGTGTAAAAAAATTACAGATATAAAGATTTTACTTATATATGTTACAAAATCATATTAGCAGCTGTCAGTGTATAATATCTGCAGCTAGAAAAACTTCGTCGTGGTGTAATAATTAGCAATCTCGTCTGGCTAGATCAAATATGCCTTGGTAGTGAGATCAAATCTTACTAGATGCTCCTTAATTTCCGCCTTGTGCCTAAACTAAACTATGATTATTAAGTTAATATAATATCTGCTGCTGGAGGAGGAACTGCGGAGTAATGGATAGCGGATCGGATTGAGCATTGGGCAGAGCCGAGTTCGAATCACAGTCGAAAGCATTGCATTCACTTACGTGCTAATACCATTGGGAAAGGTATGATTCCTCTTCTTCTCCCCGCTCCACAGCTATGGGTAAATATCGGGACAGCCTTGGATGTCAACTGGTCTACCGTAGAAAGTAACTACTGCTGGAAAAAAATAAAGATACATGATCGCCTAAGAGTGTATCACGCATGGTACATAACTGACTGATCTGTTGATAGATTTGTAAAAACGTAAACAAAAAAAGCACACAGGCGTTATTTACACTAATGTGAATAATCAATTTTGTTTAAAATTTTTTAGCTATGATTCTATTATGATAACATGGAAATATATTTTAATCATCTTTTTTCACATGCCTTGCTCCTTCAGAACCTTAGCAATAATGGTTCTCCAAAACATAGTAACTTTTGTCGCACTAAGTATGATTTGACTATTCACAAAACTTGACACAAGCTATTATACAAAGTTACTTTCTGTTTACAACTTTTCTTCTTGCCTTCATTTCGTCCTGTTAGTGTAATATCTTTAAGACACTATTTCTTATTATTTCCTCCAGAAATTACAACTGTCTCTTTCTTGTTATAACTATGAATGCTGCATATTTCTTTTATCTCGTTATTTATATGTTCAATCTATTATTCTCTGAATCATTCTGTAGAACCACATTATGCATATATGCTCAAAATGATACTGAAATTCATCACATTTCAACAGGATTTCCACTAGATTATAGTGTGTCCTCACATGTCATTACCAACTTCTATTCATAAAGATCACAAGGTATTCTTCGATTCTATAACCTATTTCAATAAATCTGTAAATCTTAAATATTCGTTGATGAGAAATATAAGAAACATCGTGTAATGTATCATTTTATATTATTCATCCTACTGAGAAATTGTAAATACCCATCACAATAAAGTATCTGTTTATGTCTGTACATTAACAATATAAGATTTACACTACCCCCTTAAACTACCCTGTGAAGTACAGAGCTGCAGATACAGCAAGCTATTGCCGTTTCCGTCGCAAGTACGTTTTTACAAGTTGACGCCCCATGCTAAACTCGATTTGTCCTTTTCATAGACAAGTTTCCAACAGATCTCTACCCCTTTTCCCTTTCTAATGACCTCTACGGGAAGAATATATATTCATAACTTTCTAATTGTATTTGTGTGAAAATGAACGCAAAATTATCTATTGGAAATTTGCAGTCGACATGCCAGTCCAAACTTATGTGTCGATAACCGAAAACCTTTTCTATGTAAAATACATGAGAAAAGCAACTATCCACCAAATATAAATGAAGAAAATCTTTTATATTCTCATAAATTTCGACTTTAAAAAGAGAAGAACATCCATAGTCGATATTTTGATAGATATAACCGACAAAGAATCAGACAATGACTATCAATACAAATATTCACTTCGGGTCTCTTCATCTAAATCAAACGTATCGCATTTGAATGGTCTTATTTTAACTTAGTGACCATACTCGTTACTATGATATCATGCATTGTAACCTTCACACCTGATCCACTTGAAACAATTAAGATTACCTTCTGTTTTGGGGAAGAGTTCTCTTTCGGTTTTAGTGCGAATGAGAAAACACAAGTGTTATGCTCTACAGAAGCGTGCTGGTTGCTCACGAATTACCCTAAGCAATTTGTAACGGGCTTGTTTCCACAAAGGTTAAAGAATTTAGCTCGAGGTTACAAAAGAAAACACTGACATTTAGAGAACAAAAGCTTACATTTAAGATACGAATCGCATAAATTTTCTAATTTAACCTCTTTTTTATATCTTGTTAGTATTCCCTTTGGGATTTTCCTTTTTTATGTTTCTCTATTAATGAAGACAATTCAAACAGACACTTATCTGGTTTATGGTGAGTGTTCTTGCGGGTAAGAGAGATCGTTTTACATACGTGTATTTGGTTACCTCTAAATAGTGATGCTAATTAAAGAAAAGAGCTTAAAAGTATTAATCACAAAATAACAAATGAATAAATTTGCAATGTCATGTATTTCATCTGGTATTGTAATTGAATACTATGGTTTAAGCCATTTTGCAAAGTAAAAATGAAGAAATATTATTTTAAAACATATTTTCTGGCGCCTTTTTGCATTGAGAAAAAAGATTGCAATGAACTTCTACAATTTTTGTAGCTGTAAATAATGCCCGTATCCTTACTATACCCCATTCTCTGTATTGTCATTCATTTACTTAAGCCTTTTATATAGGTTGCTCGCTGTTTTTATCTGACCCTTTTGCCGTCTTTATATGCTTTAAGTGCAAAATAATTTTAACTTCTCCTTCCACATTACTTATCCGAAATTCAATTGCGACTTACTGATTTTAAGTACAATTATTCATTTGTATCCAAATTTCTTAAAGCGCCCGACTCACTAAGAGTTGACAAGCTGTCATCTGTATAGTTGTATTTAGGTCGCTTTGTTTTTCAATGTATAATAATTGTTTCAAAAGTAAAAACCCTATATATATTCAAGAAAACAGCCCGTTATCAGACTCTATGTTCTGCGGCAACACTCTCTACCTGAGTTACTTACCAAATGACCAAAAGAATATGTCCAGCAAATGGATTAAGTAAATTGTGTCGCAAATAGACCGAGAATATAAAATAATGATATAGGCATGATATTAATTGTCCAAATTAACAAACACAAATCTTTTGAAAGAAAACTACCACTACTATTAGAGACCCATATAAACCATCTATTAGTCTTGCGGAATCTATTTTTCGGATAAAAACTCTTTTAATAAAAAGATTTCATAAATTTCAACAGTCAGTAACGCAAAAGTCTTGATCAATGAATTCTGAATATTTGCCGGATGGAAACGGATAATTTTACCAAATATCATTGACATTTTAAACTGGACGTTTGTTAATCTCTGATATACGCACGCACGCGCAGTGTAAGCCTTGCAGTGAAACAACTTCAGCGCACTGACTACTCAAATGTAACTCATAATTATTCATCTCTTAATTACCGCCTATAAACATCGAGTGGCCAAATGCTCTCATTATAATCATGAAATCAATCGGTTTCGACGGCGTAATGTAAATATCTGCCATCAACTTCCCGATAACGAGACCAGGATACGGAAGGATGACATGCAATGGAACTGCATGGAAATGAATGTGTTGGGTGGGAGATGCATTTTGATTGTGGATAAGAGAGACTTGTTAACACTAAGCGGGAAATATTTATGGCGCATTATTGATATAAGCGAAATTAGCCCGGAGTAGGCATCTGGGGATAATGGTTATGTTGACTGAAAATTACGCAGCAGAAAAGTTTTAATTGGAACTATTGCATTAGTTCTCGTCGGAGAATAAACTGAAAGGAAAAGTCGGTCTTTCTCTCATTCAATGGTTTCTTATAGTCGGACGTGGGACATTATCGAAAATAAAGAAATTCGTACAAATAGCGAAAGAGTTATGTAGGAGAATTAAAAGTTTTGCAAATAAAAGCAAGATTATCCAAGTATAATACAGTACCTTATTATTCACATATAATGGAATAAATTATTTTATTTTATTTTCATATAATAAAATGCTAGATTAATGACATAATTACATTGAACCGATGTGGGGTCGGTGTCGTATCTAGTATTCTTTTACCTGCATCCTGGTTTTCTTTGTCTAGCTGGACGTTTGAAATGGCCTAGCGTGACGCCATGTGTAACGACTATTGGAAACAACGCAGCATGAAATGAATGCGATTTAAGTAAATTAATATTATTTAATTTCTGTTTTTATTTTATTTATTATTATTTAATTGGTATATTTTATTATATCATATGCACTATAAGATAACTTCTGCAGCGAATGATACTTTATTTAATGTGGATTGTTTATTTTTATCATAATAGCTTCAAATATTTTGAGTCTTACCTTGCATTGTGTGCTGTAAAGTATTTTGGTATTATCTACTAGCATTTCTATTATGTTTATAGTTGTACTTTGGTCGTTCATGTTGTGTTGACAGATCATTCTGCGACATAGTGTGGTGCATGTGTGCCGAATATAATTATTTAATATTGGTCGTTTATTACTGTTGGAGATGCAATCTCCCAGATGGCATGAAAATTCATAGACAGCATTAATTTAATACAAGAGGTGATTTATAAGGCCCGTTGCTGTTGATAATAATTTAGATATTTTGGACTTATTGTATTAGATAATGTATCATAGGTTTTTGTTAGGATTTCTATGCTGAATTTGGTTTCGATAGAATAAGTTGATGGCGTGCTTATTTTCGTCGGGTCAATTTTTTTCTGAATTTTGTTTAGACTAATTTTATCTGTTTGTAGAGGACGTGGTTGGGGAAACTTTTGTTGTTTTTGGTTTTTTATAATGTTAAGTTCCTTATAGGGTTTGTTTTGTATAATGCTGCTATGTTCCTTATAGGGTTTTCGTTTGTATAATGTTACTATGTTCGTTTTAGTTCCTTATAAATTCAATAATATGTCAGAAGAATAGTGTAATTTGACTCGATAAATCAGTTGAGTAAACACAAGATTCTGCTAGCAGTTTTTTTTGTAAAGGGAAGTGATAAGCTTATGGCAACTGGAATCGACTAATACGTCAAGGAAAGGGATTTTATTGTTAATGTTGAGTTCGCAAGTAAATTGTAGGACAGATTTGTCTTCAAATGTTTCCTTTAGTTTTTCTAATTTCTCCTAAGCTGTTTGTCAATATGAATGTGGATACATCGATATCAACTATGGAATTTGAGACTGTATAGGTCTTATTGGCGCGTTGGGTAATGGAAAAACTAACTCTTCCCAGTCAATTTCCTTGATGATGTTGTTTTAATTTAATTGTATTTTTAACTACATTTTGTTTCATTAAATTATTTATTTGTGATTTTGTGTTGTTTTTTTTTATCAGTTATATTTTCTCTTCGTAAAGCTCATACATACAACGGATTCTGGCTTAAGTGAATTGGTCTTGAAGGAGTTTCAGTTAAAAATAGATATTAATTTAGGATAAGAAATGATTTTGTTATGTTTAATCTACGTAATTATAGATGTATATAAGTATATGCAATTATATTAATCAATTTTGCATGTATATTTTATGTAAATATAATTTTAGCACATGCATATAAGATTTTATGTCTGACTATATGCATTTTGAGAGGTAGATTGGCATAATTCTGTATACTTATATTTGTTTGATTAAGTGTATTTGTATGATATATTTTAATCATTTATGATTTTATTTGATTTCTACTTATTTATTGGACAATTATTTTATAAAATCTATTCTAATATAAAAGACTGTCATTTTCTACGGTTATCGGTTATGCAATGTGATATCACTTTATTAGTAATAAAATATTCCGATATCATGGCAATCAGAAACATTACATAGTAATATGTAGGGGGGATCCTTCTGCTAATACAATGTTGTTTTCATTGTATTTTATTTATTTCTTTTCTCTTTCGTATGGTGAAATATTTAAAAATATAAATGTTTCTTTTCGATGCGATAATAGGGATGAAATCCAAGATTATTATTCTTTATCCATGGACCTTGTCCTTCCCAGATTAGGTGATCATGACTTTTCATATATTACTAATTGTTGTATCTTTTCACAATCCACCTTAAACGCTGTTCTTCCAGCGATTAACACTTGTTCATTACGTAGGTTACTCTCTGTTTTCCATTTAAATTTTATTTCAAATTTAGCCTCTGACAGGAATCGAATCGGCATCCCATTTTTTTAGGATATGAGTGGAGAAAATGGGTCCACTGGTGTTTGGGTAGTATTCAACACCTGATTTCAAGAATGCCCAAAACGAATATGGGCATGGAAAATTCCTGGAGGAGAAACCAAAAACAAGATCGACGACAGAACTATCAACAAGAGACTCAGCAATGCAGTTTTACATTACGAAACATATGTAAGTGCCGTCTGCGGAAGTCTTCACCTTGCAGTGATATATAAACATAGTGAAAATACGGAAATTGAAGATTAAAGTAGTACCCAAACTACAATACGATAGACTTTAAACGACCCGAATTTGAAAGAGAAATATATGGACAGTGGAAAAAGCAGATACGAGAATTGTAATTACAAACAGAACTCAAGTACCTTGACGAAGGCTTTAATAATCTACGACTGGACTAAGAGCAAATATGAATACACAGAATACAAATAAAAGAGGATATGCATATATAGTATAGCAAGAGGTAGGGTGATTCTGGAAGAGTCAAAATCGAGGAAACGCAAAGTTGGATGCATTAAGAGAAGCATCATAAGCAACAACAATCCAGATCATTCCAATGGAAAATTCACGAAGAAGGAAAAAGTAATGGATGATAGATAAAAATCACTATATCATGAAACTATGGCAAAACAAAGAATGCCAAGACACGGAACAGAATATAGGACACTACACAAAAAAATAAGAAACAAACGCAGGCAAGCTAAAGAGGAATTGCTCAACAAAAAATGAGCAAAAATATAAAGAATGAGTATTCTAAAGAAAGAAAGTATTACTACTATTGTATTACTAGTATTTCATTTCTTGTTTCTTTTAATTTTTTATGAATATTTGTAATATCAAAGTTGGTTCCAACTTTTTCTTTGTAAAACTGTTGGCAATAATTCTACACTTAACTACCGTATATAACGCCCAAAGAAATCAATATACCCATTTCAAAATCTGCAAAATCAATGATGTACATACACTGACGAAACAAAACATTATAACATAACAGTAGAAAAATGACAGCTACTGCTTCATAGCATCTGAGCATGTCAACTTAAGAGATCTATAAGCAGGCACGCCGACCTCGAGTACATAATTTTGATATGTTGAATGCTGCTGCTGCTATCAGCAAGAGAAAAGCTCAACGAATTTATGTCGGTTTTCTAAGCCTAGCTTAGATGTGGCAAAAGGCCGTGAGTATGGGACACACAGAGAGAATCGAACTCACTACTCAGATTGATTTAGCGAGAAAATTTTGCCACCCATTTTTATTTGCCGAAATTGTTACTTCATTGTCACGCCTTCCAACATATTCATTGTCGCTCAGTTATTTTTATTCTATATACAAAGCATATAGAATTGCTACATGAACGTCCCCTTCGGGTTTTCTCAAAGTAATAAATTGATCTCTCAATAAATTAGTACAAATAAGGCAGGAGGTAAGCGAATGAAGAAATTAAGGTATAAATCAATTAAATGTATTTATAGCAACTGCTTTGTTTCTTGTTGCTATTATGATAATTCTTTCGTTTTACAACGTTGCAAATGTTTGCTTTTGTGTGATAAATACGTGAAATACCCATTGAGTATGAAAGAACTTGCAGCACTAATAGATTCTAAAACACTTCCTCCACATTAAGAGGACTTGGTCTCAAATAATTGATGCGTTTAAAGAATTTGAATATAATTAAAATATGTATTTATAAACTAGAAATGTTTTTACTCGAAACTATTGTCTTTGGGGATTTACTAAATCTAGAGTTTCAGATTAAAGTTTTCTCATTGACGCAGAGCTAAAATGAAACGATTTTGTCCAATTCTTCTTCAAACTGTCTGCTTTGGCCACAGCTCTCAGGGTACATTTAACTACCGAGAATTCACATACAATATAACCTTTAAGTTAACCATCTGACTTTGATGCATTTATTTTGCGCATGGTGACCTCTGTCAGGAATATAACGAGTTTATATTCTACAGAAAATCAGTGATAAACAATTTTATATAAAGATAGCGCCCCACTGATGTTTCGCTTAAAGACTCTATTTTCAGCCACTTTCAGCTCTCCCCATCAGAACTCCTTCGGTAGTAAAAAAAAAAAAAATAATAATTTATTCTTTTTGCAATGTTAATCATTTCCATTGGATTGTTTGTTTTCTGTTTTTCAGTTGGAACTAAAAGAATTCTGAATAGATTGGTTAGTTCTTCCCGATCATACATTTTATTTTGTTATTCTCTTATTTAAGTGCATTTAAGAAACATTTTTTTAGTTCTCTTGCACCTTGAATGCCATTAAAAATCATTTCGTTTTCCTTGACTTCTCACCGTTCCGTTTTATTCGTTTTTGCTTTGTCTTTTCTCAGTTTTTATCAAATAATTTCTTGCAAATCTTTCTTCCGATTCGTTTACAAAACATATTAAATTTCCTTTCAACAATTATCAGGAACTTCGTGCTGGTGCGACGCTTCATAACAAGGATAGAATTTATTAAAGCAATGAAGGAACACATTCATTCACACGAATAATTGCATGGCGAGATCAGAATCTGAGGATAGCAAAGAAAATGAAAACAACTGCACTTAAATCAGATATGCATAGAAAGAATTCTATTTTCTTTGTATTCTTCCCTGCTGAGTATGTCGCCGGTCATTTACTCAATTCAGAGACGAATTGAAAATGTAAGCACAAATTTGACTATGTTCACTTCCAATTTAACTAGGGAAATTTAGCCTGTTGAAATTCATATACTATATGACGAATCTCAGATAATGCCGAAAAAATGCAATCAGTTTCAATCAGAGACTATTTCTGAAAGTTCACTTGTGAGATAGCTTCCTTGCCGCCTAATACATATTCGCACCTTCAAAATATATCACTCTCTTAATGACAAGTAAACACTCAGTTGACCGTGCTGAACCTAGAATATGTACAAGTGTGAGAAACCGAATGGCAGAGAAGTATATAAGCATTCACCTTTCGAAAATGTAGAATTCATGTTCAAAGAAAAACCTCAAAGCCAGATGTCCAATCGTGGAGAGTAATGCAATATAATGTTACGGATTATGTATTTAGTGCCGTGTTCTTCTTAGCCATTACAAAAATAAAATTACATGTAAATAATGTTGCGAAAATCTTGAGAATGAATTTTGAGCGCAACTTACTTTCTTCAACAGGGCAGAGTGTTAGCGAACAGCTGTTAATTTTTCCACTGCCATCATAGGAGTTTCTAGTGTTAAACAGAAGAAACAATAGGTTACTTACTGGACTGGAAGAGATAGAAAGATTCAAACATTGTCACGCAACCGAGACGTAAGAAGGGAACTGGTTAGTTGCTTAACCTCGCAGCGACCTTACGACCACAACCTGTGGAAGCACTGATGCTGAATTTGATGATATCTTCTTACCGAATAGGGTGATTATATTTTAAGTTGCAACAAACCTCTCCATCATCATCACATTCAAATCGTAGTACAATCTTTGGAATGTATTTTATGTTTATTTATGCCTTTCATACTCAGTACAAAATGATAATTCAACTAAAGAAAAAAATAATTCTACATCTGCCTATAATGTAAACTATTTACATTGTTTAAACTGTTCTCCTCATCTTTATTGTCATATTCACGACGTAAGCTTCGGCCTGCTTCAAGTGATATTTGTTGGGTTTTTGAACTGAACCCTTTATTTAGTCTAAGAGTGTAGATTGTTCTAATTCCACATGCCATAACTTTGGATATATCAATTTCAGTTTATTCCCTTTTTCCAAATTTTTGTTCCATCTGCTGTGGCAACTATTGGACTCAGAACTCTCTGCCCAATTCTCTTTTGGATCATTTAATTAACGCTTTTATTACCAAGGCCATGTGATTAAATTCGGTTCGAAATTCCAATATCACATGAAGAGGGCCGGATCGTACATCCGCCGAAACGTCGTGATTCTGACAATAAGGATAGAGACAGCAGAGATAATTCTACATCATTAACGTGTAAAGACACTGCTGAATATCAAACCAGTTTTGTCCATATTAATATGTGAATTATTTATCAGAAGATATATGCAGTAGATTCAAATAATTGTGGGAAATGATTTACAAAGTAAGAAATGTTGTAAAAGAAAGGATTCAAGAATACGGCAACAAGAAAAATTATATGAACCCAGAGAAAAATTAAGCACCAGTGCATGATTTTTAATAAAAAATTATTTTTTCTGCGGTAGAAAATCGATTGATTATTTTAGCGTGTTACAACGCCCAACATTTATGTGAATGCAATCCAGCTTAAAAAGCAGTTGGAATGGAAAGTTCTTCCCCACCTGGTTTATTCACTGTATCTATCACCTAAAGACTACACCTGTTTGTATTAATATAACTATTGAGAGGTCTCCCCTTTTCACACAAATGGACTCACCCAAGGTATGCATATACTACTACCAGTGAATACCCGGAGAGCCAAGGAGTCGAGACGGAACGACAGAAGAATAGTAGAGTTCAGTAGTAGTAGAGTAAGTCACACACAGTGACGGTGGCAAGCGTCACAGTAACGAGCCCGTAGACTCACTTAAGTAGTCATACCGCGATACTTCAATACCAAGACTGTATATATATTATTGCTACTAACCCGCATTCCTGGATCTACTAACCCGTATTACCAGTTGTATTATTACGTTAATACATTTATTTTCCTTATCCAATTTTGGCGTTTGGTATTCATTGATATCGGTTTCATCCCGGAATCCAAAACAAATTGCCGACGAGGAATTCGAACTCACAAGGGGAGGAATTCGAACTCACACGGGAAGGAAATCGAAAAGAAATTCTCCCTCGTTGTCTACAACAAATTGGCGACGAGGAATTCGAACTCACACGGGAAGGAAAACGAAACAAAATTCTCCCTCGTTGTCCACAACAAATTTACGACGAGGTACTGGAACTCACACAGAAAAAAACAAAAAACAAAAGTGCCGTTTTTTGCCAGTGTCCACAACAACTTCGCGACAAAAGACTTACGAGGATTAAAATACGGAAAAGCGAGGTTTTTGTAAGAATTTTATCATGCAGTATTTTAAACATATTTTAGTAGAACTTGTAAAATATCAAAATGAACAACAATTACAACTCCAGGAAAGAATGGAAGAAAATAGCAAAAACAATTACTACAAACGTAGGAAGTTAATATTATATGTAGAGGGTAACAAACAACAAAATATCGAAAAAGAGGCGAGTTTTTTCCAAGATGCATAGTGGAATACGATAGAAACTTTCAAATAGTCTCTAGAAGAGGAAAAAAATTTCGGGGATTATTTTTGACGCCACGAAGACATCTTTAACATCGATTGTCAAAACTGGACAGAAGCAAAGAAGCTACGTCTGTTGCTACAGAAAACTAGGAACAAAAGAATACAAAAAATTTGTGGATTACATTTTGCCAAAAAAGACGAATGAATTTACGTTTGACGAAGCAGTTACATGTTTTACAGCGCTTTTCGGTCCAAAAACGTCACTCTTTCACAAGAGGTGGAAATGTCTTAACCCGGTAACGGGCGAAAATGAATACTATTCCGCGTTTGCCGCAATCGTGAATAAACATTGCGACGACTTCAAGTTGGCAGAATTAACACCGGACAATTTCAAGTGTCTCATCTTTGTTCATGGGTTAGTCTCAGCAAAAGATAGTGAAATGCGCAAAAGAATGCTTTCAAAACTACAAAATGAACCTGGACTAACACTACAACAATTATCAGAAGATTGGAATAAATGCCTGAGTATAAAGAAAGACTCGAAGATAATTAAGGAGTCAGGAATTTCACATATACGTAAGTTAAACAAAAGTTTACGCTCTTCACCCTTCCCGGAAAGAAAACAAAAATTCTATAATAAGGGAAAAAGTACAACATATAGGGCAAATTATGACGAAAATCGAAACAAATATAAGCCCTCCATCTGCATGTTATCGATGTGGAGGACTACGCTGGAATAAGGATTGCCATTTTAAATATAAAATCTGTCTTGTGTGTGTAAAAATGGGGCACAAGGCATCCCAATGTAGGAACAGAAAAGCTACTAGTAGGATAAGAGCTACTAGGATGCATGACGAAGACAATACCAACATAAGGAAATATGTGGAACTTGAAATCTTAAATAAAAAGATAAAATTGCAACTAGACTCGGGTTCTGATCTAACGATAATTAACCTACAGGCATGGAAAAGGTTAACAGATCAACCATGTTACATACACACGGTGACAGGGAAGCGTATAAAATTCGAAAGAAAAATAATCGTAAATGTTAAATTTCACGGGAAAACAAAAAAACTCGAGATATACGTAATGAAAGATACAGAAAATCTAGTGAGTACAGACTGGATGAAAAAGTTCGACGTATGGGATTTACCTATCAGCTCGTTTTGTAAGGGTGCAGCTAGAATTGAATTGAAAGTAAATGTTCAACCAGTATGTAAAAAGAAGCGAAACGCGCCATTTGCTACCACAGATGAAAACAGTAAAGAGTTATACAAGGCAGTAAAGGAACTACCTGTGACCTTGCGAGAGATGAGAAAAGAAGCGAAAAAGGATGAATTTATTCAGAGGACGAAGGAAAAAATAAATAAAAACCGGTATACACTTACAGTACTCAAGACATCATTTAAACAAGAATGGGTCTATTTCAGTAACAATATGGCTTATGAGGAACCAAATACAATAATTAACAGATTAGGAAATGTGATGTACACAAAAGGCGAAAAAAGTACCCACAGAAAACATATTGACCAAATACAAAAAAGACGGATGGAAGAGCCAAGCTCGTCACCCGCAGAAAATGATGAGTCGATGAAGGTGATCTTTGAAGTTTTTGAGATTCAAAGACAACAAGAAGACAGAAATTGGAAGGACTAGCAGGAAGAGAAAATTTACAGTGCCTCTAATTGTTGATCATAAGAGAAAGGATAATATATTAACTCCCCTCAAAAGGGATTTAAGGAGGGGGGCATTGAGAGGGTCTCCCCTTTTCACACAAATGGACTCACCCAAGGTATACATATACTACTACCAGTGAATATCCAGAGAGCCAAGGTGTCGAGACGGAACGACAGAAGAGTAGTAGAGTTCAGTAGTAGTAGAGTAAGTCACACACAGAGCGCGCGGCAAGATTCACAGTAACGAGCCCGTAGACGCAGTTAAGGAGCCATATTGCGATATTTCAATACCAAGACTGTATATATATTATTGCTACTAACCCGAATTACTGGATCTACTAACCCGTATTACCAGTTGTATTATTACGTTAATACATTTATTTTCCTTATCCATTCCTGGCGTTTGGTATTTATTGATATCGGATTCATCCCGGAATCCACAACAATAACAAATAAAATCTTGACAAAAATGTACAAACAGAATAAATTTCAGGATATATATACCAAAATTCCCTTAATGTTGAAACACACAATACATTTGATATTTGACTGTAAATCATGCAAAATCAACAAAAATACTACATAGCTAAAAATATGAAATCTATAAAAATATGAAATTTCGAGAAATGATTGAAAATTTAGTAAAAGTAGAAAAAGTTCCTGCATTAGAGAAAAGCATATATTGAAATTTATTTATAGTTATTTCTATCAAATTGGTAAAAGAATATATCGACTTAATTATATATTTATAGCTTTCTTTCCTTGATGTCAATACGCTACTGTTTTTTGAAATGTTTAATAAAAATCGGCGCTTTCTAAAAGAGTTAAAAATCAATTCCTGTCAGCGCTTGTTTGACATGAAAGAATCTTTAATCGATTAGTGATAAAAATTCAAAGATTAAAAAAATGTGACTCGTCCATTCGGTAAATAAAGCTTACAAGTGCGAATTATAAATTAGACGTTACACAATTTCGACAAAGAAAGAGTTTGGTTGCTGTTCATTCTATTTTTGTGGCATTACACAATTGGCACCGAAAGGATTGACAGTGTCTTCTTGGTCAATTCAACTCTAATGAAAATCCCATAGGCGATATTGCTGTGGGTGCCATTAGAAAATGTTTCGTTTATAGCTTTCCATTCATTCAGAATTTAGCAATTCACGATTTCTAAAATCCAGTGACTGTTAGCAAAAAGAAGATAATCGTTGCGACAATTTTAAGCTATATTGACTAGTGCATATTTTTTTAATTTTGTAACTGAATTTATCTTCTCACGAAAGGAATAATACCTCTATTCTGTTTGCTTAACAGATGATAATTTTTTGTAATTAACTTTAGCGTTACTGGCCTTTTTATATGGTAAGAACTAAGATTTTAAACACTGACTTCGATGAAATTCAAACATCCCATTTTGAAAAGAACATTATGAAACATTCCTTCTTTCATTCCCCAAATATGGACTGCTGTAGGTTTGATCCACAAGTAAAAAATATCAATGGGACTTCAATTCAGTGCAATCAAAAATTACTACCAGACTCTTCTAATTTTGTTCAAGTCACAACCTAATTATATTTGTTTAATACATATATATTATTTGTTTTATTAAATCTTATTTGTGGCAGTCTTGACTTGGACATTTCCTACTATGAATTTAATCAAAGCAAAGTCTTTGTTTATATTTTTGCTTAAAAAAAAAACGCTACGTTTTATTCTTCATCTAGCTTTCAGTTTTCCAAGAACAGTGCTTTGGAAACATTTACATATAAATAGCAAAAACAATGTCAACCACATTCAAATCATAATTACACATATTTTCAGGGCATCGGTTGGTAGAAAATGCTCCTATAGAGAGTAGCATATATGAGATAGCAAGTATAATAGAGAAGATATTCAGCGACATCTTGTTTCTGATATACGTACGGACATTTGTTTTCTCTTTATCATTCTATGTGTGTGTTAAACATAAAGAGAAAATGGTCGAGAAATTCTCACAGGAACAAGAAACTGCTGCAAATATCCGTGAAATCCATGTTTCCTATAGCTGCATTGTTTCACATAAAGAATTTATAGTAACCATTTTTTCCAAGAGAGAATTGGTGTATTTTCAAGAATTTTATCAAGATTTTGATACCAATCGCAATTAGCTAAATATGTTGACTAAAGGCAGAATGCATCACATTTTTGTATACTTAATTGTAAATTAACAACGTTTCTAACCGTGTAGAAATATTAACTTAAATTAATCTTGAGGGTTACCATTAGCTGCAACTCTTTTGAAATTATTTCTTCAGCTGATGACGATACTTCAGTCTAAAACATAATTTGCTGTAGTACTATTAATTGCTATGATAAATACTAATGAAATTTCCTTGTTAATGAATTATTACTGTTGGTATTTTCTGTTCTTCAGACAATTTTTTTGGCTTCCCTTGAAAGTTTGAATATGAATTGCCCGATCTATATTAATTTCGCTTAAGGTCATATCACATGAAAACACTAGTTCCCGTAGAATCACCGAAGTAAAGCCACGTCAATTTACCTGGTGATGTAATCTTGGATGTCCGGGCGGTGTAATGAATAAATGCTCGGAATTGTTAATCAGATATCTGGGTTCAGTTACCGTTGTTTGTTTTTTTCTATATTCATTTACGTGCAAACATACTTAGTAAAGGCAAGGAACCAATTCTTCTCCCCCAGCTGTGGATTAATTAGTAAGATTATTATATCCAAAATCAAAATTCTTACAATCAAAGTATATCTTCTAGCTTTACATAACCTGCAAAGAGTTTATTAGGCGTAGAAAACGATTAAATTCCTGCACCATACAATCAGGTGCCCCTGTTCTATAATTAAAGATTCTTATAAAATTCAAAGAAGAATCAGCAATAATATTGGTTCTGATCTGGCTTCTCCACTCCCGTCTCAGTCCTATCGGTCTAATGTAGCGTCCCTGTGTCTTATTTTATAAATAGTTCCATGGTAACTGTTCGGATATATTCAGCGTTATGGTGCCTAGACTGACGGCAAGAACTCATCGATTCACAGCTGAACTGGCTTGATGCAACCGAAAGTTATATGCTAACAGTTTTCTTCCCGCACCTCTTGCTCGTGGAACCTTCTTCCGGCTTCATGCTTTCCAGCCAACTTTGATCGTCACAAATTTAAATGTAATGTCAATCGTTATCTAGTGTCCTCTTGATTACGCTTCAATAGTTCTCACACCTGATTAATTATTCTCTTTTTCCTTATACCTTCACACTCAGTATCCGCTTGTGTATTAGTGGCTTTAAATGGAGGGATATGATTAAAAAATCAATTAGTTTATAAATCCCGGCATTTGTAGTTCATTATCTGATATGTCCCGGAAAGGGATATTTTTGATCGAAGTAGCTAAGTGGTTTTGGCTACTGTAACCAAGTAGTACACAGTAGCAGTAATCGACTGGTACTCGTCGTATTCGCAGGTAATATGCTTAGGCAATAGGTGTAGACCAATAGATAATCTAATGGCGTAGTCCAATAGGCGTCGTCATAGGATTAACCTCTCTAACATATCTGTCTATATTTATGACGGACACCAGCCAATTACATTCCAATGAGGGGGAACTCAGGTGTATGCATATTCCATTATATCACTTCCCCCTGAGCTAAATTTTCCCGTGAAATTTAGCTTCAATACTTTCTCTTTTTAGTGATATAATCGACTAACTTTTTCCTTAGTCATTTTCGCTTCAATCCTCCTTGCAGTGGTGGCTTTTGACACACTGGTGCCTCTGGCCTTGAGGTCGGGGATACCACCATTGGCGAATGTTGACTTACTGGAACGGGAATTTCTAAAGCGTCATACAAGACTTCCATTGGAATCTCTTCGGTATTTTCCGTAACCTCTGTCGTGTGTCTGGGTCTTAATTCATTCAAATGTCTTGCACGGAGATTTTTCCCCTTTTATGTCATATATGACATAACCAATTCTTTTGGTTTTTACTCCTTCTTCCCAATACGTTTTTCCAGCCTTAAAGTTCTTGAAGAAAATTTTATCACCTGGCTTATACACTATAGTCATGTGGTTTTCTTTTTTTCGCAGTTTTCTTCGCCGGACTAGGAAACAGCCTGTCGAACACAGAGCGTATTTTTCTCGCAAAAACTAACTCTTCTGGCGATAACCCTGACGTCGTATTTGGGTTTGGCGTGATTCTATATACTGCCAGAAATTTTTGAATACTTTTTTCATTCGTGTCCACGCCTTGACTTTTTAAAGGTGTTCACGGATTTTTCTGCCTGTCCATTCGATCTTGGATGATATACTGTGTCTGTCCCGTGATCGATGGACAATGATCTTCAGAATTCCTTGAATTCTCTTCCCGTAAACTGCCTTCTGTTGTCGCTGAGTAAAGTTTTAGGGAGTCCAAAACGACTAAAAATTTCATTAAGTGCATTTTTATTGCAGTCGGATGTCTACACTTAACAATTTCTGGCCACTGAAACTGTCTACAATAATCAGGTAATACAATCCATTTATGGGCTCTGCATAGTCGATATGCAAACGAGTCCATGGGACATCTGTCTTTGGTCATGGTTGAATGTTTACCGGTGGATCACTTGCTGCCAGTTGACATCCTTTGCACTGTTTCACCAAATTTTCTGTCTAGAACCCGGTTCTTTTGTTGTCCTAGATAACACGTATACCTAAAGTGATTTATTGTCTATTGCCTGTTGTTCGAATACTTTTTCACACTTTCTTGTTGTTCTTGGAATTGTTGCTGTAAAATGACATGTAGCGCCTTAGCTAATTCCGCAATTTGTTCCATTCTGCTAACGTATTCACAAGAAAAAATGTTGATACAGTAGAAAATAAATTTCATCATTCAAAGTCATGTCGTTATTTAAGGAATTTTGTGTTTGTGAAGCAGTTAGTTTGTCATGTTTTATTTATTTTTGAAATAGTATGTTTATTCCTAAATTCGCTAATATTTTATCGATCTTAGATTATGTTATTTTTATTTAATGATTCTAACATTTATTGTCACTTTCTAAAGTTTATGTAATATATTATTTTTGCATTTTTCGAAAGAATTTGTTTATGTATTTTTCGGTTCTAAATTTAGAAATATTAGAGCTTCAAAAACAGATACTTGAACAAGTTCGGTGAATAAAGCTGCCGGAAGGTTGTGTTTATAACAACGGAGATGAAAATACCCTTTGCATCAAACTTCCACTTACTCCGATTCCACCATGCCGCTTTTAGACATTTTTTTCACAAAAATGTAAAGTATCTTCTGGAAAAAATATCGTCATGTCATTTTAATATTTGATATTACACAAATAATTTCCATTAATAATAAATGTAAAATTATAATTTTATCGTTTGTCGTATGTTGTAATGTAAGCAACGAGTGTGTTGAGATTGAGGGAAACACCAAACCGGGGTTAAAACGCAAATAGGTGGGGAAGAGACGTGAGGTAACAAGAGTAACACTGCCACGAAAACACAGCAACTTTAGGAACAAAATGCCCACGGGATTGACTTTATTTTTCATGACGGATTTTATTGGTACCAGGATCTTGGCCAGTTGCGGTGAGGCCCGTATCTAGACATGCCAAACTGTTCAATGGCTAATGGGAAAACCCGGATGTAAGTGGTATTGACAAACATGTCGTCACGCTTTTTTGCGTCTGGACCGACAAGCGTTCGCCACATGTTAACAACGTAAATTTTTGCCACAAACGATATTTTTATATAACGGAAACAGGCATAAAGCGTCACTTTCAAAATGATGGCAGAAAAAAATATTGTATATATTTCGCTGTGTCCAATAATGTTTCATTTTAAATGTGGAGGTTATAACGTGTAAGTAATGAAATCTATACTGGCAAATATGTATTATAATAATCGGTAGTTATATTGGAATAGAGAAAGATGCCTCGCAGAAAATCCACAAAGAATTGAGAAAGTTCTTTTAGAAACAAAAAAATTAGTTTGACTGTTATTTATGCTGTAAAAAGTTTACATATGAAGAAGAGACTTTTATCGAATAAAGAGATGCTATTCTATACATTTAACTATCGCTTTTCTTAACTAGGCCTTGTGATACAGTTTTGGTTCGAAATTCCAATATCACCTGAAGATGGCCGGAGCGTAGTTCTGCCGAAACGTCGTGAATATGACAATAAAGATAGAGACAGCAGATGTCGAGAAACGAGGAAGAAAATGAAAACGAAAATTAATCAGAAATAGACAGATGGGATTCCTTAGGCACATAACAAGTAAAGTTGTATTCGTGAATTTAACACGGGATTTATTGAACGGCTAAAGCGCAAAGAGGAACTGCTAATACGCTGTCTAAAGGATGGTATGAGAAAATCGAAGAGGGCTGATAAGGTTTCAAACTTTACTTAATGCTAAAATTGACAGGAAATTGTAGAGAGTCATTATCATCCACGTCCTGAGCGGATACATCTCAACATAATAGATATAGGTATAATATTTTTTATTAATGTTCACACAATACAAGGCGCAAGCGCCTCTCAATTTAGAGAGTTACTGTGTGTTGTATAAATATAAGAAAGGACATGAAATGGAGTACTTGAGACTATGTATGAAATATAACAGCTAACTTTAGACATGAAGAATGTAAGATTGTTGTGATTGGGAAAACAAAAGCGGATAAGGAGACTTTAGAAGGAACCGGAAAACTAGTCTTATACAGAAAACATAAGATGAAGGTCTATTCCTGTTGAAATGACCGGGGAAAAGGGTGAAGCGGACGATGGGCGAATCTGTCTACTCCATGTGGGAGAGAAGAGAGACAAATAAATGAATTAATTAGTGACTAAAATTTCAGAGTTCTGTTGGGGACGGTAGCAGTATAGAGATGGTGTAGACTTTAAAAAAGAAAAAGAAATCTAACCCTAAACAGGGAACAAGGGATTAACCTCTGTTTTTCTTCAAAAGACCATGTAGGAATGAAAACCGGACGATAGGCGAACATATCTACACCTATTGAAAAATAGATATTTTGTCTTTTCTGCTTCAATATAAGTACAAACATATACATGGTGTCCATAAAGTTCGTATTCACTTGAAAAAATTAATAACTAATTTTTATTTGCGATAGGAATAATCTGTAAAAAATGTTATAAAGTTTAATGTACCTAGTTTTAAGTATAGCTAAAATAACTAATGTGATTTCAGGCATTCCTGTAAATCAGTTGGCAAATGTTTTCCGTGAACTGCAAAATCGTATTACCCTTTGTATTACTAATGATGGAAGATATGTGGAAACTTAAAGAAAACTTTATGGACACCCTGTATATGTTTACTGTTCCTTATATACTTAACCGATGCATGTTTTGAAGTGTGTTCTTGTACGTATGCTATATGCACCATCAGTTATCTCATTTGATTTTGTTGGAAGTAAACATTTGATAAATAATGCTTCGCACTTTATTCATCTCATTACCGTTCCTATCACTTTCCTTGCTTACATCATTATAGGGAAGCTTTCAACTAATTCCATAGCGAAATGTTTCTGGATTTCGCTCTGCTGAGCACAACGAAAACATATTAAGTTAGACATATATCTTTCGTCTTGTGTTACATTTTCTCAAGAATATATTTTACTTGTTCCCAGAACTCATCCATATTTTGAACAAGAATAGTTGTTTAAGAGATATAATAAAATGACGGAAACGCTAAATATAACGGAAGTTAATTTTATCAGACTATTAATTATCATCTTTATAAACGAAATAATTTTCTTTTATAAACATCCCGAAGCGAGAAGTGGGAGACAAGTAACTTAGCATAGAACTTACGGTTACATCTATTAATTTCAACTGTAAAATGATAAGACCTAGATGTCAACATAGTTCGTTTTCTTTTTATATGCCGTGTCCATTCAGGACGTAGGAAATCATGGCTCTCCACTTCCTCCTATCCCTTCTCAATAAGTTTCGTCCCTCCTCTCCCGCTCCCAGGCCACTTTCTGTCATCCACTTTCTTAGGCCCGTGAGGTATGTCATGCGTTGCTTTGCCTTATCTCTTTTTCTCTCTATTCGACCTGTGAATATCAGATTCTCCAGGCTCTCCTTTCTCATTTCGCGTCCCAGAAATTCCATCCGCCTCTTCCTGATGTTAGGTATAAGCTTCCACATTGTTTGCATTTACTTCAAAACCTCACCGTTGCTCACACGCTCGGTCCATGATATACTTAGCATCTTTCAGTAGAACCATATCTCTTCTTCGTCTTTGAGGAAACAGTCCAGAATTTGCTGCCGTACTGCGCTTATATTGCTAAAGTCGATCTACCAAAGACGACAGCACATACAAACTATTAACATGGAAAATGTGTCACAAATCTTTTTTTATGTGAGATTATTTCTGAGACGGGTCACTTAAAAGAATGGCGAATATTACCCAATAATTTAAAACTGTCTTGATATTGCTTAGTTAGATTCGACGCATTTCTAACTTAGAAACATGGAAGAAAATATCATTTTAAATATTGAGTTTCAAAATAGAAAGAGATTTCCGGGGAGGAATAGTAAACTAACCATAAATATGCTCTACCATTTTCCTCAAATTCAGCTTTCGGCCATAAAAAGGTAAGCTGAGCCAATTTCCTAAACATCAAAATAAGGGTTTTTGCATTTGCTTAATTTTTAAAAATCAAACTGAATTTTGCCTAAACGAAACTTGTCATTAAAAGAAAATGGAAGTTCCTGTCTCTTTTCTAAAATTAATTTTTCTGGCTTGCTTATGGTGAAAACCAGCAAGAGAAACAATATAAAAACTTATAATAATATTAATCACATTTTTCCTCATAGGATCAAAGTCAAATTTTATTTCAAAAATAGAATTTTTGGCTCTCTTACATTGAAATACTTGGATGGAGAAAATTCTGGGAGTAATTTCTTTTATAAACCTCTATTTAAAGATTCATATATATATATATATATATATATATATATATATATATATATAGATAGATAGATAGATAGATAGATAGATAGATGTGTGTGTGTATGTGTGTGTGTGTGTGTGTATAGGGTTTTGCAGCAAAATCCGACACTAGACAAAACAAAAAAAAACGAAATAGGCAATAAAATCAAAAGTTGTATATGCAGAGACCATAACGTTTTTCTCTCTACTCTTTTAGAGGATGCAATATGAGCCCAGAGCAGCGGTAGTAGCTTCTTTTTGCGTCGGGGAGAAGACTGCAGAAGTGATGGCCTTGTTTGCGTTCAAGAGGGCCATGCTCATGGACGTTTGGAGGAAGTGAAAGGTGTTTGAGAACAAGGACGAGTTAACTGACAAACGAAATGCCCACAACGTTCGTTCTTCGGCCGTTGGGACCGACGAGTTAGTCGCCGCCGTCAAGGAGACAGTCGACAATGCTGGAAGCCAGAACTACGTCAAGATCGCCGCTGACATGGGCTGTCACAAGTCGACGATCTGACGAACGATCAAGAAGGATATTGGTTACTCCTACCGCAAGTCTCACCCGTGCTCATCACGAATGCCTCCAAGTAGTCGAGATAGGTCAAGGCGGCGGATTTGCTGAACGAGTTCGCCGGGATGCTGAGGTTCTTCTCTGATGAAAAGAATTTCATCCAGGACAAGACTAGTAACAGGCAGAACCACAGGTGCATCTGCAAAGACATCGAGGAGGTTCCCGTCGTAAAGCATACAAAGTTTCCCTCCTCCGTCATCTTGGCGTCATATCCATGAGAAGCCCTGGATGGACGAGATTGCCTCCGGACGCCCTTAGGTCTTCCAGCAGGACTCCGCTCACAAGGCCAATACGACCCAGACGTGGCTGCTCAACGGACTTGTGGCCAAGCTCCTCAGCCGACTGTAACCCCCTTGACTATTTATTCTGGGACGTGATCGAGGCCAAGACCAACAAGCTCGCCCACAACACGGTCGAATCTCTGAAGGCTGCCATCGTGGAGGCGTTCGCCGCTATGGACAAGGACATGGTCGCCAAAGAAATTATTTTGGTCAGACTTGTTACGGCGAGCAACTAATGCGTTTAATGTGTTGCTTTGTAAGATATCACATCTGTGTTCATATAATCTTATAATTTAAATATCTGTGTATTCTTTGTTGTAGTCATTACAAGTAATAGAGTAAATTCCTCTTACAGTTTTCGCTAACTCGTTTTTGTATTAAATAAGGATCTTATTGTTTTAGATATGGTTGTGACAATTTTTATGCTGCGTTTAGATTAAGTATTTTCAATTGTAGTTGGGATAGAGTTAGTGGGTAGCATAATATGCTTTAATTCGTTAGATTTGTCTTGCGGGGCCGGTTTTCTACTTTTGAATATTTTAGGTGCCTTTTGTTTTGCACTTCATATTAAACAATAAGGGTATTGAAAATATTGAATGTGTTCTCAATGAATTTCTCCCCGTCAAGTAAATAATAAGCGATGGTAATTATGAGTCTTGTTAAGCAGAATCCGATGATTATGACGGAATTTATTTTGTCGTTATGAAGGGAATAGTAATTTCTTAGATAATTTGTGTTGGATTATTTTCGGGGTTGAGGGAACCCTAAGCTTTAAGCTTCTGTTAATTCGGTGTAGCTTGATATCTAGGAAAGTTAAACTATTGCGTTTCTCATTTCGTATGTAAATTCCCTTGCATGTTCAACTTTGTTTCGTTTATCTAAAAAAATCAGATAAATCACTCTCACTGGGATATATTTAATAGAGCATCATTAATATATAAGAAGTATTCTGATTTTTAAGGTATTTTTTAAAAGGACCAGATAGGAGAAATTCGAAGAAAACATATGCCTGCATTTCAATAAAAAAGTTATCTCATCGATAATTCAAATTTCCTTTTATAAAAATTATTATTAAATGTAAAATAGCATTTATTTATATGACAGCATATTTTTTTTAATTATTTTACCTTTTAGTAGGCAGAAGTTTATCTTTGATTGTTTTAGACACTTTTTGCAACCGAGACGATGTTGTAAATGGATTTTTTATCTGGACTGGTCATAAGTTTGTCTGTCGTATTTCTTTCCCTTAGTTTTTAAACTAGATTGCCTGATTGTTTTTATATGTGATGGGCAGTTTGTGGATAGCACTGTATATTCCTGACATAAATGGTGCATTGGGAAATTTTTGAGAAAACGAATGTACAAAGGACACTTATTGTCATCATCTGTAAGAGACGATTACAATTTCTAGGAAACATAATGAGGAAAGAGGGCTTGGCAAATTTGACACAAACAGAATATACTGACTGTAAAAAGGAAAGACGAAAATGGCGTATAATTTACCTAATGGGCTTGTCTAAATGGAAGGCAGAACGAGAGATAAAAAAGACAACATATACTAAGCGCTACAATGGAGAGACAATTGTTGCGAGACATGATTGCCAACATCTTGAAAGGACACGGTTCTTATAAATAGAAAAAGATATATCACAATTGAAATGTCATACTAATATGATTGTTCTTGTCTTTATTTTTCAAGATGAATTGCAAAGAGAATTCTGAAGAAATAACGCAATGTCGAATTGATGCAACCTGAAGATTATATTGCTGAAAACACAGTGTTTAAAGCAAGGAATTTGAAATTATACTGAAAATGATATGGGAATCGCAAATGGTCTTCTCCCACTGACACATACATGGCAAATCAACAAATCAGCTGTAAACTTCACGAGTCATATTTACTTATGCAAAAGTATATTTTAAAGAAAATGAAAATATTTACTTTCCTGCCTTATCAAGTAAACCTTTTTACTGTCGACCGCTCTGAGCCCTGGAATGTTTTTATTTAACGCCCACACCTCCCTACTTCGAGTGGCAATGGAATCGATAAAGAGAAAAACTCACCAGGATTATAAACTGAGCCGCTAACAGGAACAAGAAAGAAACGTTTGTTATGCTTGGATAAAAGTCCACCCCCATTGTTATCCTTGTGGGTGTTTTTGTAAGAAATCAACAAGGAATCAATGAAGCTTAAAAAACAACAACAATATAGAAACGTGATTATGTCGTGGTGGGGCCTTTTGCGGGTAAACAAGTGCATTTTCAATTCATACTTTTCATTCTCGTGATATGAATTGGAATCATAATGTGCAGGACGATGAAACTTTGATCAGGAACAATTCGGGCTTTTAATATATTTCAATTCTTTCCTTACGGGGACATTGTTGCGATCGACACAATATGTTTACACGGAAATATGGTCGAAGGAAATCTTCCTTTGTGGGGACAACATTAAATGTTAAAAGACATCTCAGAATTTCGAAATCTTAGGAAAATATATGCTATTCTATTAGAATCCGTGATTACATATTAATAAACACATGTTAACTAGAAGTTCTATAATGACGAAATGGTAGAAAAGCTAACTTGAAACTGTTATTTTGAATTTAATGTTCACCGAGGGCTCCAGATTTGTCGCATTCTGCAAAAGTAGGGACAAACGTCTAATGCATGCCTAATGTTACCCGTTTGCTACCAATGGACATGTTTATTAATAAATACTGAAATTTGATTCCTTGTGATCGTCTTTTAAACGGGACCATCACATTACAATACATTTGAAGGGGTATTTTATGTTGTCTCTTTTAAACGTCTTATAGAATTATCGAGTTTCTACGCATACCTAACAAAGTGTCATTAAATCCACATTAAAAAATATATATTGTGCGCAATGATTTTATTGTGGAAAGATAGATATAACTGAATACAAATATAACATTTTCTTGTGAAACATTGAGAAAAACGGAGCGCGTTAAAAAGTACAAATGAGTCAACGCGTACTAATGGGACGTGAATAACATACATTCTGCGTCATTCTGTTTGCGAGGAACAGAGAGTAAACACGTGCATTCGGATGCAACTCACGCATAAAGAGGACGCCTCCATTTCTGGTTTGACGATTTATAGCAAGACCGCAAAATCAAATATCTAGTCAATCAAAATAACATAGTCACTTCTAGATAATTTTAGTTAGTATGCAGACACGCATACAAACACACACACATAACATGCGTGTTTCTGTGTACGTGTTGAGGGAGAAGCCATTCCAAAAACCACAGGTTAATTTTTATAAACAGTGTCACCCCTAACAAGACAGTGCAGCGACATGAATTACAGGTATGTGGAGGAATTACGAACAGAAAGTAATTAGAAAGAGAAAAGAGCATTTAGGAGGAGAGGAGATAGCGATTGGCATTGCATTTGAATTCTTGCAGATGAAAGTTGACAGGAAAGTAGGGAACCGGACGGGGGTTTCGGAAAGTGCCAGAAAGGACACTGTTGGAGTTACGGTTGCATTTAGCTAGCTCAAATGTAAACGTATACGATCTCGACGCCAGTTTAGTATTGCGCTTAAATGCATAGAGTCTAGGTACCATAGCGAAGAGCTCATCCAAACGATTACCATGAAAGTATTTATAAAAAACAAGGCACAGAGAAGCAACCATACGTCGGTGGACAAGTGTCTGAAGCCGCACCGCCAGATCAGGGCCACTAATATTGCTGATTCTTCTTAGGATATTATCAAGGAGCTCCAGGTCAAATTCGTGATGTGTTTGTTTTTATTACATCAAAAGTTATAATATTGGATACACGCATTATAATTTTAAAGTGATAACATATCGGATTAAAAATAAATTAATTAATTTTTTGCACACACACACACACACGCGCGCAGGCACACACACGCACTCACACGCGCAGGCACACAAACACACACACACACATATATATATATATAGGGCATAACAAAATAATTCTATAAACCTTGCGGCTGGTTCTTCATAACAAGATAAGGATAAAAGTCTATATAAACATATGTCAGCAAATCCTTCGTTTTTGAGTTATTAAGTTTAAGGGTAATTTACGGTAGATGGCGCTGTGTTGCCATGTAGACTATATTTCTGGTTACTCTGTTTTCAAAGTGTAAATTGTCTAATACTGAGTTAACTGGGAAAGGTTCCGGTTAACAGTGTCAGGATATTCATATCTTGAGCAGGAAGATATGATTTTTTCATACCACCGCGTGAATGGTAATACATGCTAGTCTTGCTTTTCAGTCAACTTTGATCTTCAACAATTTATAATAAAATGTCAATCATCATTTTCTGTCTCCTTCAATCTTGTTCTCTGTCCTTAATGTTTTTCTCAATCTCTTTCACTCTCATTAAACCCTTGGGTTGTAGTGGTTTTATCGCCTTGCTGGGAGTTAAATGATAAAAAATCGTCTAGGTTTTCATATAACTTTATTTATATACAAGTGTTGCTAATGCTTTCTGCTTATGCATATGTTAATAGCAATAATATATTGTGTGAACATCGGTTTATAATATCTATCCATAAAACTATTTCCTATATTCGTACGAAGTTGTTATATGAACAGAAATTACGAGAAGCATAAATTTGATTTATAATTAAATCTACAAATGTAGGTCAATGAAACATATATTTATTAACCTCGTCCTCAATATCTGAATAACGTATTATCATATTACTTCGAATGTTAATATGGAAAATTGACATTCTGTAATTGCCATTAGTCTGTGTTGCATTGATTTCTCTTAAATTTCGACGTCAACTTTAATTCCAGCTCTTTTATTTTAGCATGATACACATATAAAAAATATTTTAATAAATAGACCGAAAGTTGTCTTTTATCTTACTAAATATTTACTACAAGGCAAAAGACACATTCGAGGCAAATAATTTTTAAAATGTGGTTGTTGCATGGACGTAAGAGGAGAAACTAGGAGCGGATTATGTTGGACAGAAAATGCTCAAACCGTGAATTATTGAATTAATATTGGGGAAATTGGATGCTATTTTTATGTTGGTGTTTTGAGACCTACTTGGAAATTAGTCATATTTCTGGCATGAGAACGGGCGTTGATTTGTAGGAATGTTTAATTTAAATTAAAGCTTCTTGGCTCTAAAGTATAGAACTCATAAAAAAGATAATCCAAGAACTTGCAGTAATTTTCTTTTTCATGACATCAGATGTCATTTAGCTATTTAATGTGTGGTGATGTAACGGATATCGACACAAGATAGGAAAACATAGACCCGAGTTCGAATCTCAGTCGACGTCGTTACATTCACTTATGTGTAAATACTCTTGAAATATTTATGAATCCTTCTCTTCAGCATCCAGTTATGGGTAAATAGCTTGACGGGAGTTTGTTAGCAACCAAATTAGGTGAAGGATAACTGTGAAATCACAGGCCTGAAGTAAAATTGAGTTGACCTCCACCAGGCTATCTTGCCGAAACAAACTCCTCCTGCCACGGCTGTAGTATGTGGAGTAATTCTAAGCCTCATATTGTTTACTAGATTCGTTATCTTCAATATTTATCTACCTAAAATACTCTACTTCTTCTCTGTTATAATTAAGGTCAAAATTTTAAATCCTAACTCCTTCTTTGATCCATTCATTTTTTCTCTATATTCATAACTAAAAGTTACTATTGAGAAATGAAATTTTATTTATTTCTACCTATAAATTAAAATTTAACTCATTCCTACTTACATAAAATACTGGGTTTGGCTTGCATTTAAGTCTTTGGCCAAGCTACATTCACCAACGTTTCTCATTGACGTGTTTTCACATTGGCTATACTAGATTCTTTAAATATTTATTTGATGATTAATCTATCTCTATAGTTTGATATCATTTATTTTTTTACATTCCTTTTTAATACTATTTTAAAGCTATTTTTGTTCTTAGTTGGCCAATGTTTCATTGTTTTATAGTCTATTCTGTAATCTCTACATTTTTTTACAATTTCGATCTCTGTATTATCATGACTTAAAATACTTTTTTTTAATTATATCTTTCTCCCCACCTATGGCTATCTATGTATATTTGAGTTAAAAAATAGAAGACGTTACAAGACGTTATAAAGTAAAGTAGAACATTTTAATCAATTTTTTTTTAATTTCCAGAGAATAACTGCAAGTATTTTAATAAGTTTTTTACAGTAAGAATATTAACCCTGTTGGTGGCATTCTCAGGCCTAGTTACTATAGTGATTTTCCAAGCGTAGCTTAGATGTGGCACAAGGCAGAAAGTATGGGGCACCAAGTGAAGTTCAAATCACTACTCAGTTGTAAGTGGTCTATCGAGACAAGCTTGCTAACCATTACACCGCCTCGAGGTGCCCCAGGCCTAGTTTTTATATTTTTAGTAGGTGTTCGGAATGAGAAGTTGAACTGCGTGACAAAGAGAATACACGTTCGTTATTGATTTGTTTTTTGTCAAGGTTTGTTAATCCTTTGCGTGCGGAAATGGTACAAACACGAATGGAATTCGAACACAGTTCCCAGATGTATCATTTCGAGCCACTAACCATTACATCACCAGCACATTCACTGTCGTGCATTAATATCTATAATGAAAGTTTATAAATCAGCGTTCATTTCAAAATTTTACTGAACATTATGCATATTTTTGTGGTGTTCTTTAACATGAGTAATTGCATCAGTGCGTTTACGAAATGATATTTATAAATCTTTTACCATATACACATGAAATGTGATTCTCTTTGGTTTTAGCTGCCACAAGAGAGTATCGATTTTTTGGAGGAAATCATCTTTTGAGTTTTATTCAGATTTACTGAATGATAATTCAGTGTTATGTTTTGGTCAGTCTTTCAATATGGTGAGACTTTCAGCTTCCAGACTCAGTTGCCAAGTAAGCAGTTACTTACCTGGAACACAGTCGTACTGAAAAATCTCTTCCTCATCCAGGTCTGATATAAAAGTGTTTTTGAGAAACTTATGTTTTCTAATATTCGAAATATCGTAAATTTTAAACAACTTTCTTGTATCATACCTATTTTACGTTTCCTAAAAAATGTTTTTCGCCATGTAACAACATCAGTTTTTTTCGACGTCCTCTAAATATTCTGAATAATCTCAAAAATTATAATGGCAGTTCCTTCTGGATTCAGTGCTGAATATTATCTTTTTTTCACAAACGTCTGCATTGCATATTTCATACGTTACGGAACAACTTAATCTTGTATCAAATGTCTTTTTTTTTCTGTTTAAATCTGTTTACTTATATTGTCCATGTACGTGCTTATTGATATCTACTGACATAAAACTGAACAAATCAAACTCATCCATCTCTTGTCTTTTAGTATTCTTTGGCTTTTGCTGTTCAGATCAGTTACCGTAGCATCCTAGCTGGAACGAGACCATCACGGTAAAATAAAGAACAATGACGCTGCCTTGAAACATCGAGAAGATTTCTGAAATGCTCCTTCTTCAAATTTTCAATTCCTTAGATATGTCTCTCTGGTTCATATTATTGGCCATCTTCAATAACTTAATCCTGATTTCTTTGTCAATTTTCAGGATAAATTCAGATAAGGAATGCATGCATGAATTCTATTTAATTATTTCTCGATGCATAGGAACATATGGCTGATGCTGAGAAAGAAAAGAAAAACCCTAAAATGTCAGTTGCTCGAAAACTGGGGCACAGCCATTTTGGAGTTTGTCTTACACCTTTTATTCTCATTCCGAAACCTTGTTAAAATAAATGATAATTAGATATAAAACTTAGTACAATAAGGCAGTGTTTCATCTGTGGTAAACGCCAAGCAAAACATTTATTGTCTGGCAATTATTTGAAAAATATGATATTTTAATTGATTCTTCATTCATAGACCAAACATCATTCATTATTACCATTTTCAAAAAGTAACTGTTGAGTTTTCTTTGGGGAAAATCATTACAGGAAAGGTTATAAAACCTATTCCAATAACTTGGACCGATATTAAATGTTAATTATGTTTAAGCGTCTAATGATTTTTTTCTTTTACTTTCAGGTTTGGCGGACATTTGGTCAGTATTATTTTTCACCCGTAATTACCATGACTAAAATAACATGATCCAATAGAAAAATAAATATATTTTCGCCAATAACACTGGTTTATTTACCGCTGACTTTGATCCGTCTTAATGAAACACCCTTTATATTCCCGTGTGCTCATGTGAATACGTGACGTGTTATGTCTTTTTTTCTGGTAATGGCTCAATAATATTGAAATACATTACTTAAAAAAGAGATTTACTTCCTGTAAATATCCCGTCTAGTTTAAATCCTAAATTATTTCTCCGGTATTAAGTTTGGTACGTAAAAATTGTTTGCGAATAACCACATTCAAAACTTTTTCTTTTGAATTTAGACCATTTTTGGCATATCATTGAAGACCCAAGACGCAAATGGGCGATGCGTTCAAGCCTTTTCAAGGGAAATTATTTCTACTACGAGCGATCAGAGAAGTAATTTTAACATTGTCGGCTGAAATGCTTGGCTCATGCATAAAAATCAATTGATTTATATTCAAAATTTAATAAAAAAATAGTTCATGCCGAATACATCAAAAGTTAAACCATATCAATTCTGCCATAGTGAAACATTTTGCTATCAAGAGTTGTGTCATTTAATTTAAAAACCAGTACCAAATCTACTAAAATCTTTCTAAAAACGGCGATATGAGAACGGGTGATGAAAATTCCTGATCTGGCCATCTTGGTCAAGTCTAACAAACATAAATTTACATCACAGTCATATATATATATATATATATATATATATATATATATATATATATATATATATATATATATATATATATATATACACTATCTATTTTACATGATTGATATTTCCCTAAATAAATAGATATCACACACACACACATATATACATAAAAATACCGGTCATATTAATAATAGATTTTATGGGGTATATATACTATTTAATCATTGTAATGGAAATTGCGTCGATTTACGCACATTTTCGGCTTTTCCAGAGATTATTATGTCTAAAGAACGGCGCCTTCTTCAATTTCTTCTCATGCCAGAATCATGTCGCAAGATCTTTACATATTACTGTCGTCTTTGTTGGGTCTATCTTTAAAGCACATCTTGTGAACATTGTCCATCTGATTCAATATCAACTTTCTATTATTTATTTCCACATATGTCCCTTCTGTCACTTTCCGTGAATGACATTTTCATCTCCTTACGTAATATTGTGTTGACCCATTCATATACTTGGACACATACGAAGTAACATTATATTGTCTTGCTCTTTCTTTCCTTCATTCTTCCTATATATATATATATATATATATATATATATATATATATATATATATATATATATATATATATATATATATATATACACACATATATATATATATATATATACATATATATATATATATATATATATATATATATATATATATATATATATATATATATATATAAATCATTGTAATGGAAGAACTCGAAATCAGTTTGAACAATTGTTGGCGAATTTTAAAAGATTTTTCTTAGAGTCATAACAAAATTTGAGTTTAATTTTTAGTCTCTTTCAACACGTTAATATTATTAGAACTATTATAAAGAACGCAGTCTTAAGTTATGTAAAACTAGAAAATCACTTTACTCCCTTAAGAAGCTAGTTAGATCATCAAAAGTTAATCAATACCTATCATAGAAAAAATAAGTCTTTGAAGCACTCACTTCGTAATATAATGACCGTTCTCTCAATAAGAACCATTAATCAATTATTCATTGTTTTTGTAGACATATTTACTTCAGCAGGTTCAGTTTTCTACACGATGGATTTAATTGCTTCCAATAGGTTTGCTTTGATCTCATATTGTTTGCAAGCTTCAAAAAATAACATCTCAACTGACCACATATTTTCGATCAGGTTTAATCAGAACTTGATGGTGGCAATTGCATTATGTTCTCTGTTGTAACTCATTTACGCTCAAACAATTCGTGGGACAACCTGTATACATGAAAAGGAACACTGACGTGCATAAATACAGACGTCATTTTGAAACTGCTTGATTATGAATTGTACCATTAAAACAAAGTATTGTCCATGAAATTGCAATAGTTAGCATTGTTCAATTTAACTACTTCATCAATTTTGAATTGTTCAATAATGGTTTGGTTGACAATTTCAACCCATAACATCAAACTGCCACCATCTTGCTGCCGTCCTCTAGCGAAAGGCACATCTCCATCAGGAAAATGCATCCTTTGGCCCATCCATCAAGCCAACTGAGACTTGCCCGTGTAATTAATCCAGAAAAGTCAATTATCATGCATTTGTCGGACAAATTTTGAAGCAAAAAATATTTACAGTTTTCTTGACAAATTCCAGTTTGAGAAGTATCTTACACCTTTGTATCTTCCTTGTCTTCCTCAACTCTAGCCGGGTCAAAATTCCGAGCACTGGTCAAAGGTGATTGTTTCCATTTAATTCGCTTTCGTTTATCTTACCTCGACGAGACAATTTATTAAAGCCTTTTCCTTTGCGTCTTGATCTCAACTTAGTTATATTTTCAGTGGCCCTCTTTATCGTTCGATAATGTCTGCGAAACTCCTTTGATATTTCCAATGTGGCAATTGCTATACTCAATAGCTTTGTTACTTTCTGTTTATTCAGCATTAGTTAGATTATTTCCATCATTATTGTTTCAACATATAATATGTAAAAAAATATTATTTATTAGATTTATATGTCCTTATACAATTATTAATTAAATTTACAGAACTTTAGATTGCAGTTTTGATAATAAATCTTATAACTTTAATAAAATACGGTGAAACTACCTAAAAAAGTAACCGAAGCTTAAATTACCTCTTTAAAATTTTAAATATACTTAAGAAAGTTGTAATGATTTATTCAGTTACACGAGTCAAGACTTTCGAACCGAAATGATCACCAAGGCAATATTTTTGATAAATCTAAAATACTTCATATCAGATCTCAAAGTATACGCTTTCTGAATGAAATGAGGCTGATACTGACTTTGTTCATTCTCTCAGAAACAATATAAATAATTAAATGCTTGTCGGTCCTGTTCCAAACTGTAGCGACCTGGTTTCTCCTATCGGAAAAAAGGAAGAAGTCGAATCGTGAGAGGTGATTTCTATTCTAGAGTTATTCCTGATGCTGTGTACAGTTCTTTCGAGCTGGACTACGTCGTACAGATATTCAGAGGATATATCAATTTGTCAAATCTGTCAGTTTGTCACTTTGTCAAATCTAACTGCTAATGGGTGCATTATGGCGGCTTTGAAATCCATGAACCTTTCAACACTTCTCTTTCAGAACAGAAATATATGTGATTATTTGCCTCCTGCAGATATCGCTTATTGTCCTCGTAGAAGAATATGCTAAACGAATATAGACTGAATTTCTGAAAAGTATTTGTTTTGAGGACGCTGAACGAGGATAGTTTATTAGATGGCACCCCAACTCTTCTGAACAATTAAATTCCTAACACAAGGTTTTTCGTTACAATTGTTTTTATTTTCCTTTAATATTTTTTTCTTCAGATTAATTCAAATAGATTTTTCTAAATAGGAAATAGATAGGCAAGCAAAGGTCATTTCACTAACCAGGTACATCAGGCCACCAAGGGTCGTGATATTTCAAACATCCGGCGTTTGGAAAATCATGCTAAGAATAAAGTTCGAAATTGTCAGAAATTAAATTGTGTGCATTTAACGGCATACTCGAATCGGCATTGTACAATTTTAAATTTATGTAAAAATATTTTTAAATAAGACATTATCAATTTCATTGCTTATATTTTGAAAACATTTATTTGCTTTCAGCACATTTCCGGTTCATTTTCTTCAGACATGATTCGGTTGAATTCATGGTTTAATTTAAAAGCGTTATTTTCCTCATACTTTCCTTGCCTTCAAGCAATTTTCAATTCTTACTCGATAAATTTCACGACTAAAAGAAGTTACCTCAGTGCTCTGAAGAAGTTACAAACTAAATGGCTCTAAATGCTCGTGTCCTATAATATCACAGTGAAAACTTTAATAGACTTACTGATTATTATACTAAAATTATGATAAAAACTCCATTATATAGGAAAATAATACTACGGGTTCCATACACAGAAATACACGAACACATACAGAGAGAGAGAGAGAGAGAGAGAGAGAGAGAGAGAGAGAGAGAGAGAGAGAGAGAGAGAGAGAGAGAGAGAGAGGGGGGGGAGAGAGAGAGGGGAGATTCAAATGCTTGTATATATCGAAGTGGGTAGGTAGATTCATTGTTCAGTAGGGCAGGTCAATTTTCCAACTGTGCACACAATTTGTAATTTGGGGTTTAACTGGATAATTAATGACAAAATTATTTTTCCAAGTAATTACCGTTTTTTGAGGAAATGAGTTTAAAGATTAAGTTTAAGTTCAAAATTGTAGTGTTGGGATTTCATTCCGGTGATCAGTGAACGTCTATGAAATGTATAATTGAAATATATGCAGTCAGTTGATTTGAAATTAAAAGGGATAATAAATTCCATAACCAACAACTGTATATCTTCAACATGATCCAAAGAATAAACAAACAGTCGACCGAAATGCAGAATGTTGCATTAAAATTTACAAAACAATGCTTTCCACTTGCTCCCAGAAAATCTTCTTTTATTAATGTTGAAATCAGATGGATTGTATGTGAAGAGAAGGTTATAAAATATATTATTCTTCAGATATGTATTCATTAATACATGTATACATTTACACATGTTTTCACTTATCAAATACAGTAAAAAATAGAATATTTTGCTTGCGATGATGTATAATTAGGATTCTATTTCGAATATATTTCAATTCAATATACACTACAGTCCACAAGATTGAATACACCCCAGAATTAGCATGGGATCTAGTTGAAAGAAGAGAGGAAAAAAGGAATCAGATCTCTTAGAATCACTGAGAAAAAAGAGTGGAATCTTTTATAAAACGTAAACTTTGAGAAATCTTTGCAATGAATGTAAACATTGGTGCAGTAGTAATCAAGGTTGAAGGAGAATCTTTAATCATAAAAGGATTTTTGTCATAATAACTTTTCTAAAAAGTCATAGATTAGAGTTTAACCACGTATAATAATTTTATCTTATTTAAAGTAGAAAAGCAACTATTTTGGGGGCGAAGATAAAAAAATACAAGGGTTAACATTTAAACTTTAGTGTATTTAATACGAAAAATATCAACTTAATTGCATTTATTCTTGAAATATTAAGGTTTTGGTGTCAGTTTGTAAGTACAAACTTGCAGAAGTTAAGTATTTCTGTACATTTTTCAGACGATGTTTAAAATGAAATGCACAAAAAATGATGAAAAGCTACAAATTTAAATTTTGGTGGAAGTAGTTATCACATCAGTGTCCAGCATTCGCGTTTAATTCAATGTTGATTTTCTGCATAGAATTGAAAGATCAATCTCCTCTACAAAACAGTAGTTTTCACGCAGATCTGTTTTTAGGCTTAGTATTTACATTCAAATTCGGTAATAAAGAGTCGGTACAAATTTGGGAATACAAACGAACACAATTTATCTTTGAATGACGCTTTTAAATGTTTAAAAAAGTTTACATCATTTAAGCCTTTCAGCAATATAAAATGTTTGCTGCAGTCGTGCAGTAAATATATTAGCTACTGTTCTGTATATTAATTGTTAGCGAAGGACGTGGTTCCTTAACTCTA
>OZ038475.1:36842995-36907995 GCA_964036315.1 Acanthosepion esculentum | reverse complement strand
AGTATGCTACAAAGTTACAGCAATAAAAACCAATAATCAATACAATATTAAACATATGCTACATATACCCGTGAAAATTTCACGGTTTTTTCATTTGAATTTTCTGATGAATTTTAATATTTAAGTTAAGGATTGAACAAGCTCATAAGGTTCTACGACAACAAATTATCAGTAGAAATATCTGAATCAATTATTTAAGCCTAACAGATTAGACAAAATATTACAATAAGAATTATAAATATGAATGATGATCATTATTTTAAGAAGAGGGTACAAGTTAAAAGATTTGAAATTGAATTTTCTATTTCAGTGACACGGACGTTAAACAATTTTATCTTTCTTTCCTTCTTTTTCTCCTTGAAACTAACGAGCGTTTTTTATATGTATCTCTAACTTTCCACGCGATCAAAATGGAATAAACCATTATTTATGAGGCATTAGAAGGCCTTAACAATCGCACTAAGGGAGAGATAAGCAAAATTATAATAAGATATACATATATATATTACTTGTTTTATATAGTTTTATATATCGTCTAATATATTTGATTGTAAAATTTTAATTTACTTTTAATTCCAATAATCAAGATTTTCGTCATTGATTGTATCAATGGATTTAATCTAATCGAATATCGATCGTTTTCCACTACCGAACTTAATAACATCATCGTCGTGCTCTCCCTATCAATTACGCAGACGTTTGAAAATTCAGATTATTGCTCCAATTATACGGAGAGTTTTTCAATTTTTGTTCATGATCCTTTATTGATAATATTATTTTTTTGCAGCTGCAGTTTGGAAATTTGAGCGCATGTTGAGAGGCATCTTTATTTCTTTTTTCAAGCAAATTACCATTTTTTTCCTTGCTTGATAAATTTAGATATTTATCAACCGGAGGAATTGCTGCCGGAGATAGTTAGATATGGCTTCCACAATGACAGTAATCTTTTTTGCAAAGACAGAAATCCAGCACATTATTACAGAAAGAAATGTTCAAGAGAAAAAGAATGGAAACATCATTCCCAAACGAGCTGCAAACTCGGCACGCACTAAACAGATTTGACAACTTAATTATACATGGACCCCAGAAAATGAGGATAATCATTTTGAAAATCAAGGTGTTTAAGGGTAAGAATCAGTGAACACCTGCACGGAAATGAGCTTGTAAGATCAGTATGCCTGAAGCCTTAAAATGTACGGCGAAAAAAAAATTGGTCTTGTACTAAGATGAACTATGCGTGAATAAATATCATGTGATATTGATTATTTATTTTTCTTAAAATTATATAACTCTTTTGATCCAGGTTAGGACCAAGGAAGAACAACACGAACCCAAGAGTAGAAATAACGAAGATATATTACACGGAATAATAATACAAGATGTGGAAGGTGTTAGTATGACTGTCAGTCTGGTTTGGAGTGAACTACTATCGGCTCGACTAGATTCGTCCCTCTCTCTCTCTCTCTCTCTCTCTCTTTCTTGAGAGGCGTAGTATACATAGAGTTAGGAAGAGTTCATTCTGTAGTTATAGATAAGGACCCATAACAGTAACACTTGTAAGTAAATTAAGAAAACGTACTGATGCAACATTAACTTATGAACATAAAGTGTTTTATGAATGTATATAATATAGTCGTATAAAAAATGTGCACATGTTCAAGAGGAAAACAGTCTAGTCTTAATGATATTTTGTATATGTTAAGGTTTTAGCCAAATGATTGATGAAGTTTTAAATGAAAAATTTTTACACTTTTCAAAATAAAACTATAAATATCTATCTATCTATCTATCTATCTATCTATCTATCTATCTATCTATCTATCTATCTATCTGTTACACCGGCCTTTCTAACACAAGGGAATTACACCGGTTCTCACTATATCTAGTGCCAGTAATACCTACCCAGTGTGTAAGCAGCGATAGTACTTCAACTGCCTAGCTGAGTAGTACCCGTTTCCTACCTTTGTATCTGTGATGTTAAATACACTTGTTCCTTAAACCAACCTCGACTTGATTTTCTTCTTTTTACTATTGTCCTACGACACAACACTATCAATACACGAACACAAGAAGTGTGTGTATGTGGCATATACGTGTATGTGTATATGCATATTGTATGTGTCTGCTGATTTCTTATAACACTATATGTACATATGGGGAAGAAGATGAATATGCAGGCTAAGAGGAAATCGCACGCACATAGGGAAAGGAGTCATCTCTCATCAGCTCATCTGTCATCACCACCTCTCATAACAAACCTAATGGTTTTATTAAAACTTAGACAGAAATTCACTTTTGCCAACAGTCCATAAAGTAGTTCAAAGCTCACTAACAAATACAGAAAACAAACAATAAGACATTAAACCGACATAAGAAAAATGTATTCCTTTTTTAATATTTATTCTTTTTATTTGCCTGAAGAAGGTCCCGACGCCGGAAAATCGTGTAGCAGGAATATGAATAATAAAATGTAATTTCTTTATAACCAAAAACATTTGCGGTTTCTCTCTTTTTAAAATATATATTTTTCTTTTCCCTATATATATATATATATATATATATATATATATATATATATATATATATATATATATATATATATATATATATATATAATTACTATAAAGTTTTTTACGGGTAGACAATTAGAATTAAAATGATCTTTTCCACGAGGAAAATAACATCTACCTGTCTCTAAATTTGGACGTTTTATTTTTTAAAAAAATCAATATTTCTGCATATTATTTAACTTTGCCCTTACTGATTCTAACACAGAGATCTTTCGATGATCGAGGCAGAAAGATGGTACAACACATTATCTTTTAAAAACTTTGTAGCCAATAAATCATGTATTAACATAAATATCCCTGGCGCCAAATGTTATTTCCTGTGCTAAGTTGTTTTTCTATATCATAATTTATTCTATTCGACTCATATAATCCTTAACAATTATTACACGAAATGGTTCCATGTAAACAACAAAAAACAGCAAATAATGAAACCACATTAAAACCCGTCATTGATTAAAGAGATTGGCATGTAACTTTACAAAAAATAAATAAAAAATAGACTTTTAACTTTTCTATTTGTGTAAAAAATGAAATAAAAGTATGCTTTCATTTTGTTAAAGTTTTAATGAATGCAGTAAATTAATTTCCTCATTATTTTTTACTTGTGCGATTTTTCAATGCCCATGACGAAACACGTGGAAAGAGGATTAACTTAATTGAATTCTAATTAGAAAAATCTTTTTCACTTAAAGCGGATGTTTTTAATGAAAACACAAGAAAATACCAAAGAAAATACATGAAGAGAAACCATTATCCAATAGGGGTTTTGCACCTGTGATTTAATTTTTAAGTCAGAGCGATCATTTCTTCCTAGGATTCAGAACAATACTATGGCACAGAGAAAATTATTGAAGCAAAAAGATTGGGCTTAATTTCTGGTACTTTAGATTAAATTCCAAACTTTCAGAATTATAAAACTGATACTTAAACGAAGAATAGATACATTGCTACTGGCACAAAATCCAATATTGTTTGGCTGAAAACAAAGGTGGATATGTAATGAGAGCTTGAATGTTCTCAAGTTTGATTTGGAAGATTATTTCGTAGTTGTGGTAAGTGTTAATTAATGGAAGACTGTTTTATTTTGTTTTAACTTTTTTTTTGTAAACAGAAGAATTTTGTTACAAATGTAATCAAATCAAAATAAGTTTTCCTTGAATACAGCACTTTGCAGTCTTAACCATCTAAAAAAGTTTGGCTATAAAATATCGCATATATAAAAATCTTACTATAATATACTAGTACAAGGGCTCATTATAATAGAGGAAGAAAAGTATTATCCGTACATAATAAACACGAGCACTTAACAAATTTGGGGATAGTTAAATCATTTAAAGCGCCAAGAATTACAAAATTAATAAACACGATGGTCATATTAATCTTGTGGATCTGGAAATTTCCAACAATGTTACACGTCTATTCGGTACCCAAAAAATTTTTTCGCCTTTCACATTAATTTCTGGTTATTAGTTTAATTCAGAAAGATATCAGAAAAAGAAACAGTGCATAATATCAATCAGTTATGTATCTATAATTATATTTCTAAATCTGACATTACTTTTTTTTATTTAATTAGTTATAATAATCTTTATTGAGATTCCCCGAATATGCAGAGCGTTAGACGCTGACATAATGCAATATGTTTAGAATTAAATGCAGCGTCTAATTCAAATAGAAATATCAACTATAATGACATATGAATAATATAATTATATATGAATTGGGCATATATATGTATAGTGAGTGTGTGTGAGAGATGAGAAAGAGAGAAGAGAGAGATGATGAGAGATAAATATTGTCAAAAGATTGAACCTGAACGAATTGAATGGTACAACATACACATGCAATTTCAATGCCTAGTATCATATATCCATCGAAATCATGCTATCTCGATTGATTGGTGTACATCCGTAAATTTACCACGATTTCAACACGAATAATAATAATAATAATAATAATAATAATAATAATAATAATAATAATAATAAAAACACACCCAGACCCGGTTACGGAGACAGGACATGTTATAATTCTATGGGACAACACAATACACACTGACAGAACAATCAAAGCCAAGCGCCCAGACATTGTTATTAAAGATCACAAACAAAAAAAAATGCTTCCTTATTGATATGGCAGTCCCTGCAGACTGCAATGTATCTTTGAAGATATTCGAAAAGCTGTCAAAATACAAGGGTCTTGAAATAGAAATCTCAAAAATGTGGCACATGCGAACATCAACAAGCCCTGTTGTAGTTGGAGCCTTAGGATTGGTTTGAAAATATTCCAGTAGACTAATTGAAGGGATCCCTGGAAGTCCATGCCTCAAAGAGATAAAAATATTATTCTGGCAAGTACAGCCCACACATTACGAAGGGCTTTATCTATGATTTTTTTTTTTGCAGTGGAAAGTGTCATGATGCCCTTTCTAACCTTAGGTCCATGGGCGGTTCCCGGAAAGAAATGTGTAAACGCCAGATATCAAAGAAAATAAAAATAATAATAATAATATCATAAAAGACAAGAAATTCAGGAAGTGTAGGCTTGACATCGTAGTACCCATATGAGAGAAACACCTTTATAAAAATTATCAAGAAATTTGTCTCAATATAGAAGGACCTGGAGATCGAGATTAACAGGATGTGGACACTAATGACCGTGACCGTACCAATAGCGGCTCTTGAGAAAAGTTATAGACAATATTACTAACAGTGTCGCAGGTAACATCATCATAAAAGTTGCCCAGTAAATCGTCCTACTAGTAACATCCCATATACTGCTATCAATTAAATGACAATTCTCCTATAGGGGCAAATGACCATAGTTGGGACCCGGTTCTACAGGATACAAAGCAGGAAACATAACACACGAACAATATTAATAATAATTCTAAGCAATGATTAAACCTAACGACGTCGACTCTATTCAAAACGAAATAACCAAGTATATCAGAAAGACAAATACAATAACGTCTTTGGCATGGAAAATATAATGAATTATTATTGATGGAGCGGATATTACAAATCAATCTTGCTATGAAAAAAAAGCTATATTGTTCGTTAATAAATTGCAGTGATGATAGCAAAGTCATACAAGCAAATTAAAAACAAACCGAGCAAAGAAAATATGTCCCAAAATCTTTATGCGCGTGCGCGTAATTAGAAACAGTAAATAAAAAGAATGATGGTGATGTTCCAAAAACAGGACTTTTCCGTGGCCCATCAGCGAACGATACAATGAAACATGTTAGGATTTGATGGTACGTCAGTAATAGATCAACTGAAAGAAAAATCACACAGGATTATTTCATATAAAATGAGAAAATATTTAAAAAATATAAAATATAAAAATAAGATAAACAGATATGGAAAACCTTTCTAAAAATAAAGATGTGAGACATCAAGGACATCACTGCATAGTTTTGACAACATTCAATATTGGTTTTTAAAATAGTTTAAAATAAATTAATTTAAACACGAACCAAAATCTGTGGCAGTAAACTGTAATCAAAACTTAACATCTACAATATAAAAGGTCTCTATGTCAAAGGTGCAAAATTATGTACACAATCTGGCGGACATTGTCAGAAATATGAATACGCACAAACTTGTGCGCATAGATAGATAGATAGATAGATAAATAGATAGATAGATAGATAGATAGATAGATGAACGGATGACCATTCGTGATGACATAGTACCTAGAAAGACTATTGGGCCACAAACTCGCTCCCGATACCAAGAAGAATACGTACTATTGGAGCATTGCTAGGATACAGGTAAAATTACCTGTACCGCTACAGGAAGTAATTGACTCCTCCTTGTATCCTCTATATTTATAGGAGGGGGGTCATATATAAAGTTGATTACTGTCAATGGGAGATGCCCAGACCTCACACTCCAGTCTTGCTACAGGCGTCTCCAATCCATTGTGTGTGATGAATTATTCTCCAGGCTCCAAACTTTCTCCAACAAGGCGGGATGTGGCATGACTGTTGCTGCTCTACAGATAGTTCGACGGAAAGCGCTCGAATTAACTGCATTCACTGTTCAATCCATCACGGCAAGAAAACGCAGTGCTACTTAGATAATATGAAACCGCCATATTCCCACTGTATTCAATTGATGATCAGTAAATTCCATTATAGCAGCTTCCCGAGAAAAACTGTCCTGTGGAACAGACTCACATCTCCGATCACTATAATCTTAACCTTTTCATGGCTAGGTTTAAGCGTTATTTTCTACCTCTATACACACAAAAGGATTCATAACCTGACCTTTAACCTCGAGTGACATTGCGGTAAAAATGATAGATGCATACATTTGAAAAAAATATACAAGGTAACCAAAAAAGTTCTGTCATTTTTTTTATTAGTTGCAATTATTTTCAAATTCAGACAGCCGGAAGTAAGAACATTAGACGTTATTAAAAACACGAGGACCGTTCCCGGCCATTAGTTATAAGCCGGACAGCTGTGAGAAGGATGGAAGTGTCTAGAGATCTCGTTCGGGGCTGTTTGCTTTACGACTTCAAAGTGGGCTTATCAACAGATTCATCAAGTCGCCGCATATGTCAAGCGTTTGGGGATAGTGCTGTGGATTAACGTACTGCAAGGGGTTGGTTTCGAAAATTCAAGTCGGGCGATTTGTCTCTACATGATCAGCCTCGCAGTGGACGACAACAGGTCTTGAATGACGGAGTCATGAAGGCAGCCATTGAATAGGACAGTAGTCTAACGTGTAGTGAACTTTCAAGATAGGTGAACGTTTCCGATGAAACAGTTAGACTTTACCTGCACCGCCTAGATAAGACGTACAAACTGAGCAAGTGGGTTCCGCAAACGCTGTTGGAGGTCCACAAGGGACAACGAGTGGCAGCCTGCGTATCGCTGCTTTCTCGCCACCGTACCGCATCCTTATTCAATCGAGTGCTTACCAGTGATGAAAAGTGGGTTCTGTACGAAACTCCCAAGCGTTCCAGACATCTGTTGTTTCCTCAGCATGCTGTCCCTCACACCGCAAGACCGCCTATGCACCCACGCAAGATTATGCTTTGTATATGGTGGATACAAGTGGTTCATTATGAACTACTTCCAACGGGCCAAACGGTCACTGGAGCAACGTGTGCAACAGGCATTGCGTCAGAAGGAGCCAGCACTGGTGAATCGCAAAGGTTTGTTTTTCCTCCATGACAACGCCAGGCCACATGTCGCGCGAGTGGTCAGGGATACCATACAGCAACTTGGGTGGGAGACTTTGTGCCATCCACCTTATTCACCTGACCTTACGTCATCCGATCACCACGTCTTCCACTCCCTGGATAATCATCTTCGTGGAAAATCCTTCACCAATGAAGCAGACTTGCGCAAAGCCCTTACGGACTTCTTTGCGTCAAAACCCCCCGAGTTCTACCTCAAAGGCATTGAACAGCTGAAGACTCGTTGGTGGAAGGTGCTGGATGCCGATGGTGATTACTTCGAAGACTAAAAATGTTACATATACTGTGAAGCGTTTTCATTTTCTTCTTTAAAAACGGACATAATTTTTTTGGTTACCTTGTAGATAGATAGATAGATAGATAGATAGATAGATAGATAGATAGATAGATAGATAGATTTGGACAAACTTTTCATAGATACCTAGAGATATTTCAACAAACTCTGAATCTATATATAGAGAAAGATATTTGAACAAACTTTAGATAGACATTAACAAAAATTGAATACAAAATAGTTATTATCAAAGCTAGCTAGCTTAATAGATAGATAGATAGATAGATGTAGGTAGGTTTAATAACTTTACATTGATTTGAAGAAACATTAGTTAAATAGATAGATAGATAGATAGATAGATAGATAGATAGATAGATAGATAGATAGATAGATAGATACAGTTGAACAAACTTTAGACATGTTTGAGCAAACATTAGATTGATTTGAACAATCAAGATAGATTTGAAGAAACATTTGATAGATATATCGATAGATTTGAAGAATCCTTGGATGGATAGATTTGAAGAAACTTTTGATAGAGAGATAGATAGATAGATAGATAGATAGATAGATAGATAAGGAAAACATTTTAATAGATAGATAGATAGATAGATAAGATCTAATAAAGGTACACTATTCAATGATTCGCAATCAGCTATTATTATTTTGAACTGACACTATTATGCTTTATGTTCGGCTTAGTAGTCACTTTAATGAATACTTCACTCATTGACCATTTTATATCTATGGCTCTATTGTGCCAAAACTAGTCTATTGAATATCTCTTTCCTTCTTAAACTATGTTCTGTGTAGTCACTTAATACAGACTGAAAAGATCAATGAATTGTAAGCGTAGAAATGGCAGATTCCACGGTGGGCACAGCACAGATCGGAAACATTGCAAAATGTCAGAGACTTGCTGGTGAAATAACAGTAACAGCTGAAAGGTAGAAACTGGCTGATAACTCTCTATATTTCAAAGACCAACTGAGTAGCGTAACATAATCATCGAGCAGATACTGAATTTTCTCCTTTCACAATTCTGAATGAAACGGTGCGTTTGTAAATGTCTATAGGATCTCAAGAACACCCAAGAACTGACTGGAACACATCTATCCGAGCCATTACTAAAGATGTTGCTTAAAGTTCTTCAAACGTCCAGTATCAGTTTTATTGCCATGGATCATTGTTGCCATATCTGGAAGAGAACTGTGTAATTCATTCTTCTCCGCTTCGACAGAGGTCAGATGAGTTTACGTGGCCGTGTGGGCGATTACTCCTTTTCAACCAAAGAACCCGTTCACAGAGAGGGAATGCTGAAGGCTAATCATTATTTTCATTGCGAAAATGCATAGCAGCTACCTTATTTATTTCTTCTATCAGTTCAGACCCCTACGTCAGACCACATACACCGAATTGAACAATCCTTATTCCTTTCATACGTACAAAAAGATTCTTCTCGAGCAGCACGCTAAAACAATATGCAAGGGCTAACGGTTATTTCTTTCTGCCTATCCTCATAATTTGTACATACTTCGCATTCTTTTGTCCAGACAATAATCGCTGTGCCTTGATTGGTTATTGAGACTTCAGAATAGGCGCTTTTAATTAAAGCAAATAAAATATTCCATAGAAAACGCCATCATGCACGTCTCCCTTAATGTTCGAAAGTGTCAGTGTAGCGATATTTTTCTGAGTGCATTTGCGCAAGACACCTTGACACAACCGCTGGCGACATATTGTGTGATGACGAAAATTATGACTCCTTGCTCCTGGCTTTATTTATTGAGGAATCGCTAAGCAACGCCTTATAGTAAATTTCCTTCGCCACATTCAAATAGGCTTCCTCTAACAGCAAATCGAGCTTCTCTTTCATCAGAATAATGCCAAGTCACACAATGATCAGCGACTTAAAATGGTTAGCATGATGATCAAAATATTCTTGGTAAACAATTTCGTCAGTCCAATCCCCATTGCATATGTATGATACATGATAGGATAATAACAAATGAAGTTGTGTCAGTGTCAGCCAGTATATTATTAAATTAAACCATCTGAGTTGTCACGAAAATTATTTCATGCTTTATTTTCATGATGGTTATCAGCTCAGTGAAGTGGATTCAAATGTAACATGGCAAGCGACTCGGTTGCCACTGAACGAGATCAGACCTTGATAGATTACCTTTTAGAAAAAAAAGAGGACAAAAGAAAAAACAATGTTTCTATAAGACAGTGGTCACTATCAGCGGAGAACACAGAGAGACAGTGGGCCCACGAAGAGTAACGAATGAAAATCTCGCTGCGACGCGAAAGGAAAGACACGTATCTTAGACTGTTCCTTACCTCGCTAGATTTCTGCATCCATCTTCTATAGCAGGAGGTTACAACCAACATAAAATATGCTTACTGAAAAACGTCTCGTTGTTTTATTTCGTGGGTGACGATTTGGTGAAAGAGTTATTTTCTTAAGCCATAAGCGTTTGACTGGAAGAAGCTGAACACTGAGAAGGAACCTGGTGCCTGGTCTGAATTGCAACGTTACATTTACGCGTTAAGTTAACCTACCAACAATTCGTGCCGTTTTGCGTCAACAGTTGAAAGAGGAAACGAGTAAAACATCGCAGGATTCTATTCGCCATCTGTACAATCATAAGTGTAGGAATGCAGGCTTATATGTCTGCTCAACTAGTATCTACAGTGTATAAATGTGGGACCTCAGAACTGTTGATACGCGCTTTATTTGGAACCCGAGATCTGGGTATATTATCATTAACTCTAATCCAGCTATATTACATTAATATCTAACGTTGAATATATCACACCATTTAGTGGGTTGCAATTTTATTTCCCATCTGTGCAGATAAGAACATTGGTTTGGTAAGAGCACATATGATGAAACACAATAAAGAAAAACACAAATTATCGGAGGTTTCTTTTCCAGATTCATGATGTGATTGCTAAATTATCGCCGTATTAAATTTTTAATTTCACACATGCGTGTTTTTTTTTCATTTTGTCGAATGCACATTACAGAAGGGTCACTAAAGAAGTGCACCATGACGCAATAGATTTCGCCAGAAAATTTGAAACGGCATTCTGTACTGCTTGGCATTCGCACTGGAATCTCCAATACCAACATTTCAGAGTGTTTCAATGTCAAATAGAAGATAGTGCAGAATATTCGGAAAGAGTTAGATGAGTCTAATGGTGATTACGAATGTACGGCAGCTCTGAAAAACACTCTAATAGTTCTGGTAATAAAAGAACTCTCGAATTTGCTGGTGAGTGCCCGAGACTCAACAATGAGGCCTACAAGTGCCTTAAGCAGGTAGTGCAGCCCTGGTTCAAGTGGGAGGATACTGGAATAACCCATGTCTGGCAACATGACCCTGCACCATGCAAGACAAGCAGCAGATCCCAGTCACGGCTGTCAGACAGTTTCTCCGACCATATCACCCCTTACATCTGGCCACCTTACCTCCAGACTGCAACCCCGTTGATTATTATGCGTGGAGGGGAGGGCAGTTGAATGAAAGACCAAAAAACTGCTTGTAATACCAAAAATGAACTGAAGGCAAGCATTATGGAAACATTCACCAACTTAAACAAGGAGACCGTCCAGACGAAATGCAGGAGATTCCGTAGTCGTCTGGAGGCCGTAGTTGAAGTCAATGGTGATTTTATTGAACATAATTTACTCTTTAGCATTGCAAGATATTTTTGCGTAAATTTGGTAAATATATCGGTTAAAATGGGATGCCGGATTTATTTTCATTCCTGCGTAATTTAGATGACGATTTATCCATCGCACACAGTCCATTAGAACAAACTTAATTGCAAATCCGGAATAACTCAACAGTAAGGAAAGTATTAAGAAACAGGAAGTTTTCGTAAGAAAAGTGTACTAAACTGTTATTTAATACCGCCCCACCTATATGGCAGTAAATTCTGGACAATCTCTTGACTGTTAAAGAAGAGATTTGAGGTAACCTATTTGTAGTTCTACTGGAGGATGCTGAGAATATCAATGATTGAAAATGGAAACAAAATGGATACGTATACTTTTGTTACACTATTTACATTGATCGGATTGTTGTCCTCATCTTTCTTGTCATATTCACGACATTTCGGCCGTTATATATCAATCACCTGAAGAAGGCCGAAATGTCTTGAATATGACAGTAAAGGTGAGGACAACAATCCGATCAATGTAAATAGTGTAAATAATAAGAAAGATGCATTTAATATTCCTAGACCTCTTAATGAGGAAAGAGTGTTTGGAAAAAGTGAAACTTACAGGACATATTCGAGACAAGAGGTACAGTGGAAAATGGTGAATAGCATAGCTAATGAGCTTCTGTAAAGGCATAGACATAAGGGTTCGGAAAAAGGGCAAAAAGAACAAATTTATTAAGAGCTACAGAGGATAGGATGTTGTGGTGAGCTATGATCGCCAACATCCTGAAAGGGAATTGCACATAGAAGAAAACGATATTTTATATGCTATAAATTGTTGATAGCGTGATAAATTTATTAGCCACAGAAAGTGATTTTTCTCGAGAAAAGGCACTTTATATCAACCATTGAATAAAACGATATCTCTGTTTATGATGCTTATGACGTGTATGTTTCATTTTTCTATGTGGTAAAGGTATGATCAGTTGCGTTTTCAAAAATCTGTTAATGCTGTTTTGTAAATGAACGAATGATTTTACCCTTTACGAATCACATTTATGTATACAACCAAATATGATATAAGTGTGGATCGGTGTGTAAAAAACACAAATGCACGCATCCTCTATGCTTCCTTCTGAAATATTGCACTCCTAAGTGGTTTAATATCACACTTCCTGCTGTGGATAAGACTGCATTAAATTATTTTCTTTTGATTCAATTAAGGAACGGAATACTCGATCGATTCCCGTAGTAAATCTTCTCAAAATGTCACAATACAACATGAATACAACATGAATTTTCCCCTCGACGCTTTCTAAGACTCTTGAGACTATTTATGAAATAAATCTTTTAGAAAATCGAAATTCCTATTTGAATACAAAGCAAACCTTATAAATAACATTCTCTGCTAAAATATATTATGCAAATTAAGTTTCTGCGAATTTCGTTGATATTAAACAATAGTTGTAGGTATTTTTTCAGTCTATTCTCATTTCTGCAATACAGTTCAAAAGTCTAAAGACATCCCCAGAATTAGTATTGGACCTTCTTAACAGAAGAGTGAAAAAAAATGAAAAAGAGCTATTAGAGTCATTAAAAGAAGAACGGAATCAATTATCAAACATATATTGTGAGACTTTTGCAACGAATGCCAAAACTCTCAAGGCAGAAGGAGGATATTTTGATGAGAGCAAAATGTAATCATAAAATTCTTTTTTGTGATAATGAAATTTCTAATAAAAATTCATGTCTCACTTTTTTAAACATGTATATTAACTTTCTCTTATTTTAAGTACAAAACGCCAAGGCCAGTTTAAAAATAAAATTCCACATGTGGTCTCAAACCTTTGAACTGTAATTTACATAACCAATATACCAGATAAGTTTCAGTTTATTTTATTTCGTCTTATATAACCTATAAAAGTTTGAAGGAGGTGCAGCCTAAATCTTATTTAAAGGTAAATGAGGAAAGTGTTGACTATCGAAACATGTTTGCTGAACATATACTCAATTAACATATATATATATATATATATATATATATATATATATATATATATATATATATATATATATATATATATATATATATATATAAATATATATTTCTCTGTCTTGACCGACCATCTACACAAGCTTGTTAGGTAGTTTATGCGATTCATTCATATGCCATTCTTACATTCAAAATGTCCCTGAGGGTTATATTTTATAGGCACTCTTTCCTCATTAGTTGCCTACGATATTTCAACCTCTCTTTTTGATGCCAACTATGTGCCCCTTTTGTTTTAATTTACTCTAAAATATTGTCATTGATTACATGATTAGTTCATGATATTCTCGACATCTTTCTGTGGAAACCACAATTCTCTTGCCTCTAGTTAAATTATGGTTGTATTATATTATGTTACTAATGGCACCTTTGTATTCTGTAACAATCATCATTCTATCATCGATTTTGGTTATCTTACCTGTTAGTCATTATATGGCCGGTATATATGATATCTTAGATATTCAATTCTTTAAGATGTTTTCCATTCTCATATAAGTACTCAACAGAGTATGGCCGAAAGTTTTGTATTGGATGATTATCTTGAAAAGCTGGATATATTTCATTATGTTGGAGTCTTCGTTACATTTTTTTGAAAATTGGCGATAGTCAGTTTTGCAGAAAATAAATCAGCGTCAATGTTATGTATAGAAACATACGCTTAAAGCGACTTAACACTCATTTGTGGCACGCAGTAATATCATGTTGTCACCTAAGTTGTATTGGTTGCCTATTTGTACAAATTAGACGACACATAGACTTACCATTAGGTCTATCCAATATAGCCCAAGATTAATTGTTTGATTTAGTTTTTAGAAATATATTTTATTTATTATTCTGCATTTTTACATAATTGAAGTTTGCTTATTGTTTTTTTGTTTTTGTTTTTTTTTCCTACCGAGGTTTTTATTATTCTGAATTTTTACGTAAATCTGACATTTTGGTTGCTTTCCTACTGAAGTACTTTATTATTCTGCACTTTTACTTAAGTGTTACTTCGTGGTTGATTTTTTACGGATGTTTTTATCATTTTGTATTTTATTTAAATATGTTTTTGTTGCTGTCCTACCGAAGTTTTTATTATGCTGCATTTTTCTTAAATGTTTTTTGTTGATTTTTAATGGGAGTTTTTATTATTCTGTTTTTTTACTTGCAGGTTGACTTTTGCTTGCTTTACTACCGAGGTTTTATTATTCTGTTTTTTTTTTTTTAGTTTTATTTTTTATTTCTTTACATAACCGTCTTTCCTATTGATTCCTTAAGAACAATATTTGAATATTTTGTGGGTATATATGATTTTAAAAAGTTCAAAAAATCTAACGGATTCTATTATGAATCGATCCAAAATACATAGAGATATAATGTTGATTAATACAATACCACATAAACATGAGTGGATTGTTATTTTCTTATTCAATATTGATATTGGATAGATTATCATAGTATACCATTCAATGGTTTTTTTTCCGAGATTTACTTTGTTTCAAATTTAACGTGATTCTTTTGAGCCTCAATCCTTTTCAGAGATTTTTTACCAGGAATATTGTTTTCCAATCTTGTATACAGGAATCCTTCGATTAGTGCGACTAATGTGTACATCAGTAACTATAAAAATCAATTTTAAGTTAATATGGTTAAAGTGAATAATGTTTTACCGCACTAATTAGCGTTATGCAAGCACTAACCGAATTTTGCTATATAAAAAATATAACGCATTAATCGAATGCGGCTTAATAATGGGATGTCTGTATTTAAAAAAAGGGATTCATTCCATTCATATATATTTAGAAAATGGATCTATTTAGAAATTATATTTAGTACAAAGTATTATTCCATCAGTCAATTTTAGTTTCATAAAATGCGATACTTGACTATTTCCATTAAAGACTTAAATTCTAAACAAGTCGTTAGTTCTGAATTAGTTATTTCCATGATTGACCTGAACTCTGTTCAAAATTGACTATTTTCATGAAGAAACTAAACTTCCAATCAGGCATCAGGTTCTGCAGCTTTGAATACATCATTAAAATTATTGTATGTAAATACATTTTCATCTATTATCCAACAAACCTATATGATTCCCTCAGTAGTTTTTCTGTATTTATATTTGCAGCATTACATTTTTATATATTTTCTTTTTGGCCAATCTGGTTATTTTTTAATATTTATCAATCACTTTTTTTTCATTTATTTCTTCTGATCTTGCCAAACATTCCAATTTATTTTTTTTTGCTATTTTTGCAAGACGTCATTTCAAATTTTATGTAATTGTAAAAGCTGTGTTTTTATCATTTAGTAACATGCCTTGTTTCTCTTTGAGTTTATATTGTCCCGACAACACATGGTAATCTCTATAGAGCTGATATTATAAACAAGCATTGATAAGTCTATATTTCTGAGATTAGGTATTACGTATACTATTTACATTATTCGGACTATTAACCTCATCATTGTCGCCATGTTTACCACAACATTTCAGACGTTGTATGCTCCGAATATCGTTGGAATGTCGAATTGAACCCTTTATTTCGTTCACTGGGATAGATTGTTCTAGTTCCACGTCTAATGGATGTCAGTTATCTCCTGTGAAATCCCGTTTGAAATTTCTCCGCTGCTTTAACCAAGTATTGAACTCAAACTCTGTGTTCTGACACTAGATCTGACGGACCACTTTATCCACATGCGTCCTTGAAGACATCTGTGTATGAATTATCCTTATTACTGGTTCCAATATTGTATTCATTTCTATGCTTGGTCGGCTCAAGAGATTTTTGTGGGATCAAGTTGAGATCATAGACAAAGAATATCATTGGTAAATTCGTAAACTTAACGAATCAGCACATATGCTAGGCCGAAACGTTGTGATAAACATGGCGACAAAGATGAGGACAATAGTACGAATAATGTAAATAGTGAAGCATGGATAACTGTAATTTTATACATAGAAAGAGTAAATCAATCCTCAAATATCATTAGAAAAATATCCACGAAAAACATTATTACTAATACTTCAAATTAAACATATATTAAAATATAAAATTAATATGGAATATTTATCATATAACTTGAAATATATCCTGAAAATTTCAAAATATATTGTATACTATGAATGTAAAAGTTGTATGTAACTAACACATGTAATAGAATTCGATAGTGCATAAAATGCTATCAAATTTATCTTTACAATTTTTATATTCCGTGCTAATAGGAATTTATAATTGAAAAACAAGTTGGATAAAATAAGTAAAGGTTTATTGTAAAAAAAAAAACAGTACAATAAGAATAAAGATAAAAGTTGTGCACAATGTCGTCGCAAGTTAATCCATTAATGAGTGCTACTATTGGAAGGTCGGTAGGTCTCGCGTAAGACTGGGTCGTACTCAACCGATCTCAGCTAGAAATATTTACCAGCCTCATCACGAGGTAGGTGGCACAAAGCCGAATTTAATATGGGGAAATCCAAGCCTATAAGCCCAGTCAAAAATTCCCCGTAACTGCACATAAACGAGTTCGGGTCTGTCTATCTCCCCGGACGTGACTCTGCCCTTTGGAATAGCCTCGTCCCGGTTCCTCTCTGCCCGAAGGCAGAGAGTTCGACAACGGCTAAGATCTGAGTAACAGATCTCAGCTAGATTCTGCAGTCCATTGACTTACAAATACTTATAAGCATTTACTACCTATAGTGTAGTCATTCACGGGGGTGACATGTTAATCCATTACATCAACAATAAATTTTAAACCTGAACACCAACGTATCAACTTTAGTCGTATTTGCGTATTTCCCTAGATTCACTTCTTGTTCAACATACATCGATTTGACAGCATTTTATTTCATCAATTAGTTTTAAATGCTAAGAATATTTTCAGTTAATATGTTCAAAAAGAGAGAAATGGCGATTTCTTAAGAATGGTGATCTACTTAAAATTATGCAAAGGCCTATAATTTAAACATAGAGATCAATTGTATGAGAACAATTCAGTAACTGTCCAAGTTAGTTCAGATTCTAAAATTCAAATGATCACCGGGAGACAAGATCTAATTATCTTACAAAAGACAAGAGGATGTGACAGATAATGGATGTCGCCGTTCCAATAAGTTAGAGAGTGAAACGGGATAACTTAAAGAAACTTGATAAATAGCATTAATGGAAAACTTGGAAAGGTGCATAATTGCTTTATGAGATTTTGAAAGAACTGAATATCCCAGAAATAATTAAAACCACAAAGACAACAACGGCGCTGAAATAAGCACAAATACTGAGATGAGGGCAAATATAATGAGCGGATTTACAGTAATTTGCCAGTCAGTTATAATCACGAGATATCACCGGTGTAAGAATCAGATTATTATCAGTACAAATAATACTAATAACGACAATTATTATTTTTCTTTTATTTCCTTTGATTTCTGGTATGTACACATTTCGTTCCGGGTCCCGCCCAGAGACCTAAGTTTAGAAATGTCATCATGACATTTTCCACTGATCAATTAAAAAAAAACACAACAATATTTTACACAGATAATAATCCTTCGTAAGTTGCGAGCTGTACCCAGGAGAACAATTTTCTGTATTTCCTTAAGTCATGGCTTCCAGGTATCCCTACAATTAGTCTACTGGAATCTTTTCCAACCAGTACGAGGGTTCAAAATACAACAGGTATTGTTGATGTTCCCATGTGCCACATTTTTGAGATTTCGATTTCATTACATTATTATTATTATTATTATTATTATTATTATTATTATTATATCATTTGATTTCAGTCGTATACACATTTCATCCGGATCCCAACCAGAGACCGTAGAGCAGAAGTGGCTTCATGAAATTCTCCACTAATCGTTTATGTAAAAAAAAGATCAAACAAATTTTACATAGATAAATCTCTTAGTAATATGTGAGTTGTACTTATGAGTAAAATATTATGCATTCCTTTAAGGAAGGAACTAATAGGAATCCTTTCGCTGTGTCTATCGGAAATTTGTCCTATCAATCTGAAAGTTCCAACTATAACTGGAATTATTAATGTCCTCATGTGTCACATTTTTGACATTTCTACATCAAGTTACTTGTATTTTGATAGTTTTTGAAGGTATTCAAAGATACATTACAATCTGCATGGGCCACATTATCAATAAGAAAGCACATTCTGTTTTTGTGTTATTTGATCACGATGTATGGGTGATTAGCTTTGATTGTTTTGTCTGTCTGTATTGTAAATCACATAAAATTAATACAGATCCTATCTCTATAACCGGGCCTGGGTTATACCAATTTCTTGCAGTTCTCTTCCCGTTAAAGCTGCAGATTTTCCAGTGCAGATATTAGCTCATCTGACTGTGCCGAGTTTTATATTCAGTGGGTGCTAACACTGTGGAACCTTATGCAAGATGGTCAGTTGTTTCTGGATATTTATCACAGAGTCTGCATTTCGCGTTAACTCAGTTTTTCGGTATGTATGCTGGGAAGTTGCTAGTTAGGAAGAATGTGCACTGTGCAGTAAGAATAACACCTTCTGATTCAGTTTTAAATTCTGTACTACGCAACCACTTATGGCTACGGGATTTTATATCATCTTCTTCAGTATGGGCAGAGTATTGACCATGAAGCGCCATATCTTGAATCATTTCTGCATTTGGCACATTGCAATTGCTTTTTGTTTAGACCATTTACCGATGCGGTAGGTATATTATGGTTTATTTGCACTTTTTCATCGACTTGAAACCTCCTTATGAATTTTTAGGTTTCCTTTATAACTGATTAAAATTTCTTATTTCTGTCATATTCTTTGACACATCATCATCATCATCATCATCAAGGCTTCCGTAGTTTATGGACATATACAGACGATCACCATCACCGTTAGGATGATGCATGAGTTGCCAAGTGTGAGGCTTTCTCGTTTTGACATGATTCGCTTAATGTGAGTTATGGTCCAGTTAAGGATGTTGTAACTATATTGCATCACATGGACAACCAAAATGTTTATGACTAACTCTCTGTTGTTGTTATTATTATTATTATTATTATTATTGTTGTTGTTGTTGTTGTTGCTGTTGCTGTTGTTGTTGTTGTTGTTGTTGTTATTATTATTATTATTATCATCATCATCATCTCTGATATTATTGTGCTATGGTCAATGTAAATAAAATATTGGTAAGTAATCGATGGGAATTTATTAATTAATACGAATGCATATATATGAAGTGGATAATGACAATTAAATACCAGGGGGTTAATTATTTAAATACGAAGCTCTTTTCAGTTATTTAATTTAATTAAATATAATTTAAATTTCTTCTTTGAAATGGAGTCCCGGTGATATTTGGAATATAATGGCCTAAAGCCGATTCGAATTAAAAGAAAAACTTATTTCTGCATAGAAATAAACTTTTTCCCGGACATTCATAAACATTGGCACGTTTTTCGTCACTTATCTACATCGTGTGTCAGAAAAATGTAGACAACACATTTAAACTTATTTACATTATTCGGACTATTGTCCTCATCTTTGTCGCCATATTTATTACAAGGTTTCGGCCGTTGTATGCTTCGGCCTTCTTCAGGTGTTTGGAATGTCAAACTGAACCCTTCATTTCGCTCACTGGTGTAGACTGTTCTAGTTCCATGTGCCTTGTTTAATGCATGTCACTTATCTCATGCTAATGTCTTTCTGTAAGTCCACCACTGCCTTAACCGGGTATTGAACACACACTCTTTGGGTCCTGTCACTGGATCTAACTAACGCCTTTATCCACTGCGCCATGTGACAGATACATTTAAACTTCTCTTTAAAATCCAATATTTGTCCTAGATATGTGTTTCGAAATATACTAGTACAATTTAGACAACTGGATTTTCTAAGAGTAATGCATAGTTCTTGCTCAAAACATAATGCAAAAAGGGTTTATGTGTCCACACTAGCATATGATGTGAATAGACAAACTAATTCTAGATCAGTTCAAAGATACAAAAACTGACTGAATGTTAGATATGAGATTAGATTAATATCACAATCCTCTTCTTATATTTAATAGTAGTCAGTCAAAGATAGATTCCAGAATTAGTCCTTTTTGTTCATCCATACCAAAAATAATACTAGTTGCTGAAAAGTAAAAATAAAATAGAATTGTTTTAATAAAGGTCACACTTGAAAATGGCATTAAACGATTCTTCAAAGATAATTTTATAATAGAAACACTTGTGATAAACAACGACAACAATTTCAAAATCTCACTGTAATATAAAAAGTAGATTATTTAAAAATAAATATTAATTGTATTCTTTTTTGTTCAGTGTGAAATTAAAAGAAAATGTGTTTTATTACATTGTGCCGACGTTCTAAACATTGAATTATTTTTGGTAAGATGCAGGAGGAATTATCCGTCTCTTAACACTTGATCTTGCATAATTTATTTTTACTGAAATAATATCTTCAGGGATTTTGAATAAAAAAAATGGAAGAACACTTCACAAATTAAGAAAATACACACGAGATGTCGAAAAGGGATGGGTTGAATGATACGTTTCAAAACTCTTGAAGTACTCGAAAGAAATAAACCATTCCATTTAATATTTCGATGTAATTTTGAAATTCATTCCGTTGTGTTTCTTCATGAAAATTCTCAGAATTACGACGGAATTATTCCATTCGCAGAAAAAATACTTTACTGTTATCTTCTTAGATCTATTCTTTGAAGAAATGTTTTTCATATAACATTATTAAACTAACGCAGTTACATTTACGCTATATTTTTCTTTGGTAGCACAATAAGGCATTCCACTCTATTTATTTATTAGTCTAAGTTTAATAAAAGAGCATAGAATAAAAATATATATCCATAAAATTTTCTTGAGTAGATACGTATTTTTAAACATAAATAACAAATTCTTTATTATTACACTGTTGGTCTTCCATACTTCTTTACATTTTATTTTTACCTGATTGCAATCTTTTTTAGATTAGATGTAGAATTATAGTATTTCTATGTGTCCTTTGACATTATCATGTGTACATAAAACGTTATTTTCATTCTATTTTAAGTAAGAGGTAAGCATTACTTTTAGAAAATTAACATCGAAACACATCTTTAGATGAAATATTGGATTTTAAGAGAATTTTCAATTTGTCTATTTTTTCGTTTGCATGTACAATGGCAGCTCGAAATGTCAATGAGTGACGAAAAACCGTGCTGACGTTCTAAACATACCTAAAATTCTATTTATATACGGAAATTATTTTTTCTGTTAATTCGGATTACCTTATATCTATCATATTTCAAATAGAAGCGAAATTTAAGTTGAAAGAAGGCATTTATTTTGTCATTTAAATGCGTTTTTCTCTTTTTATAGAAGCTTTATGACGGTATATATTTTATACGATCTAAGTTTCTTCTGTGTAGTTTAGGTGCAAAACTTAAAACACACTTCTTTAGAGGTTTCTTCATATAAAGCTTAGTTAAATAGAATACTAGTAACACCTAAGTATGAAATCCATCAAATACGTAACCGTAGCAGTATCAGAAACCATTTTTAGAGATCGACTATTCCCTGGGGAATAGATTAACATTCTTCTTAAGTGTTACTTCACAAAACTCGGGTCTTATCGGATAGTATGAGTCCCCCCCAAAAATGACCTTTCGTCGATTTTAAGCTGATCCGGTGTTACCTAGCTAATAACATATTTAGTTTAAACCCTACAAGCCACCTACGTATTCTCCGTATAGTATAGCATATACTTAATATGGTTACATTTCTGAAAGGAACCTTGAAAAAATACGCTTTTTTGAGTTCTTATTCATATAAAATCATATCTTAATGGATACTCGGGAACACTAGCCGTGCAATATATCGAATAGATGATCCTCTTTATGAATCTACGTTTGAAATACCTGATATCCTCTGTAGAAACGTCTTTAAACCTTGTTGAGCAATTTACCTTGCTCCTTACTGCAATTAAAATTTAATTAAACCTTATCAATTCCAATTCTCATGAAAACCGACATTGGCGTTAAGCGTTTTATAAAAACCTGTTTTTTAGACGTTTTACTAGATTCGATATTCAAATTTATTTATCATTTATTTAAATTTATAATTGATCCATTTAAAATCTGGTCGATTCATATTTAAAATTATTCGAATTTAATTTACTTCTGAGTGCCATATAGCCTTTGTTCTGTTTCAGGATGAAATTTGACTGTGTAATGATCAAGTTTCCCTTGCGTTCCGAAATAATCTGGACCTCTACCCTGTGTAGCATTTATGTTGGCACCAAAATGAAGAATATTTTCTCTGAATTTGTCTAAACTATATTATTGAAAAATAATTCATATGAAATGCATGTTCATGACTAACTGAAATTTTATGAGCAATCTTCGCAGACTTTATTAGAACGTTTAATTGTAAAGTATAAAATGAGTGCATTTTTACTGAATATATATATATATACATAAAGAGCTTCGTGGGATTCCTACGTTACAGTTATTATCATTATTCTTATTATTTGTGAACGTTATGTTTCTTCGGAGTAATGGATAGAGGCCCGGATTGAGGAATCGGAGAGCTGAGTTTGAAAATAAATAACAGGACAGACACGGTTCTATAGCCTTGGATGGCAACTAGTCTACGACAGAAAGACATGGCAACCTACTGCAGTAAAAATTCTGCCTCGTCAGTCATCTATCGAAAGATACATGATCGCCTAAGTGTGTATCTCGCATGGCACATAAGTGACTGATTATGTTTCCTGTTTGTATCCTGTCCAACCTATGGTCTTTAGGCCCCACAGGAGAATTCTCATTTAATTGATAGCACTTTTTCTTAGTATATGTAATATTTCTAGTGGGGCGATTTTCTAGGCAACTTTTATGTTGATGTTACCTGGGACACCGTTGGTAAAAATGTCCATTTCTTTCCCCACGAGGACCAGAGTTCCGATTAGTATTGATACAGTTTCAGTCTTGATTCTCCACATCCTATTAATCTCGCTCTCAAGGTACATGCATTTGGACGATTTCGTGATAATTTCCATGGAGGTGATTCTCTGAGATATTACTGTTATGTCAATAAGCACAGATTTTTTGAATTTCTTGTATTTTATGATAACATCAGGTATCTTGATTTTTATTTCCGTCAGTTTTAATTGTCATGTTCCAGAGGATAGTTACCTCGTTATTTTGGGTAAATGTGTCTGGTTGGTGCTTGTACCATTTCGTTATGGTTTCGATTTTGGGCTTCCTTCATGTGTTCATGTCGCTGCCTTGTTATTCCTGTGTGTATATTCATCTTTTGCTAGTTCTGCAGTATACTTAATTCTTTTCAATTCCAATCAGAGACCTAAGGTCAGAAACGACATCATAACATTTTCAACTGAACATTTTTGTAATAGAAATAAATGAAATAATAACACACACATTTCACATAGATAAATCCCTTCATAAGATTTGAGCTATACGCAAGAGAACAATTTTCTGTATTTCTATAAGGCATTGGCTACCACGGCTTACTTCAATGAATCTACCAGAACAGAATCATGCCGAAGTCTCCAATCACAAATGAAATTGGCAATGTCTTCATGTGCCACATTCTTGAGATTTCCACTTCAAGATCCTTGTATTTTTATATTTTTGTATTTATTAAAATATTTTCTTATTGTTATTAACATTATTATTATAGGAATTTTTCTAATGAGTTAATTTAGTAAATCGACTTCATGAAGTTAAGCGTAGTAGTGGACTTGCCTCGCGACTCAGTTCCTTCGTTTTACTGTTGAAATAGCTAGATATAACCTTGTCCCATTCTAATCGTTTTTCCCCGGTCGCTTTTCATCTGCGGAATTCTCTTCCGGTTTTTAGTTTACCTACCATCTACGATCGTCACTGATTTAAACACAGCATCATTCGCCATATTCTTTCTTTCTGCAATCTGTTATTTTTTGTCTTTTTCTTACTAACGTTCTATACATTTCTTTCACTCTCATTACGAACTGGCGACATTATTGTCATGATGGGCTATCATGATTAAAATGTACTAGAACATAGGTGATGAACTAGCTTACTAGAAAAGGTCAATGGAGACACCAGTCATTTGTGATTCTGAAAAGATTATGCAGGATTATAGACGAAGCGTCTCGATTTAAAATAAGTTCGTGAAGAGGAAAATAAAATGTCTAGAGCTAAAATGAGAACTGAATAGAACTGAATAGAACTGAATGTAACTGTGATCGACTCATTTATCGGGGTTCTACGTACAATCTCGAAAGAATCTATTCATGCTTAAGCTTGAAAGAAAGGAACTGATCTTGTGGAGATGGGTTACCTTGGACCATTACCCAGAAACCTGGAAGAAAATTTGGAATTGAGACCTACGGGACGCTTAGAGAAAATTGGAATTGTAGACATCCCGAAACTGACATCATTAATTCTGAGAGGATTTACCAAATAGGTATTGAATTGTGAAAAGTCTTGTTGACCCCATTATTTACGAGCAGAATTTACATGGAATACGTCAATATGAGGTAGCAAAATAATAATAATATTAATAAGAGTAATAATAATAATAATAATAATAATAATAATAATAATAATAATAATAATCAACCAAACTGTGTGATTAAACTACACCAAAAAATCATTCGCAAAGAAATGTCAGTAGCATCTGATAAAATATATGTTATAGAAAATACAATGTAAACAAACATAAATATTTTCAATTTGAAACTGAAATACTTGAAATAATTATACGATCAACAATGGCGTTGTCAAGAACAATAACAACATTCCTGTTATTCTATGTTTACAATTGATTTTTGAAACTGCTCTGTGTGGGACTGCACTCCTATTTAGGTGAGTTATCAATGTCAGGAAATATATACACTGCACAGGTTAACAACAATTCGTGCAATCAGAATGTATAACATTACTATATTGCCTTAAAAGAACTAGAAAAAGGTAATAATAATAGTAATAATAAATAAATAAAGAAGAAGAAGAAGAAGTCTTCTTCTTCTTCTTCTTCTTTGAAGTTTGAGCGCACTCGCCTATAATGAATTTTGCGGAATGAACCTAACACCAACGACAACTAACGCAAGCAGCTGTTCATGGTATGCAATGACCATGATTAAAATTAAAAATTCAAGAGAGGAATACAACAGATGAATACAAAAAGAAATCTACATAGGCGAGAGAAAAATATATCTTCTTTATGTGCCGTTCCCTCATGCCGTAGGCTCTCCACAACTTTCTATTCTTTGTAGCTCTTAATAAATTTGTTGTCTTTCTACTATTTCTCCTGAACCCTGTTCCGCCATACATTCATTCATGCGTTGTTTTCCTCTGTTCCTCTTACCTTCAAGAGGTCCTGTGAGTATCAGCTTCTCCAAGCCTTCTTTCCTCATTATGTGCCCTAGAAAGCGCTACTGTCTTTTCCTGATGTTACGCATGAGCTTCGTTTTTGTTTCTATTTCCCTAAAACTTCGTCGTTGCTCACATGTTCGGTCCATGTTAGCCTCAACATCCTTTAATAGATGTAGAACATCATTGCTGTTGCTTCAAGTCTCTTCTTCACCTACAGCTGGACAGATATCACGTAACAATTTAGTACGCTTTTCTTTATTGCTAGCGATGTTTTCCTATTTCTTAGTACTAAGATTTCGGATTTCAGTGTGATATATTCCATCCTCTGTTAAATCACTTATAGATTTTTAAATTTCTGTACTTGTTTCATGTTGGTATCTTCGATTTTCAGTTCATACTTTGGGTTCGTCATTTTGCTAACAACTATGCATTATATCTTCTTGCAGTTGATGTTTAATATTCTATTCTCGCTTACTTTCACTTGCTTCTGTACGCCTTTTGTGCATTTCTTTCCGTGGCTTCTATCAACACTATCGTCTGCATATCTTATGCTGTTAAGACTGTGACCGCCAATAATGAATCCAGGTTGTGCGTCTAATACGCTCAGAATCTCCTCGCTGTATCAGTTGGATAATTCCGACGAGAAGACACACCTTATCTTGCACTCCTTTCTATTTTTGGATATCTGCTGGACTCATTTTCTATCCGTATGAAGCCGGTTTGCAGCCAGTATCGGTTCTTAATTATTCTAATGTCGTTCCCAAATATGCTATGATTGCTGAGCAGTTCCAACAGATCTTTGTAGTTTACTTTATCAAAAGCCTTTTCGTATTGTATACAACAGAGATATCCGTACTTCTGCATTTGTAGTACACTTTCTGATAACATTCTGACCATGAACATCGCGTTTCTTGTTCCATTGTCTTTGACAAACCCCTGTAGGTTTTGTCCTATATCCAGCTTGATTCTGCTGCGTTCTCCATTCATCAAAATTCGAATGGCATATTTTGTTATATGCCTCATTGTCTGATTCGTCGATAGAGTTTACATTCGTTTGCGCCTGGTTTCTTTGTGCTATGAAAATAGAACTATTTACGTCTTCCATATATCACCGCTAATATAAATTGCATTTATTATTTCTGTAATCTTGCTTATGCCGTCATTATATAAGGCTGTCAACATCTCTATTTCAAATGCGTCTGGCGCTAACGGTTTGTATCTGATCATTGAGATTCAGTGACGATTCCACTTCATGTTTTAATATTTCCGGTCTGTCAGCATTCCTGTGTAGTTCCGGTTGATCTCTTTCGTTGTGGAGGAGTTTATTTCTTCTCCGAAGTATTTATTCCGTCCTAGGATTTTATATATCCTGTTGATAAGCATGCCTTTTCTCCTGTTATTTCTCTTATATTTTATTTATATATGTTTTATTTTTTCATACACATTCTTTCTATTTCTACACATTTTTCGTTGGTCCATTCCCGCGTTTGTTCATTTTTGCTTTGTGTATTATTCTGCATTCTCTTCCGTGTCGTGGCATTGTCCTTTGTCTCCTTTTCATCACATCGAGAATTTCACCTGTCATCCATTCATTTTTCTCTCGATTGCCGATGTTACTAAAGCTTCTCTCAAAGTGTCAAACTTCTAGCGTCCATTTTCAGGTTTCTCCTTTTCATAGTGTTCATATATTTCTCTTTCAGATTCAGGTCGTTAAAATATTATGGCGTATTGTAATTTGTGTCCTACCGTAGTCTTCTTCCCTTTCCGTAGTTTCCCTCTATATTTATATATCAGTGGAAGGTGATCGCTTCCCCATTCTGCACTTGAATATGTATTGTTGTGTAAAATTGCATTCCTGAATCTCCTGTTGATATTTATATAGTAGACCTGATATTTTGTCTCACCTCCTGGGCTTCTCCATGTCCATATTTGTCTTGGGTTTTCTTGAAATCCAAGTCATTTGCCATACACAATTAGACACTCTTTCATTCCGGATTCCTAATCGTTGCTTGCCTAGTCGTTGCTTGCTTTGGCATTCAGATCATCTATGACAATAAAAATTGTTAAAGGAGAAAGATCAAATATATTATTACGTAGAGGATATATAGATGGGGAGAAAGTCTCTTATGACTGAACCAACACTATGTATATCAGAATCAACGCAAAACAAGCCAACTGATATACACACCCTACCACGATATTAGCTTGGAAATGAAATTTCGGATTTCTCAGTTTTCTGTCAATTGACTTTTCTAAAAATTCTCTCAGCTTATTTAAACAATAGGGGAGTACAATTGTCAGCTTTTCATTATTCTGCGTGACGTCCTTTATTTTTAATTCCAGATACAACATTTTTGGTGAACCACGCTAATAGCTTCTCTGCACTCTAAGGGCATGAAAAAAAGGCCTAAACGATGAAGTAAATCCTGTCATCATCAAATAAATGTACATCGCTTCATGTCTTTGCTCAGAAGTTAGTTCGTTATGTGGACACGGCTAGGCGTTTCCTAAAGAAGCCTTCACCAAGGAAGAAAGGTTCCGATTGTGGGACCTCCAAGAATGTGACAGCTACGGACTTAAGTACTATTGCTGCATGTTACGTGGGAAACTCTTACGAACAAGCAAAACCAATTTCATGGGCATTGGAATTCCTCATGTACTGAAAAGCACTATAAATCGCATCTTCGGACCATAGTTTCCTAGCAAGCTCCGTTGAATCTGACGAATTTAATGCCCTGTCACAGGAACTTCAGTCTTCAAAGGGCTCAGAAGTAAGTAACTTTGGACATGAGTTGTATCATGCTCACTGACGCGACCAGACCGACCTTTGACGAACCTGAGAATTGGGCAAATAGTTGTATCTATTTTAGAAACGGACGCCGCCAAAACATACGACGTCATCAACAGTTTAGAGGGGCCATGTTGTGGGCTGGTATCAGTGGGGACAGACATGTTGTCCCAGTCAGCGTGCCTGAACTGGTTAAAATAGCCGCAGAAGCCTACTGCAATCTCCCGAAGGAGGTCTTGGATACCTGGCTAGATGACATATCACTGTCACTACTAAGGACTCCAGTATTCATGCAGAATAATGCCCCCTCCAACTCTACCAAGCATTCTTAGGCTCTTAGGACATACAGTGTGAAAGGTTGACAGCGTGACCTCTACTATCTTCGGATGTCAACCCCATCGAAAATCTTTGGTCTAGCATTAAACAAGATGTTCATGTCGCTGGATATCAATTTACTCCGAAAGGTATCTTATGGGAGTCCATCAAATCTGCAGCAGTGGCAGTCCGAATTGGGCTATAAAAATTGACAGATTCCATAGCTAATAGACATTTTTAGGTTATCCATCGAATGCGCGTTCATGTGGCCAAATAATTCATTATGTTAATACATCTTATAATATTATTATGGTTTTCTACTAAATATCTAATCAATGTATGCTTAATATGGATCGGTGTCCTTCATTTTCTCCAAAACATGTCTAGATGGGCGATATTCATTCAAAATTTTCAAATCTTAAATAAAAAATAAAGGATATTACACAGAATGATGAAAACCTAACAATGGTGTTGCTGTTTTGTGCAAACGAGCTGGGGAAAAATTATCAAAATCAATTAACAGAAAACCGAGAAATCCTGAATTTCACTACGAAGCTATTAACGTGGTTCGGGGTGTATAAACAAAACACTGAATCAGTGAAATAATGTAATCCGCTAATATTGTATTTTTCGAGGAAAAGATGTACGTGGAAACCGCGTTGTAAATAAATCAATCAATGGAGGTATAAATATGGAAACAACAATTATATGCTAGAATTCTTGCTTTTGAAGTTTTGCTAATGTGTCAAACATATGAACAACACATATAAGAATGATGCATTGTTTGACTGATTGATTCGACTTTTACAACTTATCAACTTTGTGCCGGTTATTTAAATCAAGAAAATATTCATAAATGTAAGAAATATTTTGGCGGGGAGTTAATGGTTTAGTGATGAAAGTTTACCTAATTAACCCATAGCTAGGGGTAATTGGCAGTGTCATACCAAATGAATATAACGAACCCAGCGAGAATTTGGAAATTAACTCTCTGACAAACAATTAATTTCGAATCATTATTCATTGAACAACCCGCAGATCCAAGCTTACAGAACTTGGTATTCCGGAGCGGTCACCCATCTAGGTACTTACAAGAATTAACGTTGCTTAACACCTGGATACAGATGAATAATATAATAACGATTATTGGAGGAACAAAGGAAGTTCGATTTCTTGTCCGACATACAATGATTCGATGATTTGTAAAAAAGCGACCGCAATGCACAGATGGGAAAATGCAACATGTCGTTAAATGTTAGTCAGCGCAAATGAATTTTAAAACATTACTACTGCACTCGTAATACATTTTGTTCAGTGTTGGTTGGTTGCTAGATGTTGAGGTAGATTATGATCCAAAACGTTCTGAATAGGCATGATGCACAAAAGAAAATTTTAAATGCATTCAAACATTTTATATTAATTTTGATATTAGAATTGCATTCCTGAATCTCCTTTTGATATTTATATAGTAGACCTGACATTTTGTTTCTCCACCTGGGCTTCTCCATGTCCATATTTGTCTTGGGTCTTCTTGAAACCAAGTCATTTGCCATACACAATTAGACACTCGTTCATTTCGGATTCCTAATCAGAACTTGACTACTATTTCAGAATCAACGCGAAACAAGACAAATGATATACACACCCTACCACGATATTAGCTTGGAAATGGAATTTCGGATTTCTCAGTTTTCTGTCAATTGATTTTTCTAAAAATTCTCTCAGCTTGTTTAAACAATAGGAGGTAAAATTGTCAGCTTTTCATTATTCGGCGTAACGTCCTTTATTTTTAATTCCAGATACAACATTTTTTGGTGAACAACGCTAATAGCTTGTCTACTCTCTAAGGACATAGAAAAAGACCTAAACGATGAAGTCAATCCTGTCATCGTCATGGAAAGGTACATCTCTTCATGTCTTTGCTCAGAAGTTAGTTCGTTATGTGGACACGGTTTGACGTTTCCTAAAAAATTCTTCGCCAAGGAAGAAACGTTCCGATTGTGGGACCTCCAAGAATGTGACAGCTACGGATTCTTTTACTATTGCTGCACGTTTTATAAAAATTGCAGAGCATGCATCGTATGTATTTAATCAGATAAATCTTTTGCCCGCAAATATTACCTGTGAAGTAATATCGAACAACAAAAGAGAATGAATAACTTTCCTTTTTATTTTCAAACATCAAATAAAAAAGAATACGTTTAATACAAGAAATCCAAACTAATGATCATATTTCCTTAAATGTTTTGCTTTAAAAAGAAATTAAATATCATCAATCATACTTTGATTAATTTTCTTTTACAGATTATTGACCTTTTTTTCAGGTTGTGGAAACCAAAATATATTTTCTCGTGTAAGAATTTTTTGAGATACTAATGATGTACTAATACATCTCCTAGTAATTAACCCATAGCAGGGGGAAGTTGTGCACTGATGCCTTTCCCAACGGCAGTATGCCTAAGGGAATGTAACTAACCCGGCTCAGTTCTCCGATTTCCAATTCTGAGGCGTTATTACACCATCCGTATATGAATTTTTACAGCACCTGGTATTCACAAGTCGTCACCCATCTCGATACTGAATAGGCTGAACATTGCTTAAATTCACGGATCGTACAAAGAAGTAGTGTTTCAACATGATATAGCCGTAAGCACTCGAACTTCTTTTTAGTCGAGGCTGTATTTGTCATGATTTATTAATGATAAATCTAAATGTTAATTTCTTTCCGACAAAGCAAACATTGTTCCTCTTGCAAGTAGAGGTCAGTGAGTAAATGTCTTTTGCAAGTTTAGAGATTCAACTTCTTTATGGAAGCTTGTTTCTGAAACCGATACGAACGCTGTCCACATACGGAGATTAACTGGCAGACAAACTACTCGATTCGATCATTCTAATTGGGCAACATCTTTTAATATATCCAGTAGTTAGATATGGGAGTGACTTAAAGCGAAGAAAACATATCTGTAAGACATTTCAAACATTTGCTTCCCTACATACCGGCAGATAAATTCATTTTTTTATCCGTTAGCCGATAAATACAAAACTACTGCTTCATAAACACACGCACGGACACAGGCATATATATATATGTGTGTGTGTGTGTGTGTGTGTGAGAATGTGTGTGTGTGTGTGTGTGTGTGAATGTGTGTGTGTGTATGTATCACTGCAGTAGCGGTTGACTTATTTATGTCTGTTTAAAATAATCGCTCTTCACTATAGAGAGGCTATATCACAGGGTGGTCAAACTTGCTTTATGCGATAAATATGTTTCAGTGCCGCAAGACATGAACAAAATTTAGACATAATTTTCTATGACATACACATAAACATTAAACTACGTTTTAATCCAATGTAGTCTCAATTCGTAGCATTAAATAATTATAAAGTTTGATTTCATTCTTATTCACCATTTATATTAACTATGATGAAAAAAGGGGCCCAGGCAACAAATTACCACAATCCACAGATTAAAGGTCAAAGAGCCGAATGCGGTTTGCAAGCCGTGGTTTGACAACTATTTCTCTATCAAGACTGGTATCGGCATTCCGAGAATTTCAAAATGAGACTTTTTGAAGCATCTGTAGAGCTGCCTCAGAGGACGACATAGAAGGCAACCTTGGAAAGGTAGGACTAACAACATGACAACTAATTCTCTAAATTAAAATAAAATGACAAAAATCATTAAACATTAGAGCAAACATTACTTTCGCAAACATACATCTAAATCAGTGACTGCGTGGCTTCAGAAAAAGAAGATTACAGCTCTACAATGGCTTTCAAGCAATCCTGACTTGGATCCTAATGAATATATATAGCAATAATTAAAGTTGGAATAAATCGTTCGTCACAAAAAAAAAACTTCAGGAATTAGAACATGTAACCATTGAAGAATTGCAGAAAATCCCAGAAAGATTTGTTCAAATCTCATCAGAATCTTTAGGGAACAATTACCGCAAGTTATATAAATGAGAGTCAATGCTATGGCCTATTAATATTGTGAAACTCTTTCAAATTTTTCTATTTTTCATACAGTTCGAATAATTTGGTCTTTTCCTATTTTGCATAATTCGCCTTTCAAATTTGTGGTATTTAATATACTTTACCTGAAAAATTTCTTTTTCGGTGCTTACTAGGCTATAAAAAAATGGCATCATGCGGGCATTAGATTCTGAGAAATGGATAGCAATATTCAAAATTGATGTGTTGTACGAATAATTTCGTCGTTGACAGTATATTCGATTCAACCGTAACAACGAAAATTCTGGTTTCAAACTTGAAGAAAAACCGAAGTACCATCTTTCACGTACGTGTTAAATATAATTCACCTTTGGGCATAAAGAAATATATATAGTGTAGCACCAAGCGCTTGTAGTAAAAAAAACACACTGTCAATTAAAGTGATTCCTTGATTTGCAAACACATCTTGAAACAAATAAAGTATATTTTACATCAATTAAATTAGATTTTGTGTGAATGAAAATTATTAAACGATAATTCATAATTTTATTTAAATAAACGACAAATGGACGGCTCAAGACAAATCTACATACTATTTCAGGCTTCGATACACTAAAATACCTATAGATGGTATTATTGGTTATGTCTTTAATGAAGAAATATTAAAATAGGCCGGAAATAGAAAGTATTCCGGTTGAACTACTTTTGAAGATAATGATATATATCATGGGTTGAGTTTCATTAAACACTATATGAAACTAATAAACAGCTCATCATATAAAAGAAACCTAACTTTAAATTTGTGAATGACGTTTTTAATCAGTCCATCGACATTCCTACGCTTAATAACTATGCCTCATTCTAGATAGGCTTCATCTGACGTCATGTGAATTTTCTTAAAACAACAGCCAGCAAATGTACAGTTGTATGGTTTCGTTGACAACCAATGCAATCTAGATAAAGAGGATTGGCAAGATCATTACAGGACAACTGTCAATCAGATTTAGAAATTAAATCTGAATGTCCGCCAGGATTTATTCCTCGATCTAGAAATTAGCATATCAGGTAGTATTTATTTACATGCATTTAAAAAAATGGCCGTAGCTGTCATTTCTTTACGGGTCTCACATCTGATCTAATATCTAGACGCACGTGATGTATGCATCAGTCATGTTTGAATTTCTTTGCATCTGGGCATCGTACAAGCGACTTTGGTACATGCCGATTTAATAGACGTTTAAGAATAACTGATCAATGTTCTTCCAAGGCGAATATTCCTCAACGTAATTCTAAAGGTATTTCTGCCCATCTTTATCTTTGTAAACGTTTCACCTGAAGAAAGTTGATAATGACACTAGGAAGAGTTACGATGAGTGAACGAAAACGAAAAATACATTCGGAAATACAGATGATGTTGATTTATATTGCCTTTATCTTTTTTAGAAAAGAGGCAGGGAGGCTACGAAACTGCTAAAGGAAAGTGACTGAGGCCGAGATACCAGGCCAGAACCGATAACGTTGCAGATTTTTCTTGAATTTTATCAAGAATATCTAAATATATAGCAGAAAAAATTGAACAGATGTGAGAGTATTAATAAATGCAGGGACAAATGGTAGATTTTGTGAGGATATTTTCTCTGGCACTACATTGCCCTAAAATTCATATTAGCAGAGGTAGCACTTGACCTAATGTAATCATCCCACTTCATGTCAGTGGATTACGTGGGATGTAGAAGGCGCAATGAAGTGCTCTCCTGTGCCTTGGTATCAGCCGTGATGATGGAAGGCAAACATGGAAATATAATGATGATTAAAAGACAGCGGTTTCGTGTTGGTGATGGTAAGATTTTCAATCCATTTCCTGCAACATTTAACAGTAGATTCAAGTTCATCTTCAAGACAAATTTCCAGTTGAAATTCATCGAACCTATCGGACATACATGATTAAATAATTTTCATTAGCATAAATACAAATTTGGAAACTGATGCCTTCGGGAGGGGGGTATATATAATGAAGATAAGAAACCAAGTCGGTCTAAGCATAGAGCCATTGATGACAAATGTATTAATGTCAAAAGATCAAGAAGTGTGGAAGTACAATGCTATCTCATTAAGTGATATTTTTTGAGAAAGATTTGATGAAATCAAGAATTTGCCTGGAGAGAATAAGTTGCGCCATCAGCATAGATACAGAGTATGATGAACATTGAAGTCTTCAAACACAAAGCTATTTGCAGATTGATGTAAAGTGAGAGCCATTTCTATACTGACAGATCTTTCACAAAATTCTCTTAAATCTGTAGTTATTAATGATATTAAATCTGCATAAGAGGTCTGTATCTCATGGGAGGTAAATTAGACTTACACTAATGCACAAGACGGTAGATATGCCATTTTATACACTGTTTTAGTATTTATCACCTTTGTTCAATGCAGCTCAGTTGTTATATAATAATTGTAATGATCAATGCAACCATTTTTATTCACATTCCAACCTGACCTTTTTTTCTCTAAAAATGTGCAGTCGGGTATTTTAATTCGGTTTTTCTACAGTTCTGATAAGTATGGACATCCTTGTGATCTCTGAGAAAAGGCATATTAAACTATGATGATGTCTGAACTCACAAATATATAAGGTTTTCCAGCGCAACATACTACAAAATCTGTTGTAAATAAATGTATATATATATATATATATGTATATATATATATATATATATATATATATATATATATAATGACTGAAATCCTGGTAATATCTATCAAGTTGATCGTCTTTAGTTTATGATGCGAAAAATATTACATGGTTTCCAAGTTTAAATACTTAGTGGGAAGCTAACGGAAATTCAGTTTGCAGCCTTAATCTACACCCTGTAGTAAGATTAAAGGACAACAGGTTATAAAATCATTAACACCTCGTAACTTTTCATAAGTTTTATCATCTCTTGTGAACTTTTTTCAGATATGCGTTTCTCTCATATATTGTTCAGACAAAATGTTTAATGACATAAGGCTTATATACAGAGATAATTATACAGCGAACATTTTGAATTTAGCAGTGCACATAAAAAGTCGGCAAACGAAATTATAATTACGACATTATTTTTATGATCACGAAACATCAATGCGCCGTAGTTGTTGCATATTAGAGTTAATAGGTTAGACACACTACTCATATTGCTGTAGTTACAGTATTACATACTAAAAAGCTTTTCAGTGTATAGTGAAAACTATGAAATTATAAGTGTATCCGTCTCTTTATAGAAGTTTCTCCATTAAGAGTATTCATCTAAATACGAGATAACCTACGAGATGATACGAGATTAGTACGAAGCCATCCATAGACCAAACGGTTAGAGGTAATGTTAAAGTACACCTGAGATCAGCTACTGAAGAACTGACTTGAACTCAGCATTGAAAACGGTTGCCGCCCTCAATAATTCAACGCAGGAATGCATAACATCTCAGCTTACACGTGAGTACCACCATTCTAGTTTGAAGCTATTTACTACAAGATTTTACGAATATATTCTTTATTGAAATAAACCGTTTCGATATATTTGCAATTTATTCTAACTACAATAATTTATTTTAAACTTTTATGACAACGTTGAAAACACAAGAACTTGTAAATTGTATCTTCAGAATTTGGACGATAATGTTTCTCCACATCTTTAGTTTTATTCTCCCTCACTCTCCTTGATCTACCATTCATTTATATATACTAGTTTTTTTTCTTCATTTCCTCTTGTCTGCAATATATCCTGTGAGTTTCAAATTTCATCGCTTTCCTCATTAGCGACCCGAGAATTGTCAATTTCATTTCTTATTCTGAATAGAATATACATTCTCTTTCCCGTTTCCTTAAAACCTCGTTGCACAGATACGCCGTCTAAGTTATTCTCGGTTTTCATATACAGAAGAACATTTTTGTTTCTTCAAGTCGCTTCTTCTGCTGTAAGGAAATTATTTGCACATTCATATCCATATAGTAGGATAGAACATTCTTGTTCAGCAAATTTTCCTTTGTTTTTAAATAAATTATCCTCTTTCTAAATAATTATTTAGCTTCTAGAATATATCTTTCGTTATCAGATTCGAAGCTCACGTCTTGGGCGCTTCGTCTTGCTGCCTTACTAGACAAAAGAGTGTGTGTGTGCACACTCTAATTTATTCTATATACGTTTTCCCTGAAAGCATTTACCATTAATGTCAAACCAAATGAGGAAGAATGAAATTAGTTTCTCTAATATTCAGAAACGAATTAAAATATTTAGATTTATTTTTATTATTAACATTAAATTTAGAATCATTTCTTGACGTTAGATCACATAATTTCATAAATTGTATAATTGCTAAGCCATTTCAATTTCATCTGAAAAGTTGCTTTATATAGGGATGGGTAAATTTGATTATAAATTCTGAGTCTGAGAGTTTGCAAATCTGATTATAATTTTCTAAGAGATTCATTGGGCCAGTCGAAAACCTGGTGTCCTTTCCTCGTTTGGTATAATCACTGGGCAACATAAGCAAGTGCATGACTCGAAAATATTTTGTGCTTCTTGTCTTATAGTATTTCCTTAATCCGCCATGAGATGACTGACCAAATAAACAATCAGTTTGTCTCGGTGGACAAGAAGCCGTAAATCAATGGGACTTGGCTGTCTCTTCTTAACTCTGGGGTCTTAGCTTTAAGATCATCAACTTCGAAGCCTGGCGAGATTCTCCAAACGCCCTTAATGTACTATTCACCCTGTCTGGCTGTTTGTCTTCACACCGAGCACATTTATCTTTGCCTTTATCCTGACACCGTCTAACCTTTGACCTCCTATTATTTCCACAGCTGATCATTTTAACTCGATCTATTATTGATTTTCGTCTTTCTTTCTTGGACGCGTTTCTTTCATTAATCATATGAGAAAGCAGAACCGTATCGCATGAAATACATATAATTAGGTACGCCAATTCGTACACTAGTAAGTAACAAAAGATAAAGTGATGTTCATTTCAAATCTTAAGATATTTCGAGCAAGAAAATCAAAGGTGGAATCGAAACATCTCTTTATTTAAATAACTGTCCAGGATCTTATATAGCAATAAATTTATTATAAGTCTGCCTTTTGCATAAATATTTTAAATGTATCATATCAGTCAATTAAAATTAATATTTGGTAATTTGCAGATTTTTTTAATGGGAAATATATAAGAAATTCAAACGACTGAAATTTGTGAAGATGCCACATTCCTGGCGAAAGTTAAAAAAATAATTTTATATTACAAGGACAACACTACATGTATCGTTTCGCTAGGGTAGATCTTGTTTTGTGAAATACGATCCTTTTCTAATGAAGGTGACATATTGGCCAAACATGTCAAATTGAAACTTTCCAAATTTCAAAATGTCGTACATATTTAGGGTTCAGATCCACCGTTATTCACTTTAATTTATATAAATAGGCATTTGTAATTTTTGGCAAATATAGTATAAAGTTTCCTTCCTTAAGAAAAACGGCAAAAGACCAAAAACGGAGTATTGCTACAACATCTGGGCTGAAGCTACATAGTCCTCACTCCTCATGTTCAGTTCGTTTACGCAGCCGTTTAAAGGATTAATTATTACTCACTCAACCGCCTACATTCACCGGGGACGGAATGTCGCAAGCCTATCGTTACTCCATCGTTACTTTCATACCAAATGTACAGATGAACATTCTGTATTCCCACCAGTTCAGAACTTTACATCTTGGAAACGCCATGCTTCGATACCGAATTCGAATCTCCTGCATATTCCAAATTTAAGGAGGAACTTCTATTAGGACGGTATTTCTTAAAAAATCGCTAATTTGTAGAAGAGACTTCCACGTGCAACCTCCCCTGTATCCTAATGTCTTAGTCTATACACTGAAGGGCTAATCGCTATCTATCGTTCTTATCTGTACAATGCTATCCCCTTAAATTTATTCTTCCACACTCATATGCCATTCATTATTCAGTAACCCTATGACTTCTGTGGTAATTCAACATTATATTTTGTGAAATGTGGCAAAATACCGACCTACTTATCTGAGATACTACCACATCATAGCAAGTAATATGTATGGAATATCCTATATAGCTTTTCCATCGCCAGGAGCATGACATTAGTGGTATAAAGAAGTAAATGGAGACAACTACTTTTTGGTATGAGGTAAGAGTTTTAATGCTCTACAATTATAGGAGACGAAGGAGGTGACACATATGAATAAAGGATAAATATAACACATTTATTAAAATCATATGTAAAACGGATCTAGGTAATTGCTCGAAGTCTATTGCTCGAAAAATAATTTCTCGAACTATCAATTGCTCGAAAGGCAGATTGATCGAAGCAATTTCGAAGCGCGAAGCACCAGGTAAACTGCGCCGTCTCACGATACGTCAATGGAGCTGGATATAAAATGAACCACAACACTCAACATTAACAGACCCGATTTATTTTTTATATATTTGTTTTCTATTTCTATTTCAGTCATTTTGGAGATATCGAACCCTAGTGATGGACATAACTTTTGTTGAGAGCGAAAAAGGAAAGAAGTTGTGTTTGGACGGATAACTATGTATTAAGGACAAAACAGTGACAATAAGATTTACTGGAAATGTGAAATGTGCAGGAAAAGGAAATGCTTAGCACGTGTTTTTTTTTCTTTACCACAGATTTCGAGAAAACTGACCTTCGAGAAAGAAATAAGACCTACTATATAAATGTACTCGTTATTTCATTTTAACTGTTAACAACAATAAAGTTGTATTATTTTATCTTATAGTTAATATTAGAACAATGTAGTTTTATTTTTTAACCACAGGTTTCGAGCAACCTGCCTTTCTAGCAATTGATAGTTCGAGAAATTATTTTTCGAGCAATTGATTTCAAGCAATTTACTGTCAAGCAATTGACTTCGAGCAATTTACCGGATAAGATGCAAAACAGTATTCAGTTATTTTCGTTAAGAGCTACCATATTTAAAGAGAGCAGTCTCTATATTCGAAAGTACAACAGTATACGTCAGATTATTATATAATGGATAATATACAAAAGATAGATAATATGCAAATGATGAAGATTCGTATATAGGGTATAATATTCCATAGATGACCATTCTTAATAAATATCGTCGGCAACACCAACTTCAAATGCGTGCTAGAAAAATCTCTTTCCAAACACGTAAAGTTATAACTATGTATGCAATGCACTATCACACTGTATCCAATCCGTTTGTGTTTTCTCAGATTTTTTCTTCTTACGTTTGTTACCGATTGGTAACAATTTGAACGAAGCTTTTGCTTCAACTGTTATCCTTACTCAATTTATACATGTGCTAGAAAGCACCGTTTTTGCTAAAATGTTGATACTTTCTTGACGTTATGATGATCTCATTGAAACTTACAAGGTTACACCCTGAATTTCGTTTCATTTTTCGATTTACGATTTTCGCATTATTATCTTGCAATTTAATGATTTAAATGAATTTTACAGAATTTAATTAAGAATATGATAAGTGATATATTTATTAAAATGAAGGGATTTTTCTTTTAAGTTCACCGAATACAAACCATAAGAGTTACTCTAGGTAGACGGTTATTGAAAGAGGGGGTTGTCGGAACTGAAGATTACGTAGTTATGGAGGATAGATAAGGATTAATCTTAGGCTTAAGGAGGTAAGTTTGTAACATAGCGGTTCTTGAAAGACGCTTTCTGAGGAGGACGACATTCTTATTAAGGTTTGTGACTATGGCAATCTGTTTTTGAAACAGCGGTATAGCTATTTTAGGGTTTATATTTTAAATGTAAAATCTAACTCACTCTCTTTCTCTTTCAATCTATCTCTCAACTCTCTCCCTCCCTCTCTCTCTCTCTCTCACTGTCGCTGTCCTGGGTAGGACGATAAACTATATCCGTGTCCTGGGTAAGACGATAAACTATGTCCGAGAGCAAGGCCTCTGATCAGGAGGTTTTGAGGAGCGTGGGACCACCACTTAATTGCTGGTGTTCCCAGGTCCACCATGAACCAGGATGGTAGCACCTTTTAGGGTCCCAGTTATGGACAAATAGTTAAACACCAAACCGGGATCAAAACACTATAGATGCGTAAACATAGGTTTTAATACCAGCAATACACTATTTGTTGTGGTAGGATCCACCTAATCAGCATAGCGGAGTACCGACAATATAAATATGGTTGGTACCGGAAGACAGGAGGCTAATCACGAGATCCAACTAGAGACTCTGCCCGATTGCGACTTAGGCAACACATTCTCCAGGAACGGTCTTCCCAGAAATATACAGAAATACTATATGTAAATATTGTGTACACTTTCTTGTTATAATACATTCTTGTTCTAAGTATATTTTGTGTTGCATTATTATTCCATGCATTAGTCAAGATTCAACAATGAGTCAAGACTCAACAATGGCGACGAAGTAGAACGAACCATACGGAAAAAAAAATAATAATTGAGAGTTTTCAACAACTGGGATAAGTCATTGAAGAACCCAGGTTGAAAAAAGAAATTATTAATTCAAAGTCCAACTTTAACATAACGACGAAGGATTCTGAACTTCTGGATATGTAGAACTCGTTAAAAGACGACTAAGCATAAAGGACCGTTCACTCAGAAAAATTTGAAAGGTGTCGTAAACGAATAACGGTAATTTTAAATTGAAAAAATTATCTACAACAAGGCACCCGTTAAAAAGAAAAAAAAACTGGCCGACTACAAAAACATGCATGGAAGTAAAAGGAGCACAAATACACCGTGTCGACTTTGAAAGGTAACGAACTTTAAAAAATTATTTTTTTTTTGTTTGTTCAACAATATAGTGACAAATTACCTCTGATAATAAAATCAGAAGTTGTCATTAAAATACGCGAACAGAAGTCAAAAAACGGAAAAAAAAGTCCGAGGCTCTCTGTTCACAAAACAAACAAATACCAAAGTTGATTAGCACGGGCGTGAATGTAAAAGCAAGTCATAAAATTAAAAAGTCGTACGTTGTTTCGATTTTTTTGGGCAGCTTATATGATATTCGTGGATACACAAATTAAAAGTATATTCCTTGTTGCATGAAGACTATCAGCTAAAAATGGATGAACTATCCAAAGTCATATCTGAATTATTCAAATCCCAGCAGGAACAGTTTGCCTTATTAATAAGGGAACAACAGATAGCACAGCAAAAATATCAAGAGAAAAAAGATGAAAGACAACAAGAACAACAGATAGCGCTGCAAAAATATCAAGATAAACAAGATGAAAGACAACAAAAATATCAAGAAAAGCAAGATGAAAGACTTTTAGAAATTCAAAAGTTAACACTGGAGAAATTAAACAACTATCAGGCAAATGAAGGAAATTCTTCATATTCTAATAACACAATTAATTCGCTGGAAACATTCAACTATGTGCCAGAGGAAGAAAAAACGTTTGAAGCGTACTTTAAACGATATGAAGATATTTTCTACACAAACTGTGAAAACTGGTCGAATTCAAGAAAAGTCAGTCTATTACTAAGAAAGCTAGGTACAACAGAACATAGCAAATTTGTAGATTTTATTCTACCGAGAAAAACAACTGAATTGGAATTCTCGGAAACAGGGAAATTGCTAAAAGAGCTGTTTGGAGCAAATATGTCGCTTTGGCATAAGCGATGGTTATGCATGAATGTCTCTAAATCCGACGATCAGGATTATTTAACATATGCATCTATAGTGAATAGACATTGTGACAATTTCAGATTGGCAGAGATTACGGTTGAAGAATTCAAGTGTTTAATTTTTGCTCAGGGATTGGTATCCAGTAAGAGTGCCGAAATAAGACGTAGATTTTTGTCTAAACTCGAATCTGAACAAGGCCTTACCCTGCAAAAGTTAGCAGAGGAGTGTCAACGGGCCGTAAGTTTAAAGAAAAAGTCGCAAAAGATCGAAGAAGCTGGCATTGCTTATATGAAAAAAATAAAAAAACAGTCAAATTACACAGAGAAATATTGGAGAAAAAATTCGGCGTATTTTAAAAATAGACAAGAAAATAAAAAGGTCCCACCATATAATTGCAGACGTTGTAACGAAAGACATTGGGAGATAAATTGCCCATATAGAAATAAGAAATGTTTCGTGTGTCAAAAGAATGGTCACAAAGGATCGTGTTGTAAAACGAAAAAATTCAAGAGCCGAATTAGACAAACAAATTCGAATATCAAATCAGATAGAGATTTGAGGAAATATGTGACTACTGAAATATTAAAAAAGACTATCAAATTTCAACTCGATTCGGGGTCAGATTTAACAATAATGAACGATAAAACATGGAAAATTTTAAAAAGGCCTACAATAATGAAGTCAACGAAACTCGCTCGAACGGTAACTGGAAAGGAAATTAACTTCGAAGGCGAGGTTGTACTTCCCATGAAATTGAATGGGATCGTTAAAAAAATAAAAGTTTTCATTCTGAAAAATGGAGAAAACTTGTTGGGTACAGATTTTATTGAAACATTCGAATTGTGGGATAAACCGTTAAACTCTTTCTGCAGAAAAGTAGAAAGTAATACGCAAACAAGACAGGACATTAGAGATGAATTAAAGAAAAAGTTTCCGGAAACCTTCACACCTGGTCTGGGAAGATGTAACAAGTTTGAAGCTAAATTTGAATTACAGGAAAATACTATGCCTATTTTTAAAAAGAAACGTAACGTGCCTTTCGCAAGTGTAGAGAAAGTTAACGAAGAACTTGATAGGTTGGAAAAATGGGAATTATTTCAAAAGTAGAATCTAATTCATGGGCTGCGCCGATTGTGTGCATAAAAAAGAAATCAAACCAAATCAGAGTCTGCGTTGATTTTTCGACAGGGTTGAACTCGGTAATTAAGGACTACCATTACCCGTTACCGAGTCCGGAGGAGATTTTTAACAAGCTAAATGGCGGAGTGATTTTTTCAAAAATCGACTTATCAGATGCCTATCTCCAAATTCCCGTCGAAGAAGAATGTTCGAAGTTATTAGGGATAAACACGCATAGGGGTTTATTCAAGTACAACAGGCTTCCTTTTGGTATTAAAGTGGCACCCGCCATTTTTCAACAAGCCATGGACGTCATGTTGAATGATTTATACTTTGCGTGTGCCTACTTAGATGACATCATAGTAAGGAGTGCAAACGTCGACGAACATCGAGAGCACCTCAATCAAGTATTTAAAAAGATTCAGGTCTTTGGATTTAAAGTCAAAGAATCAAAGTGCGAATTTGGTTTGGAGGAAATTAAATATTTAGGTCACATAATCAACAGAAATGGCAGATTTCCAGATCCGGAAAGGTCCATTGCGATTAGAGACATGCCGACGCCCACTAACGTTGCGACACTACAGAGTTTTCTGGGGCTCGCAAACTATAATCAAGCGTTCATTAAAGGAATGTATAATCTAAGAGCTCCGTTGAATGAACTACTGAAAAAAGACAAGGCATGGGAATGGACCGTAGAATGTCAAAAAGCCTTTGATGAAATAAAGAAAATGCTTACGTCTGACCACTTTTTAACCCATTACAATCCTAAACTTGATCTTGTAGTGGCAAGTGATGCTAGTTCATACGGGGTAGGAGCATGTATTCAACACATAATGCCAGATGGTTCTAGAAAACCGATTGCGCATGCTTCGAGGGCATTACTCCCAGGAGAGCGAAGTTATTCACAGATAGAAAAGGAGGCGGTGAGTATCATTTTTGCCATAACAAAATTTCATAGATACATCTACGGCAGACATTTCATGTTAGAAACGGATCATAAACCTCTGATCACTATTTTTGGGTCAAAGAAAGGGTTACCCGTTTACACGGCATATCGACTGTTAAGATGGGGAACCATTCTTCTCAATTATGATTTTCACATAAAGCACCTATCATCCAAAAATATAATTCATGCGGATACTTTATCAAGACTCGTACCGAGTCAAGAAGAAGGATTCGAAGAATCAATTATTGCAAATATCAGAGCAGATTATCAGGTGAGAAGCATGGTAAACAACATTGTAAGAGAGCTACCGGTTACATCAAAGGAAATCAAAAAAGAATCTGAAAGCGATGATTTCATTTTAGAAATAAAAAGTAAAATGGTAGCAAATGACCACAAAGTGCAGGAGATTTATTTAATTTGTGACGGAATTTTATTATATGGTGAGAGAGTGGTAGTACCAAAAAAGTTGCAGAAAAGAATCCTACGGGACTTTCATATGGATCACCCGGGGATTAATAGAACAAAAAGCTTAATGCGAAGCTTTGTATATTGGAAAGGAATGGATGTGGATATCGAAAACATGGTTCATCGATGTAAAGGGTGTGCGTTAGCAGCTAAGCCACCACCTATAGTACACAAACCATGGCCCAAGACGGATCATCCGTGGACAAGATTACACATTGATTTCGCTGGTCCAGTAGAAGATTATTACTACTTAATAGTGGTAGATAGCTTTACAAAATGGCCGGAAGTACTACGCTGCAAAAAGCCTACGTCCAATACCACAACAACTTTTTTGCATGAACTATTTGCACGGTTCAGTGTGCCAGAGTGGATTGTGAGTGACAATGGTACACAATTCACTTCTGACGAATTTAAGGAATTTTGTGAGTTATATCAAATTAACCACATAACGATGCCGCCGTATCATCCGAGATCCAATGGACTCGCAGAAATATTTGTCGATACGTTAAAGCGCGTTCTGAAGAAAGCCTCAGGAGTTCCAACGGAAAAGGCGCTTCAGCAATTCCTACAAGTATACAGAATCACGCCAAACCAGAGAACACAGTCAAACATGGCACCAGCTGAACTAATGTTCGCTAGGAAAATTAAGTCAGTGTTTGACAAGCTTTTGCCAGGAAGAAATAGAATAAAGAACACTATGTATACAGCTAGAAAAAGATACACCCCCGGAGAGAAGGTGTTTTTCAAGTGCTATAGAAACAACATTAAGTTCTGGGAGCGAGGCATAGTGGACAAGAGAATCGGTGACCTGATTTACATAATTAAAGGGCCGAAGAATACTCATAAAAGGCACCAGAACCAACTCAAAAAATGTTACCTTATAGAGCATGAAGAGAGTATACCGGATGAGGAGGAAGATCCCATTGATGTAATGTATGATATTTTTCAAGTAGAACCTCCGCAGAGTGCTCCTGAACCGAGAAGATCCGGTAGGAAACGAAAGTTCACTGACCCATTGGACGTGAATCCAAAACGAAAAAGATATTAAAATTAAGCAGATTGACATATACATAGGAAGTATGCAAAGGGGATCTACAAAGAAATAAACATAATCATCATCCCATATAGGAAGCCAGTTTGAAATCCAAAAGGGATTCCAAGGCTTGGGAGGGGGGTGTTGTGGTTGGATCCACCTAATCTGCATAGCGGAGTACCGACCATATAAATATGGTTGGTACCGGAAGACAGGAGGCTAATCACGAGATCCAACTAGAGACTCTGCCCGACTGCGACTTAGTCAACACATTCTCCAGGAACGGTCTTCCCAGAAATATACAAAAGACTAGATGTAAATATTGTGTACACTTTCTTGTTATAATACATTCTTGTTCTAAGTACATTTTGTGTTGCATTATTATTCCATGCATTAGTCAAGATTCAACAATGAGTCAAGACTCAACACTTTTGCAAAATATTATTGTTAGCAATACATTTTAGAAGGAAAAAAATATTACCAGCAATTTATTTTTGAAAAAAATATTACCTGCAATAAAAATCTTGTCGGCATTAAATAACCCATTGAGGTATTGATATGCCGTAAAACAAATCAAACCAAACCGTCTTTCTCTTTCTTTCTCTCTCCATCTCTCTCTCTCTCTCTCTCTCTCTCTCTCTCTCTCTCTACATATATATATATATATATATATATATATAAAAATGAACATAGAAGTCAACACTTAGAGGTAACAGTCTGTTTCCTGCTAGATGCAATCTTCAGGCCTGACGATTGCATCTAGCACGAAACAGACTGTCGCTCTAAGTGTTGATTTGTTCGTTCATTTTATATTTACACACGCTCTATCTCTGATATTGAGCACTTTATCCCATAAATATAGCATATCTTAAGACTATATATATATATATATATATATATATATATATATATATATATATATATATATATATATATATATATATATATGGTGAATCAAACGTAGGTACACAGTAAATGATAACATTTATTTTGAGATTACACACTAATGCAATTAGATTTTGATAAACAATTATTATATATTTAATTATAAAACTTTATTGAATACAATAATTCAATACAAAAGCACTGGAAATCTTATCAATGCATGTGCTCAAGCCGCTGTCTATCAAAATGTACACTGCTTTGAGATCTACCTTCAACGCTTCGACAAACATTTTTGCACAAACACATTTTCGTATTAACTTTTTGAAATGTATCTATAGTGTAATTTTTCAAATCATTAACGCATCATCGTTTTCGACAATAAACTTTGTCCTTGAGTACTCACCAAAGGAAGAAAAAAAATGGAATAATGTCAGGTGAACGTGCGGGCCATCATACGGACTTCTTCGACCAATAAATTTCTCGAGAAATGTTTCAACCCACTTTGATTCAATGGTTTCAGGATTTTGAGACTTCCAATTTTCTTTTAACGGCCATTTTATTGCATCAATATTTAAATTATTTGCCATTAAGGGCTCTTCGAACTATCTGAAAAGAAGAAAAGATTAAATTTAAGTAAATTTATTTATACAATTTAATATAACAAAAACACCATAGTTATAATATAACCCTAACACTAAACCTATTCAACCTAATGTCCAGCTAATTTTGGTTCACCCTGTATTGAAGTCATAGAAGAAAGCATATTGGCGGAAATGGTGGCAAAAAGACTAACGTTAGTAAAAGCTAAAAAAGGATAGTAAGTTATGAAGAACCATGTTCGCCCACCTCCTGGAGGGATACGTCACATAGAAGAAAAATTATCAGCAAAGAAAGCCTCTTTTATCAGTCATTTCCATGCATCAGTATTTCAATTATTTACCATTACGGGTTCTCTGAAATATCTGTAAAAAAATATATTACATTTAAATTAAATTATAAAATTTAATATAACACAAACATTATAGTTATATTATACAGTGTAACCCGGATATAAGAGAGTTGTCGGGACCGGATAATAAGTTTCTTATATCCGGGTTTCTCTTATATCCGGGTTTGGTCTATTATATATACATTAACACAGGCTCTAATTTGGGACCAGATAAAAATCTCTCTTATACCCGGGTTTATCTTATATCCGGGTCTCTTATATCAGGGTTACACTGTATAATAAGTTATAAAATTTAATATAATATAAACACCATAGTTTTAATATAACCCTAACACAAACACTATTCAACCTACTGTCCACCTACTTTGATTTACCATATATATATATATATATATATATATATAGGTCTATGTTTATATAAGTGTGACTGTGTGTGTACTTATATTTCCTGAACTAAAAAATAGTAAGATTTTTCAATATAATACTGTTACTTTTGGGGTTATTAAGAATTAAGTCAATGGCATCAAATTGTTATGTGTATGTAACCATCAGATCCCTCCGAAAATAATACAACCACAGATTATCGCCGATATTAAACGGGAATGATTCGTGCGTGAATACTGTCCTAATACAGAAGTGGGCAAGAATCATAATTCCTTTTTATTACTTGTTAAATTATTCAATAAAATGCTTCCTTTAAAGCAATTATCTTTTGCGGATTTTGATTTCATTTCACACTCTCTTTAAGCTGTTGAATCTTCTGAATTCTCTCCTTTTTACGAATAGCGAATTACGAGAGAGTAGCAAGAATCCTTCATTATCACTTTCCATATGAATAATATCTTCAATTTGCGATAAAAATTCATTCAAATAAAAGATTGGAAGGCTTTTAGAAAATGCATTATGTCCATAAAATGAATTCTTTATTACAGATAATGGATTCCTTAATGTGTTCTAAGAAAGAAGAGGTAAGATTACATATGTTTGTTAAAAGTCCTAAATTCCCTCTCTGTAACAACGATAATTAAGATAATAGTCCTAATTAAAATATTAATTATGGATTGAAGTAATGCTAGAAAAGGCACGTGTTGAATTATTTTTTTCCACGTTAACGTATTTTTGAAAATAATTCCCCATGTACAAAATATATAAACAATTTTTTATCCACCAGTTTATAAAATCATTTTAATATCCTGAACTAAAAGCGGAATTTATTTGATGTAGACTGTCCGTATTGGAGATGGTTAAAACTCCCTACACAAGGCCAATCTCAAGATGCATACTAGAAGATTTTAATGCAAATCAGACTTTGTCTATATTAGTCAATAGTGCAAGCCATGTCTTTGTCTACTTGAGTGCAAGCCAGGTCTTTGTCTGCTCGAGTGCGAGCCAGGCCACTATCTACTATTTCGATCGAGTATTTAACATTTTGGAGGATCATTTGCCAATTTATCACATAAAATTTATATTCAACATTAAATGAGCAAAAGTATGTTGTCGGGCAAATATGATCTTTTTGATGGTTCAGATGTTTTTGCCATGTGAGAAATAGATTTGACAATATAAGACATGGAATGCCATTCTATCCCATAATCTAACCAAATATTAAACATCTGTTCTTATATAAGTTGTTCTAATGACATTTCATATCTTGTTTGGTTATTTTCTTAGTTACGTTATGAATCATTCTATCTTTTTTCCTCTTAAATACTACGTTCGTCAGAAAGTCCTGACTAACGTAGGACTACAACAAATCTTGATCTCTGTTATGTGGCATTTGAAAGGTGTACTGCATTTCGAGTTTGTTCCTCAACGCTAAACTGTATTGCCAGCAGCTAGACACCGTGTATGCTTGTTCAATCGACGTTGGGCTTTGTTTCAGCAAGACAAGACCACACACTGTCGGGTTGAATACGAAGATCAAATAGATGGACGGTGTTGAGATTATACCACATCACACCATTCAGTCCCGATGCTGCTCCGATTGACTGTGGCTTATTCCTCTCAATAGCACACTTCTTCTGCGACCAGTAATTCAACACTTTTAATGAAGTTAAGAAAGCGTGTTTACAGTTTTATTTAAAGCCAGTGGATTGGTATCTGGGACAAATTCGAATACTGGATAATCGCTGACTGAAGTTCCTCGAGAATGATGGACTTTATTTTGAAGAATAAATGTTGAGGTTGCTCCATAAAATTTTGTACTTTATTTTGTGGATTCCGGGGAGGGAATGCTGCACAAATAAATAAACAACGCCAGTAATTTAAATAGGAATATAAGTGTATTGAACGTAAGAATACAAACTTGAAATGAAGATTAGTAGTCCAGGAATGCGGGTTAGTAGAAAATATATGTACAAGTCTCTGTAAGTGAAGCCATAATTATCTCTCTCTCTCTCTCTCTGAAATCTACGTATCTCAACCTTGTCTCAACGCACCTCCCCGCTGTCTCCAACTGTCAGTATAAGTATACTTTAGACGAGTCCATCTTGTGTAAAAAGGGGAGAGCCCCACAACACCCCCTCCCTAGATTCTTTTTTTTGGGGGGGAGTTAATAATTTTTTCGCTTATGGTCTATAATTAGCGGTTCTGTGAATTTTCTTTTCCTTCTTGTTTTTCTAATCTCCGTGGCTACTTGTGGTCTTTTAATTTCAAATTCTTCAAAAATCGCCTCCATTGAGTCTTCATTTTCGTGTACAGAACATTCCCAAGTCTGCTTATTAACGTACCTGGTTCTCAGTATGCCATGTTATTCTTAAACATTCTGAAATAGACCCGTTCGCCTGGTTTGAAGTGTCTTTTAGGCACTATCGGTGTATGCCGGTTTTTATTTTTGCTGGGTAATAGTTTATCAAAAACAGACCGTATTTTGCGGGCAAACATCACTTCAGCTGGCGAAATGCTAGATGGTGTGTTTCCGTTCGGGATGATTCTGTAGACTTGTAGGAACTGTTGTATGGCTCTTTCTGTTGGTACGTCCTCTGTTTTTTTCAAGGCTCTCTTAAGCGGGTCCACAAACCTTTCGGCTTTCCCGTTAGATCGTGGATGCAATGGTGCTATTTTAATATGTTTGACTTGATAAGTCGCATAGAATTCTTGAAAGTCGCTCGAAGTGAATTGGGTACCATTATCAGTTACAAGCAATCTACCACGCAGAATCTTGCGAATAACTCGTGTAGACAATTAATAGTGTTTTCCGTCGTAAGGTTTTTGTTATCAAGTAGTAATACCATCTATGGGTCCTGCATAGTCCACATGGATTCTAGACCAAGGCCTGTCAACCTTAGACCATGGATTTGGTATAATATGTTGTGCCTTTGCTGCCACAGCACATCCTCTACATTTTTCTACCATTTGAATAATGTCGTTATCCATATTAAGCCAGTACACGAAACTTCTCATTAACGTTTTCATACGATTTTTCCCTGTGTCCTAGATGAAAGTCCTTCAGAATTCGTCTTTGTAAAGATTTGGGTATGACCACTATCTCATTATAAACTAATACGTGATCACAAATTGAAAAACTGTCCGCTATATTTCTTTCTTTTTCTTCTATTTTTCTCTTTGTACTTTGTATGAATTCATCCATTTCAGCTTCTCTTCTGATTTCTAACAAGGTCACTGGTAATTCCCTTACTGCATTGTTTAGCACTTCACTAATTTCGTCTTCGGCTCGCAAAGCCTCTATTACAGTGTCTTCCAGAGGTTCGCATTTCCCAGGTACCAATCTAGATAATCCATCCGCATGACCAATTTTCTTTGATTGTAGGAAATCTTGTTTGGAATTATAATTCAATAATATCGTTCCCCATCTCAGAAGTCTGTTGGCTGTGTAAATTGGTAGTCCTTTTTTCGATCCGAATATAGTGAGAAGAGATTTATGGTCAGTTTGAAGAGTAAACTTTCTTCCATATATCTATCTGTGGAAGCGAGTTATGTCGAATATTATGCCTAACTCTTCTTTCGCAATTTGCGAATAATTTCTCTCTGCTGGTAACAACGATCTAGAGGCGTGGGCTATACGTTTCCTTGTGCCATCCTGCTTCTTGTGTAATATACTCCGTGTGAGCTTGCGTCACTAGAAATGACAATTTCCAGTTTGGAATCAAAATGCGTCAGTGCTAGATCAGACGTTAATTTCTTTATGATATCCTTAAAATCTTTCTAACAATTTTCCGTCCAGTTCCATTTGTTCTCTTTTTTCAATAATTCATTGAGGGGAGCCCTCAATTTGTGCATGTTTTCAATGTATTCACCGTAATAGACCAAGAAAACTTTGCAACTCTACTACATTTTTCGGCTCAGTCATATTTTTTATTGCAGATGCGCTATGTGGATTTGGTTTTCTGCCACGTTCATTGATTATATGGTCTAGATACTTGATTTGTTTTAGAAAAAAAATCGCATTTTTTCTCCTTCACTTTAAAACCAAAATCCTGAATACTTTTTAGGACTTCTTTAATGTGTGTTGCGTGTTCTTCTACATTATCGCTTTTGATTAAAATGTCGTCTAAGCAAGCAGTAGCAAACTTCTGTCCCATGAGCATGGTATCCATAGTCTGTTGGAAGATTGAAGGTGCTATTTTTATCCCAAATGGCAATATGTTAAGTTTCTAAAGTCCTTTGTGAGTATTGATACATAACATTTTTGTACTTCCTTCTTCTACTGGAATCTGAAGATAAGCTTCACTTTAATTAATCTTAGAAAATACCTTACCACCGTTAAGCTTGGTAAATATTTCCTCCGGGCTTGGCAATGAGTAGTGATAATGTTTGATAGCCTTGTTTAACCCAGTCGAGAAATCTGCGCAAACACTGGTTTCTCCGGATTTTTTCTTTACGTAGACCACTGGCGCCGCCCATTCACTGAATTCGATTTGTGAAAGGATCCCACTTTGTACCAATCTATCTAACGCATTGCCAGTTTTTTCTATGGTTGCGAAAGGCACGTTTCGCTTTTTCTTGAATACTGGCTGAACATTTTCCTTTAGTTCAATTTTAGCTGCAAACTTATTACATCGTCCCAAACCGCTGGAGAATACTTCGGGGAATGACTGTGTCGTTCTTCTTTTAATTTTGTAGCTTCTGATGGCTCGCACTCTATTTCCTTACAAAATGAGCTAATGGGTAAATCCCATGCGTCAAATTTTTGCATCCAGTCTGTCCGACCAAATTTCCCTTGTCTTTAATTACAAATATCTTCAATATTTTTGTTTTTCCATGGAATTTTACGTTCAGAATTACTACTCCTTTAAAGTTGATACGATTCCCTGTAACAGACTTGGCGATTTTCTGTGTATGCATCATGGTCGGTCTATTTAGCTTACCCAATTTTGTAAATTAATTATAGTTAGATCCGATCTTATGTCTAACTGTAATTTTACCTTCTTATTTAAGATCTCGGGTTCCACGTATTTTCTTGTGCTTAGTTTGTCTTCGTAGTACATTCTAGTAGTTCTTACCTACTAGTGTGTTTTTTGTTTCTGCATTGAGATGCCTTATGTCCCATTTTTCCATAAGCTAAACAGTTCTTGTATTTAAATCGACTGTCTTTATTCCAGTGGAATCCACCACATCAGTAACATGCAGATGAGGGTGGCTTATATTTGCTTTGATCTCTGTCATTAATCGCCTTATACCTTGTAATTTTTTCTTTTATCATGAAATTTTTTCTTCCGGGGGTGGGGGGGTGAAAATTGTAAACATTTGTTCAACTTACGTATGTGTGCTACTCCCGATTCCTCGATATCCTTAGAGTCTTTTTTATGCTCAAGCATTTTTGACAGTCTTCTGACAATTTTTGTAGTGTTAATCCAGGCTCATTTTGAAGCTTCCAGAGCATTCATTTGCGCATTTCACTGTCCTTGACTGAGACTAATCCCTGTATGAAAATAAGACAGTTAAAATTGTCCGGAATCAATTCTGCCAACTTAAAGTCATCTCAATATGTGGAGTAGACCTCATTTTCGCTTTTTACGAGGTTGAGACATTTCCACCTTTTGTGAAAAAGTGAAGTATTTGAACTGAAAAGCTCCGTAAGGCAGGTAACTGCCTCGTCAAACGACAAATCTTTTGTCTTTTTCGGTAGAATATAGTTCACAAATTTTGTGTATTCCTCTGTTCCCAATTTCCTGAGTAATAAACGTAGCTTCTTACCTTCCGTCCAATTTTGGCAATCAATGTTGAAAATGTCTTCATGACGTCTGTTATAGTCCCCGGAATTTTTATCATCTTCTAGAGTGTATTTAAATGATTCTATTGTGTTCCAAACTGCGTCTTGTGAAAAAGTCGCCTCTTTTTCGATATTCTTTTGTTGTGTTTTACTCGTTACTTTTAATATTAATTCCTGGAGTTGCATTTGTCTTTCTTGATTTTCCTTCTGTGTTTATAGTATTACATTTTCCATGTTTTCCTCTTGAGAGAGCAATTGTTTTTGCCACTTATCTTCCATTCTTTCTTGGAGTTGTAGTTGCTGTTCATTTTGGTATTTTACAAGTTCTACCAAAATACATTTAAAATCCTCCATGATAAGAGTTTTACGAATACCTCGATTTTTCGTATTTTGAGGAAGTATCTTTTAATCACGGTGGTTCCGCAAAATCCTCGCAAATCCTCGTAAATCTTTGTCGCCCAGTTGTTGTGGACGCTGCCAACGGCGAATTTTTGAGTCTCCGAGAAGTGAAAATCTTCGTCGCCAAGTTGTGGGTCCAAAGTCCTCGTCGGCAAGTTGTTGTGGATTCCGGGAAGGGAATCCTGCACAAATAAATAAACAACGCCAGTAATTGAAATCGGAAAATAAGTGTATTGAAAGTAAGAATACAAACCTGAAATGAAGATTAGTAGTCCAGGAATGCGTGTTAGTAGAAAGGGTATGTATAAGTTTCTGTAAGTGAAGCCGTAATTATCTCTCTCTCTCTCTGGACTCTACGTATCTCAACCTTGTCTCAACGTATCTCACCCCTGTCTCCAACTCTGTCAGTATAAGTATACTTTAGACGAGTCCATCTTGTGTAAGACGGGGAGAGCCCCACAACAGTTTACTTTCCGCTTCCTAAATGAGTCAGAACTTTCTGGTCCAAGCTAATATTATACAATTCATAATATTTCCTGTTCTTCTATATTAAAATTAGAGGTTGCCCAACAAAACTTTCTGCAACACGTAACTAAGAATAAATTAAGAATAAACTGAATACGAGTACTGTTAAATACGTTAGTTATGTTGTCATTGTGTTTTTGGTTTTTTTTCCCTACGTTTACATTTCGGGACTCTAAAGGTTGTGGATGGTCATAGTAAGGAGAAAAAGCAATTCTTAGAGATAAAGCTAACAGAGAAAGAAGATTGTGGACAGTTAAGATTTATCGTAGCTATGGTTAAGGCTGACATGTTATAAAGTAACACTAACATAATGGTAGCCGGATGTTTACTTAAAAGGAAGCGTCTAATCTCAGCATAGTTTAGCTTTTGAAAATTGTCTTTCACGTTTCCATCAGAATCTATCAAACACACTATCCATCATCTGTTTCAACACTTCCCAAATGATGGATACACATTGATTTACTATGAACTTATTGATTAGGTTGATTTCAGTCCTTTTTCAGAATTTAGTTTTCACATTTTACCACTATTAAGAATTGGAATAAGTCATTTGGTTTGCGACTTCTTATTAGATTAGAACACGTATCACATTTTCTTATGAACTTTCTTGATAATAGTCGTTTATTAACGGTTCGTTTACACAAAATATCTCCCTGTGGCTATTCAAGGAGGGATGAGTATGTCCGTAGCTGTAGTCATAGTTATTAATTCGTTTTGTATTCAAAATATAGATAATATGATCTCATTCCGTGTGATTAATATTTATGACTCAGTTAAATACATTGACAAAGAAATAGACTATTTTGAAATATAAATAATTGCGTTAAAATATACTAATGTTTTTCGATTTTACACCAGCTATCGTTTATCCTTCATTGAGAGATTTCCAAACCTAAATTTATACGTTTCAATTTCATTCAAATATTGGTTTACTTTCATATGCAGACTGTTTCCTTGAGACCAACAAATTGAAATTCTGTTTACTGTGATGTAAAAAGAAATATGAAGCAGAGAGAAAATTATTAGACTTATAGAATAATGCCTAGTCTAATAAATGTTCTCATTATTATTCCCATGAATCTCTTCATTTATTTGTTTCCTAAACATTTGTCTGAAGATTAGACAAGGAATATATACTATAAAATAAATCAGTGCACATGCTAGCCCTCTCAGTAGGCCTAGTATAAATATAAATACTATATGAAGGCCAGTAATTTACAAAAAATAGATTAGGTGGGAAAGAAATAGCACCTACACTTAACACCTGCGCATAGTAAAAGGAAGAAAAAAAAAGACAAACTGCGGACACAAAGTCAGACAGTAAGACTTCAGCGAAAGATGTGATGGTTGGAAGAACATTCGTTATAAGACTACAATAGTACAATTGTAGGGAGGAATAAAGCGTTGTTAGTGTATTTTGTGAAATAACAATTGGAAATTCGTCCCCAGGGTTATATAATACGGATATAATCAGATTCAGGGGAGACAGGATTAGTAATAACTGAACAGTTAAACAGTACAAATGTTCAGTTCGAAATTATTGGACGGTTACCCGTATCGAGAGACCCATGAGAAATATCATTGGAACCAAATTCCGAATTGTTAGGAAGCAATCAAGATGAGCATATACATCGAAACAATAACGGTGACATTTATTCGTCTGTAAATTATGGAAATAATGGAAACTTCACATCCGTGAAATAGAAAAGGATAGTAAACAAGAGTATTAGTCTACACAAGCTGGAACCTGAAGATTATTCAAAAACGTCCATGAAAATTTAGGCATTCGTTTTTTAAAATCCAGTGGATATTTTCCTGCTTTCTAATAATTAAAATGAAAATACGGTTAATATATGACTTCTAAATATTGCGTGCCTAAATTATTACAGGTTTAATATATTCGGACTACTAATTTATGTACCACTATTTGCACAAAAAATATCCAACACATATTTTCAGTAGATTAAAGAGTACTGAACAGTTACATAATACCATTTCTTTATATGTCAGTAAAAGCTGGACAACTCCTCACAAATTAAAATAGCACAAGAAAAAAATGTAGTTCTACAAAAGGTTGCTGAGAATAACATGGAGAGAAACTAAGACGAAGTTTCACAGTAAATAGAAACAAACATCAGATACACACAGTTGAAATTTCTAGAGCACATAATCTGGTAAAAAGAACTTGGAAAGTTTCATACTCACAGGACAGACAGAAGGCAAAGGTAAACTTCGCATAACTTACCTAGCGAACTTATGTAAATGGATGGCAATATAGAGCTTAAAGAGATAAACAGACAAAATTAATTAAGAGCTACAAAGGAAAGAGAATTGTGGAGAGCCATGATCGCCAACGTCTTTAACGAATACGGTACACAGAATTTCCAAACATTAGTGGAGGTCATATAACCTATATAATAAAAAGTATAACGATGTCTACGGAAAGTAACTGTGGTTTACAGGTAAGTGTATAAAGAGGATATATATTTTGAAGTTGTTTTGATATTATATATGAGAAATATAATTCCATTCATTGTAACCATTGCCTTTTACTGTTGATACGCATAACCCTTTTTATCACCTGTAACAAAGCGATACAGAAATGTAAACATGTTATTCCAGGGTAAAGATATGCTGCAGATGGTGGAAAATGTTGTTCTTTTCCCAAACGAAAACTCATTAGGCTTTCCGGATATAAGACAATTGCCATTTTAAAGTTTTAAACAGCTGACGTTATGAGCTTTCACCGCATCTATAAACACTGGACATATGTTTTTAAATGTATCCGTAGTCGTGCAACCCAATTGCAAATCATAAAGTAAGCAATAGTCAATATGCTGCTTTTTAAATGCTTAATCTTTCATGGATGTGAATTCTGAACTGCAGCATGAACGTCTCACGATCGGATAAAAGAGATGATAAATTAATGATAGACACTGATACTTGTCATTCTCCCTTGATTCTCTCTTTGTGGGCTGAATCACAATTTATATTGGTTAAATAATTACTTTCCGATCACAATAAATTATAAAGAATAAATAAGCTGCCTAAAATGCAGAAGCACAATGCGATTGTTTGCCTTATTTAGTTTCTGACCAGTGTCAGTTGTTTTATTTATTACATCGTTTTGATCACTTTAAAATCAGTGGTGTTTTCTGATAGCACAACGAAAAAAAATGAAGTTATGCATATAAATATATACGTAGAACTCACAAAATATTTGAAAGTCACGTAAAGAATGCTCCTTATCTTTAAATTTTGATACGATGATTACAAAGTTCTCAATGTTATGAACTCGCTCACAAACATGAAATATTGAAAAGAAAAGAAAAACTGAATATCTGACATCGGTACTAAACAGTGCTTTCTATAGGTATGTCTGTTTATCTGAGACGGATGTAAAAACCCGTGTCGATATTCATCAAGCAAAAGACTGAGAATTCACGACTATAACGGGACCGTGGACACAGCGTCGAAACTCATGAAGGTTTTAGTCTTTTTTTTATGCCAACTCTTCAGACGTTTTTATCGATCATAGTTTTTGATAACCTATATTCGCAAATGAAAACAAGCTATATTATGCCATGGATCCTGGCTAATGTATTTACTGTAGAAATGGCATCTATTGCTTTTATATGCATAAAGCTTCAGTATGTGCCCGAACATGGCTCTCCACAATGTCTTGTCTTTTGTATCTCTAAGAAAGTTTTGATACTTTACCACCCCTCTTCGATATTCGCACTGTAAACCGTTCAAACAAATTCAGCAGGTAGTTAAAACGATGGTCTACTTGTCTATTTTTTTAATGCTCCCTTCATGATTGCTGTTTCAATATCTTTTGTAACTAGGGAAGGGTACTGAATAGAATAATACACGAAGGTTGGTAATGAACGATAACACTTAGGACAAGAACAACGCTTATAAGATTCACAAGAAGAAGTAGTCAACTGCTAGAAGTGAGTCAGTTGAATTCAAAATGAATCTCCAACTGCAGGATATCTACCAACCGACCCACGCGATCAGATGTTGCATAAGGCTGAATTTAATGTGATGAATCCGAGCCCGTAGGCTCGGCCAAAATTCCCCCATAGACCCCGTAAAAAAACGGGGTCGCATAGCTGTTTCACGAGAGGAGACGCTGCCCTTCGACATAGCCTCGTCTGGGGATCCTCTCTGCCCGGAAGCAGAGAGTTTGACCAGCACAGCTAGAAACAAATCTCTAACTGCATGATATCTACCAAACGGCCCACATGGTCAGATGTGGCAAAAGGCCGAGTTTAATGTGGGGTATCCGAGACAGTAGGCTCGGTCAAATTTTCCCGTAAAACGGGGTCGGGTAGCAGTTTCATGTGATGAAATTCCGCCCTTCGACATAGCCTCGTCAGAGTTCGACCAGCACAGCTGGAGACGAATATCCAACTGTAGACCAGCATACATTCTTTACTACTTTATTTATGTGAATGGCGACATACACATTATCGTCCATAGGTATGCTACAATATTTTCTATGCAACTTTCTCGGGACTCATATTTTCGACCCAACATAATTCTAGTATTCAGCAGCAGAACTACATCGGTGTTGCTTCAAGTTTATTGTTCATCTGTAAGGGAAATGACCAGAATTTCCTGCCATATTGTAAATTAGATATGATATTTAATTTCCGAAATTTTCTTTGTCTCTAACGTCAATTTTAACTCTCTTATTACATTGCTTAATTAAAACGAGGTTTTTTATTTATACAAATCACCTTCGGATTATTTTGTCAGCCTGTCGTTATCTGTTACTACAGTGACACTTCATTTTGACATCTCCAGGTGTGTAAAATAAAATCTTATAAACAAATGACATAACTGTGATAAGAAACTATACATACATAGATACACACACACACACACATATATATATATATATATATATATATATATATATATATATATATATATATATATATATATATATATATATATGTGTGTGTGTGTGTGTGTGTGTGTGTGTGTGTATTTAAACTAATAGGAAAGAATAGTGATATTTATAATTCAGAGTTCTTAGTTTTTGTTTCATTTTTTTTAAAAACAGTGCTCAATACGATCCATAAACCGTAATAATTACTTATTTTAAATATGATTCCATCACCAGACAGAACATCATATGATTCAAGATTCGTTTAATTAACAACCGATTTTAAGAAAAAAATTATAATCGTTTGATAATGGAACGAAACTCAGTATTGTAGATATAATTTTAAAAATTAATCTAGATTGGAATTTTTTCGTTTTAATACATATGATCTTCTGTGATGCGATGGAATCATGTTTTAAAAAAGTAATTATATATATATATATATATATATATATATATATATATATATATATATATATATATATTCACACATTGGATACAGTTTGTTTAACTTTATATAAAGATTATTTTCTTAGGTGATTGCAAGAATATATATTTTATCTGTCACCGTAAGCACTGAGTAATTTACCGCCAACATACACTTCTCTTAATTTTGTTACAAATCCTTTTACCTCAGTTTTATTCTATGTATCCAAAACTTTCCCTAATTTTATGTCTGTTTTTGATCTAAGTAATTATTAAGTGTTTTTCAATCATTCTATATTAATATTGTTCCATCACTTCACACAAACTTGTGAAATCAATCACTAATTCTCCCTGTTTAACTTGCCTTCCTGAAGATCTGAGTGTATTTAGTTCTCCAAACTTTCCTTCCTAATTACATGTCGGTGGAATTTTAAAGTTTGGCCCATTAGCGACTTTCTTTGCCGGTTTCTACATCTATTTCCTTATTTCTCATGCCATACACGTGTCTTTGGAATGTTATACATTCTAAGCACTTCTTCTGCCATATCCTTTAGAAATTTCATACCATTATGTCTTTTTTAATAATATATAGAAAATGCTCTAGATTGTGTTATATAAAATTAAAATGTGACTGCTATACATGGTCTTTATTAATCATAAATAGTGAATGCTTTAGATTCTGCTTATTATTAAGAAATAGTAAATGCTGTCCATTGTCTTTACTGATAATAAATAGTAAATGCTGCAGATTGTGTTTATTAATAAAAATAGTAAATGTTGTGCAAAATCGTCAAGCCAAACACGTACAAGTATCATAGCACATCTATTTTTCATTCAATATTAAACCAAATGTAATAAATCATTTGATCAGAGAATTCATTCATCGTTTCAAAGTCAAATATCCTTTGATAATATAGTAATAAAAATGAAATGACATTAAATATCTTTTGGCATTATATAATATTCTATGGATAAAACTCTTCTTCATAAAACTCGTCAAAAATATTTTAAATCTGTTTATATTATCCGAGAAAACTATGCCGATTTGTTGTTTCTATTAAATATTACTGGCTTGGAAAATTCTAATTTTCATTTGAGTTTCTCTTAATATTTCCGAAACACGTCATATTACCATATGTGGAGAAAAATTGGGCTTTACATGATAATAAAAGAAAGTCTGTCTAACTGTCGCCTAATTTGAGAGCCAATAATATCAGTATTCCAAATTTTAAGACAAGAAATGAACACCAAACTCTCACACGGGTCGTAAATACGCAATATGACGGACATGATAGAGTTCACCTGTCGAGCTGGAAAGCCGGGAAATTGTAAGCACACCGCCATACAAAAAATATACAAACGCGCACGTACACACACAGAGACATGATGATTCTATGTAAACTTATCCTACAAGTACTTTTAAATAGAATTTTTAACATTATTAATTGTATTTTAAAAGTATGAGAACATATATATATATATATATATATATATATATATATATATATATATATATATATATATAAACTGAACATTGAATCCAACACACAGAGGCGACAGGCTACTTCGGGCTAGACGCAATCGGCGGGCTGACGATTGCGTCTAGCATGAAACAGCCTGTTGCCTCTGAGTGTTGACTTCAATGTTCACATTTATATGTATATTTACATACGCTCTATCTCTGATATTGAACACTTTATCCCATAAATATTGCACACCTTAAAACTATATTTCTTTAAGGAGAAATTAGAGTTTCCCAGGCTGAAAGATAGTAATAAATGTACCAAGAAAGTGGATATAAACAAAGAAAATTCGAAAAAAAGAGATACTTGCAACAGAGCACAAAGATGAGGAAAATTCTTATTGGGAAAGAGTTCTTTGGACAGATGAGATGAAAATTGAGTTGTTCGGTTACAATTCCCTGAATCATGTATGGAGGATGACGCACCCAAGAACACCATACCGACTGTCAAATTTGGTGGGGGTAGTATCATGGTTTGGGGTTGCTTTTCGATGCGAGGATGTTGGCAAACCAGCAATTATAGACGGTAGAATAAATGCAGAAATATATCAACAAATCCTAAGCGAAAATTTATCGCTTTCTGTAGAGAGTCTTGGGTTTCCTCCGGATTGGATCTTCCAGCAGGACAATGATCCCAAGCATACTCCTAAGAGTACGAAGAATTGGCTTGCTATTAACAACGTTAACATCTTACATGAGCCTAGTCAGTCGCCGGATTTGAATCCAATAAAGAATTTATGGCGGTATTTGAAAAATAAGATTCGTGATAGAGGTCCAACAAGCATAAAAAACCTAAAGACAATTACTCAGGAAGAATGGGAGAACATACCTACTAAAGTATGTGAATCGTTAAAGATTACTGGAAGAGATTGGTTGCTGTTGAACTTAATAAAGGCTTTGCTACAAAATATTAATTGGTGAAAACCTGTTTTTGTTCTGTTGTACGATCATTTTTTTAAACCCTAAAAATTTAAATATTACTATATTTTCTTACCATGGAATATTATTTAGTTTTATATGCATACATTTTTAGTATGCAATCTGATACAGTAGATATATTCCTATTTTGTTAATTTAATGTGTTACAAATAAAAGTATGATATATTTTCATGTGTATGATCACTTATGTATAACAACTTATATTCATGTTTGCGAGTGCGGTTGTCTTACCTACTTTTCTGTGCGACATAAAATTTGATCATCAATAATATATATGTTTTTAAAATGATGAGTTATTTGACGAAGAAACTCAACAACTTGTTTTACTAATCTCACTCAAAATAGTCATACCAAGATAGATCTCACAAACTCCAGGCGCAGAAATGCAAGACTTGGTTGTTTCGCATAGGCAGATTCAAATTTATCGCAAAGATTTTCGCATCAATATTCTTTTACATACACGCGAAGTGTGACGATATTTTTTTATATGCTTAATATGAGAGTTTAAAAAATAGAAGAAAATTACGTGCTCATATAACTTAGAATTTCAGTTGACTGCTATGTTATGGCAATAGTAACCATTTCCTTAGCAGTCACTACCGTCAGAACAAATTTTGAAAGTCTTTCTCTTAAAATGTATTCTTCTGAGAAAATAGGTTTCGTAATTCTAACAGCTATTGCCGCACTTTCCAGTACTGATGGGAGTTTCCTTCCGAATATTTATTTGAAATAGTGTGGAATGTCAACGTCTATTTCTTTGTTTCTGTTTTTAAGCATTTCACTCAAAACAAGGGAGATAATACCACTAGAACTCAAGGGGTAATAGTAAGTGAAAGTTCGAGTATCGTGAATATTGAGGAAAGGACAAAAGCTGAACGCGATTCAAGAGGACAGAAGATTGCGTTTGACGCTGCATATATATTTTAAGATTGTATGTATCAGGCAAGCAAATAAACGGAAGTGAGTTCCACAGGCGAGAACGGTGAGAAAAGAAATTTTTTAAGTACAAATGGCGGTGGCATTTAGCTATTTCAATATTAAATGGATATGACCTAGATGCCAATCTAGTAGCACACTTAAATTAATATAGTCGTGTCATCAGAGAAAAAACTCGTCAGAGAAGTTGTAATGAAAATATTTGGAAAAAAGAAAAAGGGAAGCCAGTACACGTCGGTGAGAAAGCGAGTCAAGTGAAGATGCCAAGTCGTGATCGATTACATTACATTACTCGAGAGGAATAGCAGAACCAGGCTAGATATTGCAACAGTATTCAATGCGGGAAGGAATGGTAGATTAGCCTTGATTATGTCCTTACTTTCTCTTCGAGCTACATTTTATATACGTTTTGATGTTGTTGAAAATCCTCAAGCGGTTTGGTTTTGTGTTATCTGTTATTTGTAGTTCGTGTCTGATGTTGTAGCACCAGTTCAAAATCACCGTAGAAAGAGGCTCCTCGCTAAGACTAACAGACTTATTTTGCCATATTTAACTAATGAACTAAGAAAGGGTCTGTTTACAGCTGACAGTTTAGATATTTCTGAACAGGTTTGATGCCATCCATGATATCAATATGAAAGTCACGATCCGACGAGGCTATATAAGTACTTTACTCAAGTTTTCCGCTTAATGTTTCGGTTTTGAAGCAATTTTCAGAGTTTGATGAATCTATGAAGATATTTGACAGTATCTATTACTTCTTCTCCAAAAGGAATCGAATCTGTATCCTTCACGGAACTGTCATTTGATCCCATGTGGTAAGCCACTTAGCTATAGAGAAGCGTATGGTGAAAAAATTAATTTGAACAGACGCTTAAAATAACGAATAAACAGAAAA
>OZ038475.1:36772995-36837995 GCA_964036315.1 Acanthosepion esculentum | reverse complement strand
GGCTTGTTTTTAAAGTTTACAGACATGTTATTTGAGGATCTATGCCTCTATCGGTCAGTACATATAATTTAGTGTAATGCAGTTATAATACACCTTTAATTTTGAGATAAAAGGTATATTCTATATTTTATATATTTATTTCTTATCCGTTTAATTATCTTTCGGAAATATCTGATTTAATTTTTAAATTCACCTCAGTAGAATTGTAAATAAGTCAAGCATATATAAAATTAGATTTGTGTTTGTTGTGTGTATATGGAGCCAATGCAATTCTACTTTTCTGTAGAATCATCAATTGATATGTGTATGCATATATATATATATATATATATATATATATATATATATATATATATATATATATATATATATATAAATATGTGTGTGTTCTTGTTCTTCGTTAAGTGTGAATATCTATCTGACATTACAGATATCGAATTTTGTCTTTTTCAAGGGTTACACCATTAAAATTCAATAGTTAGATAATCAATATTCGACGAGTTCTTTTTACTCAACTATGGCAAATAGATATAATCTAAGCTATGTCTTACGTTCATTTAAATGTTCACGATTTTCTCTGATAAAAAGGTTTATGAACTTGTTTTTTTATTTCAGTTCCATCAGCCACTTCGAGGATAACCAATGCTATTGTTTTTATCAATTTACTTTCGCTAATACAAAGTTGAATTACAGGATTTAAAATACAGTTTTATGCGGCCAACGAAATCAGTTTTCAATGCTAATTAATTCTTCCTTCATGATAAGTGATACTTTATAATGAAATTTGCTTCTTTTGCATCTCTTGCAAAAGTTCGTTATTTTAAGGTGTGTTTAATTAAATGCAAAATTGAATAAAAGATACAAAAATTTAACAACGGCAAAAAGCCCTGTAAACTAGATTGTTTAAACATTATGAAATTTGAAAACTGATTCAGATTTGCGGTGACATTTTGCTTTTATATTTTGAATGAAATAAAATTATATTCTGTTGTGTCTGAGATGTTTAGATAATACAGGAAATTTTTGCATCTAAATTCATATTTTGAATGTTTAAATGTCAATTTTTAAAACTAAATTTTCAAAAGCGAAAATATTATTAATGTATTTATCTCATCATTTATGTGAGGATTCCTCTTTTGATTTGGGTAATCATGCCTCGTCAAAACTTTTTTTCTTGAGGTTTGAGGCAAATACATTTCTTCTTTCTTTTTATCTACAAAAACTTAATTTTCATAATAGCTTATATTAAAAAAAATACACCAAATAAAATTTTAAATCATTAATCCACGGCCAGATTACTCCAGTGGATCATCCTATCGAATATAGCTGACCACACATATTCGAGGATACCCGTCTATTAGGGCGGCTAGCTAATACCTATTCCAGACTGTCGCTCAAACACATCTGTGATTCATACAGCAACTATGCTTAACAGACTTTAGTTACAGTTTCTGGGAGAGAGCGTGGTATTTAGTGTGATCAACGATCTAAACAAGGCCAGCACAACTCAAACCATCGGCCACGATGACTTGTGACTTCATGCTAGCACAGCTATCGACGCCCCCCACCCAGTGCTCCGTCTACTCAGTTTCATTCACAAGGCTTGGATCATCCCTTGGTATGGTTTTCATGCACTTTCCAAAGGTGCCGCACGCAGAGTTCACTACTTCCAGACCGATAACACCAAAAAGTCTCCTTCCTGACAAATCGACCATGGTGAGATACGAACTCGGGTCTCATGGTCAGAAAGAGAACGTTAATGAGTTTAATATGAGTAATATAATAAGGTCGATATTTTTTGAAAGATAATGTTCAGTAGAGTCATGTTGGAGTTTGAGAAAAATCTTCTGTGTGCAGTGTTCCAACAGGAAGTAGGCGATCATGGCTGCCTACAATTCCCTGTCCTTTGCAGCGCTAGATATTTTTTCTTATCTCACTCTTATTGTTCCACCACCCATTTACTCAAGCTCGCTATATAGGTTATACGTTTTTTCCTCATCCCCTCTTCCCTTCAATCTACCGTGTCTATCAAATTTTGCAAGTCCTATTTCCTCATTATGTACCCTCACAATTTTAACTGTCTCGTTCTTGCATGCTTGTCTTGTGCGTGCGTTCAGTGCATAATTTTATTTAAGTTAATCTGATTTAAGTGAATAAGATTTTAAAATTTTGAAAGAAGTATTTTTATTTTAACTTCCTTCAAACATAATTTTTTTAATTAAAACATTATTAGGTTAAAGTCAGCCACAAATAAATCCCGCTTTACTCTTTCGTTCAGTTGTTTGTTGAGTAATTCTTTATATTTCAGCTTTCTTCATGCAACAATATTTTAAATATTTAAAAAATATTTTTCAGTTAATAAGATTTAAAAACAAAATTAAATGAATAATATTTTAAAATACGAGATGTTTTTACAATAGCGTAATTATCTATATTTCAGCTTACTTTAAACAAACAATATTTTAAATATTTAAAAAAAATATTGTTTGGCATACTTAAAAATATTTTCAAGGGAATAAATTTTAAATCTATTTTTTGGAATATTAAAAAAATATTTTTAAGTTAATCTGATTTAAAGTTCAAGTTTATCCCGGAAGTTCTCTTCCTATTAAATGCTGTCAGTAAAACGTTAAACATGAATTTGTAATCCAGACCAATGATGACATTAACGAATTGAAATATTTAACTGAATTATAATAAAATTAACTTTCATTTCAATGTAATGCTGAACTCAACTTCAGTGTTCTACAACCTGTACCGTCAGTGACCCAACGGATCACGGGTATTCTATTTTTTTTTATAAAACTTTGTTGTAACTCACATGTTTGCTCTATGGTATTCTCAGCATCCTTCTCTGAAACAAGATTCCTGTTACTGCGAGTGATTTCTTCATGTGTGAGAAGATTATCTAATATTCATTGTCACTTATGAAGACTGAAATTACATAAGCTTTCAATATTTGTTTCTTTGTTTCTAACGAAATCTTTCTGTGACTTAATAATTTGCATAGTTTTTGGAAGCCATCTTTCTCACTCTCAATAAGCCTGGGAATTTCAGGAACATAAGAATAGTGTAATATCTTCCACATTTCCAGTTAATTCTTGGGTTATGTCATGGTGAAATCTCTTTCTTTAAATACTTCATTTTATAATAATTTTCTTGGTTCGAAGATACGCAAGTCGATGTCGTTTATATTTGATTCAAATTCGTTCGGTGCCAGGTAACAATTGGTTACATATATTTGAGTGTCTAATCATTTATTTGATTCAGAGGACATGTAAATCTTGTCTGTTTATATTTGCATCTATAAACATTTACTCATTTTGGAAACAGGGAAATATCGGTAGTTTATATTTGAGTCAACATTCATTTAATTTGTTCGTGAGAGTTAAAATCTTATTGTTTAGATTTGAATCTTTTTTGCCTGACGTTGATCATCTTCATTCAAATCTTTCCTGATCGTCTGAAATGATTGTCGATAAATACTTTCTCATGACATTTCAAACGTCTGATCTGATAGGGAAAATGCGAAGTGATATACGGTAGCCAATAATCTGTTTCGAAAACCACGACTATCGTAATGACAACAGGATCGAATCTCCTTGCAATATATTTATGATTCACGAGTATCATAGAGGGAGAGACAATGTCCTTCAACATTTTACCACCACAAATTGATAGCTAATAAGAGTTACATAATGATATTGTTTAAACTACTTAAGCCCTGACCTCCCGCAGTTCAAGTGTCAATTACATCTTCTATTCTGCTGACTCATACTGTGAAAGCTGAAAGAAAGTAATGATTATACGAATTATTAATGTTTTTATTATTTTCTTTTTTTCTATATCTTTTTTCTGCTGATCAAACACTAACATTTTAAACTATTTCTTTTTTATCTCTGCTTTGTCTTTTTCTATAATTTTTTAATTTTTTATAGTTTTTTCTTGTTTATAACTGGTAGTCTGAAATTAAAATAAAATGTTTTATCTTCTCTTCTAATTGCTTTTGTTCATTGATAAGTCTGCTTTTGTAAGGATATATTTTCTTTCCTTTTCTTTTTTATGTTTACTGCTACCTATGTACGTAGCTAGTTATGTAGGTAAGATCTTGGTTCTTTCCAATCACAAACGATGAGAACTGAATGTTCAGCTTTCTTTTTATTGCAAGATAAAAGCGGCTGAAAGAAGAAAAACCGTCGTCACACGACTGATTCTCTTTTGATTTCAATTAAGAATTCAAACAATTGGTTTTCGTACATTTAACAGATGGCATAAACTTAATTTGCATGCTTCATCACTAACTTTAACCTAATGGTCTAATCTTAGACATTCACTGAATGACAACTACTCTAGTCGATTAATATTTTGTTGTGAGACCTTGTCATTATTTTCTTCATAATATATGTATTGAGCAAAACACAATATAGCATTGTATTTCTCTTCTAAAATATCTTGTTCCTGTTCGCCGCCCTCATTAAGAAAACTACGATTTGATATGATTTTTTTTGCAATTTTGTGTTTTTTAATTGTTTCCTTAATGTCCTGATTTGGCCATCTTATATTTCCTAACTAATAGAAACTACACGTAATTATTACTTGCTTGCAATATCTCGCACTAGTTTTGAAACAAGATAACAGTCTTCTAAAATCTATATCTTCATAATGTAAAAGACGTCCTTTTTTGTCATAGGGAAATAAATATGTATTTTTAAATGCTCACTATTTTTCACTGCATTAGCATAGCCCAAATCATTATTACATGTAAAATTGAAAGAAAAAAACAACAACAATGAAACAGCAATAACTATTTTCTTTTATCAACCAACTGCGAATGTCGACATTGCTGGTAGAATCTGCTGCAATTCCGTTCAGCCCAAAGCAATATTCGCTTTTTGCGCGAGAATCCCAATCCAATATCCACGTTTCAAGACCCAATTTCCTTACGGTATAATCCCCCAAAATCCTTTACTCGCACATCACGGATTTTTACCCTTTCATGATCCCAAACATTCTACAAGGGCTCAAGGTCATTTGCCTTTCGATAATCCTATGTTCAGTAGTAGCTCATCAAGAGTTATGATTTACGCTAATCCCCAAAATCAGTATAACGCTCATTAAGACTCTATTTTCTTACAATAATCCTATATCCAATATTTGATCATCAAATATTATATGACTGTACTTCCATCCAAGATCCATTTGTAAATAGGTAAAATATATACAATATATTTTACTCTGTTAAGACTTTATATTAGACTACAACAAACCAAATACATGGAAAGTCGTTGCTGTATGGCTGAATTATCTCTACATAACAGTACATATATATAAAAAATAAAGGAATCTCTTTCACTTCCAACGTGTAATGTTTATAACTACATATCAAAAAAAAATCTTCCTGTTCATTTTCATTTAACCTCCCCTCATATCGCTTTTGTCCTTTATACCATGCTTTTTTTTCATTATTTTTAAAATTATTTTTAACACATTATATTTCTTTTTAGATTGTTGTCTGCTTTCGTATAACGCCTCACTGATTCAACGTCTTTATTTATTTTCATCTTACGTTTGTTTTTCTATCTTGGGAATTTGGGGGAAATTTTGTCATTCTTTTTCAATGAATTTCTGTCCGTGATGTCACTTTCGAATCTTTTATTTTTTTTCATTTTTTTGGGTAATATTTGTTAATTCTTTGTTTACTACACCCTTGCTGATTCTGTTCTTCTGGTTTGATAATTGTGCTTATCCGTTTCAACATTTGTTATTCATTTAGTTTTTTTTTAGTTTTTGGTTTATGGACGTTCTTGTTTCTGATACGTTTTCATCTCAGGATTATTTTCCTGCTTTCTCATGTGGGAATATTTATTGCTCACAGCAAACAAAAAATGGATCTTCTCTGTGGATGCGTATTTTAACTAACGATATTTATTTCAGTCGAGGCTGTGTTCATGGAACTTGGAAGTAATGACAAAGCTGGTGACATATTTCTCTCGCTTGTGTGATTGTTCATGTAGATAATTGTGTTCGTTGTGAAAAATCGCATATAGGACTATGATGCCTGGATGAAACTTTTTCCACGGATGCCTCGGCATTTTTTAGTGATGATAATTGGAGAACTCGAAACATAGACTTTCTTGGCAAACACCCGGTTCACAATCCGTCCCGGTCTTTCGAACAAGAGTAGAGGTTTATCCCTTCTTTCCTGTTTAAGATTGTGTTTCTGGTTCCTTTAGATATCTTCTCATTCACTTTCACTCCCAGTAACCCCTTGCATCTTACTGGCCTTATCTCCTTGCTTGTGGTGAACTGATTAAGAAAAAAAAAACAACTATTCAACAATACACCGGAATAATCAAGGGGATACTACTTTTTAGATTTATTATATTTGAATGATCCAGATGAGATAAATTGGTCCAATAGTGTTTTATTCCATGGTCTACTACTACTGGAAGTGTAATGGTTAGATTGGTGAGTTGTTTTATATAGTTACTTAAGCCTCTATCTTTCGGTAATTAATTTTCAATTATCTATCCGCATTCGCTGGAATTCCTCGAGATTAAAATTAAGCTTTAAACGAAATCATAGTATTTTTATATCCCTAATTTCTTTTTCGCCTGTCAGTTTATTACATTACATTGTTTCTTTTTTTTCTGTTGTCTCTTCTCTACTTGCCATTATTTGAATTGTCCTTTTCTTTTTCAGGAGCGATTTTTAATCTCCCATTTTCTCTTAATTTTTCTGTTTGAAATTACAAAGAATCTCTCATTTTCCTTATATGTCTCTATCTTTATTACGAGGTTTCTGAAATGATCATGGCCTTCTAGGCCATAGGAATTTCTCACTCATATGTGTTCTTACTTTCTTTCTTTAAGCATATTACTTATGATTACGTTCATCTTCTCCTTTTCCTTCTATACTTCGTTTACCATACAAGGTATCGCTTTCTTTGTTTCCACTTCTATTTCTTCAAATCTATTACATTGTGTGTGTATATGCTACTCTGTTTTTGTAAAGGAAGCAAACAGGAACTTTCACATTTTCTTAGCCTCTCCAGGTTATATGTGTTAGGAACCCCTAAATTTCCTCTATATAACATGATTATAAATCGTGCTAGAGCTGGTCTCCGTAGTCACAAATAATTCGTGACTGAATGGGCCGATTTATCTAGGAACAAATTAAGCATAAATCAGGAACAGCTTTTCAGTTGCTTTTTTTTTTGAGAATACAAAGACATTTTTCCTGAATTCCCCAGCTGATTTTAATTTAGACTTTGAAACGTATTTGCTTTGGCGTTAGCAGTCTGAATACGATGAATATCTCGAGCTTTCATAACCGATTATTAAATTTAAAATATTTCATTCTCTCACTGTCTCTCTCTCTCCATATATATATATATATATATATATATATATATATATATATATATATATATATATATATATATATATATATATATATATGTATATGTATATGTATATATACATATACATATATATATTCTATATCTTTCTCACTCCCCCTCTCTCTTTCTGTCTCTCTTTCTCTCTCTCTTTCTCTCTCTCTCCATATATATTCTATTTCTTTCCCATTCTTCTCTCTCTCTCTCTCTATATATATATATATATACTATTTCTTTCTCACTCCTCTCTCTCTCTATATATATATATGTGTGTGTGTGCGTGTGTGTTCGTGTGTGTTCGTGTGTGGGTGTGTGTGCATGTGGTGGGGTGTTCGTGTGTGTGGTCTATGTTTGTGTTCGAAGGCACACAGTGAAAAATAAAAGATGATTTCCAAAAAGCTAAATAAATTACGAATAAGTAGGTAAATTTATTTCCAAAGCAAATTGTACTGAATTGCTCTATAATATCAATCCGTCATTATGGCAGTGAATGCAGAATAATTTCGTCTCAGATGAAAAGAAGACGTAGCAACATACATGTATTTCTATAGATCTATGCTGAGAATATCATTGACGGAACATCTGAATAACGAGGAAGTTTTAAGAAAAATCGAAAGAAAGGATATGTTTTACTTTGCATCAGCAAAAGATGGTTTACATTCCTGGTCACAAACTAAGTGATTTGTAAAATTTGACAATACCAGGACATACTGAAGGAAGAATCAATAGATGGATGCAGTAAGTTACTTAGTTAAAGAGCTTTTTTTTTCACTGGAGAGAAGAACACAAACTGGGTGGCATAGTAATAGGAAATACATTGCTTAAAGTTAAAAAGGAGAGGAAACTATGAAGCACTATCATCGTCGTCCTCCAAAAGAATATGACACATGCAGATTGTCCCATGCCTCCTTTGGATAAAAATATAAGTCTATCTATTTGTCTATTTAAATCATACGTTTTATAACGTTCAGTTGATATGTCCTGTAAACTATTCTTCCTCATTATGTGACAACGAATGTTTGGCTGTTCATTTCTGATTCAGCGTGTCCGTTTCCTATTGCTTCCATTTTATATTTAGATATGTTTTCCTTACTTACGCATTCCGTCATTGATTCTCTGTATTTTTTTTCTGTAGAACCAACAGGGTAACAGACGTGTGAATGAATAACGGAAAGAGTTGTGGCACTTTTAGCAAAGTTACTATAGCTGCTACGAATTAGAAAGGGAAGTACGTTGTGTAGAACCTTGATCACCAATATCCTGGAGAGGTACGGTGAATAATGTTACCTGGCTAATCTAAACACTCAGTTACGCTTATTTAATTATGAATCAGCCACTGTTTTGCATGAGATATTTCATCACAAAATATAATTATTAATAATTTCTTATTGCGTTTGTTCTAAGAAATATTATGTAATATGAGTAATAATTATTTTAAGAACTGCAAATCCAAATGATAATATATGTAGTTAATAATAAAATTAATAATATTGCTGCCTTATCATTCTGTATCATGAACTGCTTTCAAGAGTAACCCAACTGTTTTATGGGTGATCTACCACACACACACACACACACACACACACACACACACACACACACACACACACACACACACAGACTTACACACACACGTGCATATATATATATATATATATATATATATATATATATATATATATAGGCAGCATATTTTTATTCATAAATGTTTCAATAAATAATATAGACATATTGTTTCTACTTATGTTTATACTGATCCTTTCCAGTTGTCTAATCAGTTTCTTCATGTTAGGATGAAGTTGTCAACAGTTGAGCCTAGTATGCCCGACACACGTGGAAAAATCCGTTGGGATATTTAAATGATACTAATAATTGCAAAATCAAACAAAACACTATGTATTTAGTGTATAATTGTTGTTGGATTGCTGGAGTGACTTACTGTCTCATAATTTTAAAGAAAGCCACCAGATTCCACTCAACGCATAAAAGAGAAGAAAGGAACTCATGATAGTAATAATAACGAAGATGAAAGTTACGAAGAATTATTGAATCTATTTGGTGACATTGATGTATTAAAAGACCTGAAAGGTGACAGTAATGAAGTGTGAAAGCATTCATAAAATTCTCAGCATATGACATAACGTTTATTCGATTCTTTCACGGAAAGTCCGCTCAGTTTGTACATAAAAGATAGGAGACAAGGCACATTCACTTATTGAAGACGTTTATGTACGTCGTAAAGCGAGATCAAACACGTCCTAGGAAGCTTTTGAACAACATTTCCCCAATAAGAATTCCACTAATTCATCGAAAGAGAGAATATAGACGGAGAATACAGTGCTATTGTATACATATGTATCAAACTGAGTCAAGCAGAAAACTAACCAATATGGCTTTTAAAACGATGGTCCATTTTGCTTTCGGCAATTACAATGAATCGTTTGTATCTAATTGTTGTTTTGAAAACTAACGTATCTCTCCTGAAGGTTAGAGGATGTGAAAATAAAGCCTTTCTTTCGAAATACACATTGGCAGGATATTCTGAAGACTGTTCACGTTTTTAACTGGGTTAATATAGTATGTTTAACTTCTTGTGTTTTATTACTGTTTTGATGACAAACATTGGGTAGATAGTTATTATATATTTATTTCATTATTAAATAATCGAAAGAATATATTAGGGTACTTTAACTTTCCTAGCATCAGTTTTCACAATCTAAATGAAATCTAAGTTGCATCGTGAAATGTTATACCACTATGTGTTGAGTTTCAACCATATGTAAGTAGAATAAAACTTTTGAAATTTAGAAGCACAGAAAAGGATTTTATGAGAGCGCACTGATTGTTCCCGGGAGGGAGTCTGTCCAATCTAAAGGCAGATCACCAGTAATTGGGTTCAGCGGTTGGCTTCTGCAGATTGTAAATATAGGGCGACAGATCGACAGATGGACTGAGTCTAGAAATTATATTGAAAGTTTGCGGTAATGGTGACCTAACACATCATGAGACGAATAGAGCCAAACTTCAATATTAGCTTTCTCGTTACAGACAAGACACATGAAGCGTTCCATTTCCTCTGCTGGATAATTCTACGTCTAGCATGAAAATAGCACATCATACATATATCCTGACCTGGTAATTCTAACAGGTCAACAAGAAAGACTCGCAACACCACCGTACGTATATGATTTGATTGATTTCTTTTTACGACTTGTCAAACATTTTTATTTTCAACGCACGTATAAGCAAGCAATCTCAATGTACAAATTTCCATTTCAAAATTTATATCCTTTTTAATAAGTTTTGCTACATTCACTCACCCATCTCCTGGTAGTTCTTAGTACCTATCAGTCAAGAAGCACTTTCACATCTTAAGGGCATTTGTACATACTGACGGCAGCTGTACATGTCGAAGCCTTCTCTTCGTAGAATTAGTAAAACTGTATCCATCACCGTCTTCCTATGATTTCGCATTGCATAGAGACCACATAATTAATGTGGCATTTAGTTTTGCTAAGGCAATAAAATGTCACGGTGAATATATTTTGTCATTTGATTCCCATCTCTCATCTCCCATACATGTATCCATATCTCTCATGACAACTTTCTACAAATAATTACAGATCCGTCAAAAGAATACGTCAATCTTTTGAAGGCAACTGAAGCCTTCGGATGAAAGAACAAAATCTCCTCCAAATTCTACCTCACGTCATCATATAATCAGCTAAAGAAAGAACCAATGAAACAAATCCACACACTCCGCTTATTTCCATATAGTTTACAACGTATTTTAAATGTAAGAGATCTTGTATCCTTTTAAACATTCAGATAATGCTTTGTCTTCTGAATGGACATTTTCTTTTTTGACGCTCTCTCGCAACCAGTCATCTCCCCACCCCAACCAAGATGATTAAAAACAGTAGGATTCGAGAAGTTATATAAATAATCAACGATAAAATTTTTAAAAAGAGGATTTAAGGATGCAAAAAATGATGACTGACATTGCGTTTTATTTTTGAAGACCATCGCAGACAAGAAAGCGGGAAGCCGATAGTAGAGAGTTCTAGAAGACATGAGTGCTGGTGAAAAAAAATATTAATATAGAACTTACAGTTACAACTAACAATTTCGACTGTGAAATTCTGAAACTGACCTCTCAATCTAGTACCGCGCTTAACTCCATGGTCGATCTACAAACGATTACCATGAAAATAATTATGGAAAGGCAGAGGGATGTTATGTTACGACTATAGGAAAATCGCTGAAGAAATTGAAAGGCTATAAAACTATCAAAAGTGCAAACACTCTTTACACTCTCATCAACGAAGATACCACATTAGTCTAAAGATGAAAATGCAGATGATCTAACAACATTGAATGAACTGGAAAATCCTTCAGCGAGTGTCAGCTTATGAGTAACGAAGGGAAGGGAAACAAGAAGGAAACGTATACTTCAATTCAGGGAATTTCTAGGAAACAATGAGAAAAGAGGGACATATTGAAGAAAAGAGAAAACGAATATTCTACGTAGTGAAATGGATAGCAGAACAGGGCTGGGTGACCGATAAAAATGACAAAATTTATTACAAACTCGAAATGAGAGGAAACTGTGAACATACCCATGACAGCTAGCGTCCTGAATGGACACAGCACATAGAAAAATATTTGTAAGGATAGATTAATGCTGAACTATTGAAAATTGAACATATTTAATATGTAATGCTATATTGTACAACTATCCCGTTTGAACGACATTGTAAGATAAATCGTTCACACTTAAGTGAGACAAAATTAAAATATCAATCAGAAACGATTTAAAGCTACGATGGCAAACTATTCGACACATTGCGTAACCTTCATAACCTTATTATCTTTTCGCCTTTCGCTTCACGAGACTCTAAGAGTGTCTTTAAACTTTTCAGTTAATTTCCCCATTAATTTATCGGAGAAATATCTGAAAAAAGGAGAAATTGTATTCTGCATGAATAAAGATGTTCTGAGTTTATACAATTATAAGATTCTGTCAATAATGCTGATAATTTTGCATTAATTGTTGAAAAAGTGATGAGAATGGAAGCCAAATCCCCGTGTCGTTTGCTTAGCGCCGAGTTGGAATATTGACCCACCCTGTCGATTTTAAAACCTGAACTATTTTGTTACTTCCACTTTGACACTGTCTCCACTAGTCCCAGTTATATGTAAAATAGCATTGTATTTTGGGATCTCTAGCTTTGGACGACTATCTGTTTAACTGAAGCAAAAAAGTGATTTCTAAACCATGGATAAAGCCTCGGGTAATCACAAAAATATGTTTCCCCAAATTTCATGGGAATTCATAGTTAATAATAAAAAAATTCTGTGAAGTGTCATGATGGCCTTTGTAATGAGAAGACATGGAATAAAACATATTACATCGGATATTCTACAAAATCTTAGAGAATGCCTTAAATTTGCTAAAAAAAAACCCTGTAAAATCTACAAACAAGTAATATAACTTATTTTAAAATTTGAATTAACTGCACAAAAACTTTGAAATTCCTTCTTCCAATAAGACGGACTATTTGAATCTGAGTATGTTTCTCTGTTGCCGACCACCGCTCAGGCATATTTGTTTCTTAACAACCCACAGAGCCATCTATTATGTATATTGAGTCGAGAGGACCATATTTACAATACCGGGTAGAAAGCTCACAGACAGATGTAATCAACATTGCTGGTACAGTCATTCCCTCGATCATGCTTAATTGTGATTTTAAAAGACCCAGTGATGATTCCAAGCACTTCCGACTAACCATATTTACTTTAATTTAGGCCGTGATAAGGTTTTCAGGCCTTTTTCAACGGTGCAGCACGCTGAGACCGTTTTCAGAGAAAACACCTGACCTGACGTATCGATCCCAGTTATAATAGACAGAATGATAATTTTCTAAGCACACAGCCATATACCATTTTTCAATAAGACTATAAGTTGCAGGTCGTTGCAACTTTTGTCCCGTTGCAAAACCTATGACACTTTCCGCCACTCTTATTCAACATACTTACATCATTGCAAGCGCCATATTCTTTAAGCCTCCACCTCAATGACACGGCTTTTACGTGATTATATTTTCAATGTAACAACAATTATATTCAACATTTGTTCGAGATTATTGACAATAAACGTATGAAATTTTTCTGAAGATTATTCCTAAATATCATTTCTGAAAACGTCGAAAAAATAAATCAGGGTATGATTTATAATGAGTTCCCTGAAGAAAAGCAATGTTGAAGATACATTCTATCATTTTCATAGTAGTTCCGGGGCAATGATTATTCAAATTTTTAAATCGATTATTATCTGTTTTTTTTAAACGAATGGAGACATTTTTATTTATGTTTGTCTTTGAAGCAACGTTTACTAATATCAAGAATAATCACAAATGTGGGTTCCATTTTGTTAATGGTTACATTATTTTAGGAAAATACAAACATATCCACCGGCTCTAAGGTTTTTATAAAAGCTACAGCCATATCCGCAATCAATACACCAGGTTTTTAACAATGTTTATACTATTATCATATTTAAAAATAGTATTATTTAAAGCAAGGATGCCATTTGAAAATTTGCCGTGCAAATGAAACTGTTTTATCGCAATGATTATGCTAACTATAAGAAATATTCAATGTACCCTTGCTTCGAAGTATATCGTTGGTAAGTTCTATTTATGTTAGAGGTATATACAATAGTTAATCATTGCACCCTTTTTTCGGTGTTCATATATTACATATTCATTGTATAAAATTTGTTTACCGGACAAGTGTTGGGATAAGCTTATTTACAACTAAAATATGTTGGAAAATTACTATCAGTTCCTGCTGCATTTTGTTGCCCGGTGTTGTTATTCTCAATCTGCATTTGCTCAGTTCAAACACTGCAATTAATCTCAATTTCTTTCGTGTAGTTTTATTATGATGGTGACGTAGTTGTCATCGTTTCCTGGAAGAAACACGCGTGAGCGTAAGAGAGAAAGGAAATGAGAGCGTGTCAGCCGATCGGTCAGCCGATCGGTCAGCCGATCGGTCAGCGACTATTTTAACCTTTGTCTGGCGGCGATTCTCATCATGTTTCATGGCTTAATCATGGAATCACTGTTTAATCTGGGAGAGTAAACCTCTGAATTGCGTCAGAGACATTGTCTTCTTTATTGCTACAACCTTACTCTCGGGTTTTTGTCTGTCTTATACCAAAATTGAAACAATGAAAATCCATCACCATCACGATTAGACGCCAACTCGTTTAAAAAAACTCTCACTCAGGGCGGCTTATTTAGTACCAAAATGACAGATCAGTACGTAAGTTCACGAATTTCGTTCATTATTCGGGTCACATATTCTTTGTATTCATACGAAGAACTTTTTAGAAAAAGTAAGCGACCAATATATTAAGAACGCATATATTTTGTCACTCAGACGATCAATACGAGATTTGACACCAAGTAAAATTAAAAGGTTCAAGGTGGCAAGATATATGCGGTGCGATATGAATATAAGAGGAAGATGTAACAAGTGAAAATTATTAGGATAGAAAACGATTAAATCTTAACTCGAAGAGATTATGATGTTACATTCTCCAAGGGAAGTATTCAACCGGGAGTCTGTTCTAAAATGTAGTTATTTTGTAAAACTTATCCTAGTGCGATTTTCTTCCCTGAGGATATGAGAGGGAGTCAGCTGGTTGGATGTATCACTGCGACTCCTAGGTGAAAATATCTGAAATGGTGAAAATGCAGAAGAGAACTCATGTGAAACTTTCCGATTAGAGTTGCGATTGCTTAGCGATACTCGTATAAGCTTACATCTATGATAGAGAATTAGTTGAGTGGAGAATATATATCTCCCCAAACAGAACTGCGTAGCCGATTTTAAAATTTATGAAGTGTGGAAAGGCAAGATTGAGCAGCTTCAAACTTCAAGTTATGGCAGCAATAATCCATTTTGGACTGATTTGATTCTTGTAAAGCTAAAGCCTGACAGAATGAGTAATTGGTCAAGATAAACGATCTTTCAGCTTAATTTGTGTTGAATTATATATTTATAAATTTCACTCGATATCTTCTGTGGACTTGAGACCCAATAGATTCTGTTCAGTGCAGAAAATATATATTTTATGCAGGCCTAGCATAACTTATAAAATTTGCTTTCTAAATTGTGTGATTTTCTTATTTAGATAAACGTCTGTTATTTTGATATTCAGTTCTGTTAAAATAGTTTTGGGTTGAGTCGTTAAATTTACATGTTGACATATGCCCTGTCATATCAAGGTTAACTGGCGAAAATAGAAATAAATAATCTATAGAATTGCCGCACACTTGTTATGAATTCGTGATTGATCATTTCTCAGAATTTCTTTTCTGAATTAAAATCTCGAATGCTGGACTAAGTTACTGAGTTATTTCAAAAGTATATAATGAATAAAAACAAATACACATTCAATCCCGAGTTTTCAATATTGTTTTCAGGTAAGAACAGATTTAGTTTAATGATGAAATAATAATAATCCGTCAGGTTTCTTTAAAGTGGCATCTCATTTCATCTTTCAGTTTGCTTCAATATTCCTTCTACGGTGTTGCTTATCTCCGATATATATATATATATATATATATATATATATATATATATATATATATATATATAGAGAGAGAGAGAGAGAGAGAGAGAGAGAGAGAGAGAAATAGATATACATATACATATACATATATATATATACATATATATATATACATTAGTACATATATATATATGTATACACACACACACACATATATACACAGTTCAATTGAGCACTGTTGAGTGATAAGCTAATTCTATAAACAACAGCCACCTGCACTAATGCAAGCTCTTCAGTAAAATGAATGGAACATTTTGGCTGATTGGCATTTGTTTACATTTGTAAAAACAATACGCTAGATTTAGTAAGATTTGTGTAACTCTACCGAGTGAAGATAGCTTTGGCTAACACAAAATTAGTTGTGTTTCAATCCTGGCTTGAGGCATTCGGAAGTCTAGTCGCACTGAGGAGCTGTGATACAGCGAAACAGAACTATCTGTGAATGATATATATATATATATATATATATATATATATATATATATATATATATATGAGAGAGAGAGCGAAAGTGAGAGAAAGAGAGAGGAAACATGACATCAAATAAAACGAGAAATTTGACAGACATTTAATGCCACCTATAAAGTTTGGACCGAACAATTAAACAAACGCTCGTCTACGAAACTCTGGAGTATATGTGCTGAATATAACATCACTCATGTAAGTGAAAATTTCTATACTTGCACTAATCGTGTATATATATATATATATATATATACATATATATATATATATATATATATATATATATATATATATATATATATGTGTGTGTGTGTGTGTGTGTGTGTGTGTGTGTATGTGTGTCTGTGTGTGTGTGTCTGTGTATATATATGTGTTTGTGCGTATATATCCAAGTATAGGATTGGTGTATACGGAAATTCCAGTAACCAAAAAATACTATTCTTAATAGAGTGCTCAATACACAGAAGAGCAAACACAATTTATTCTAAGATTATAAACAAATATGTTATAAAATCACTACAAAATAGTGATTTTATAACATATTTATGCTATAATTTTCGAATAAAATAGTATTTTTTGGTTATTTGAATTTCCGTATACACCAATCCTATACTTGGATATATACACACACACACATACACACACACACACATATATAAATATTAATATATCTATATATATATATATATATATATATATATATATATATATATATATATATATATATATACACAAAATATATATAAACATAGCTCTATAAAAGGCAGGATGTATGTGTGTGTGTAACGAATGCACGGCCGCAATGGATTTCGATGGATGTGCTCCACAATTTACATGCATATGCTCCAAGTTAGCGCGGAGGCCAAGACCGACATTGCATTTCCCAACTCCCATCGATAGTGGAAATGATCGATTTTCTTCATGCTTCTACGGTAGTTTTCATGTAGTTTGCGGCCATTTTCTACTGGCCAGAGTGAGAGCCTATAGCTGGCTGCCACGAATAGGCAGGAAGATTCTATTGGCCAGCGTGAGAGCCAACAGCTAACTGACACGAATATTAACTAGCATGCTAGCATGCCAAAAATATCGATAGCTGCATTCGTCACAAGTGGGAAAAATTTAAATCTGCATGGTACTTTACTCCAATTGGCTCATTCGCTTGCTTAAACTCAACGTTGATTCTGATTCCGCAGAACTGGGTTGGGTGTGAAAAAGTATTTGTTGTTAACATTCTTTTTTCATTAGTTTTTTCCAGTTACGAGTCTTTTTTTAAAGCTGATCGTTTTGTGTTCATTTTGTTTAGTTATTTTTTCGTAACACATTTAATGTTTAGTATAGGGCTTTGAAAAAATTCGCAGTGTCAGATAGGCAAGAAATAAGGCATGTAACAACATCAGCACTGGAAAGGGCACTCCTTTAAAGGCAAAAATATTTTAAGTCAAGTGATTGCTGTATGAATCGTACGATTTTTGAATCAAGCACGGGTAACGCCGGGCCATGCTGCTAGTTTATATATATAAATATATATATATATATACATATAAATATATATATATATAAATATATATATATATGTGTGTGTGTGTGTGTATGTATGTATGTATATATGTACCTGTGTGTGTGTCTGCACACATCAAAAACGTGTTCGATTATTCGAGTAATTTCCAAATAAAGTTATTACATAGTGAAATCCCTAATCCCCCGACAAAAAATATACATATGACAAATTTAACTTGTGCGCCCTGATATTATCGATAATGTTGTAAGTTAATGAGATTTAAAGAAATAACGCTAATCGCATAGTAAATATTATTAGAATCTCTTCAACAGCCGAAAATTTAATCAGTGGAAAAGAAAGCACGTTGGAGTTTAACAAATAGAATTTAAACAAAAGTCACATTTACATTGGTAAAATATTTCGATATTTTGGGAGCTAAGACAAAGTGAATTGCATTTCAAACCTGTGTATATGTTAAAAGATTTGGATGTAAATCAATTATTCAACGTAAGTAAAGTAACTACTTGAAATGGACACTAAATCGTAAATGCCAATTATAGAAATGAATGCAAGACTGAGGATGTGAAGTTTGTGTGACACAGTGACTTGTAATGATCACTACGAGAGTCGCAGTTCGTTATATTCGCATATGCGCAAATACCATTGTGAAAGTCATGGATCCATTTCTATGACTTAAATCAAGAAAACCATTGTTATTCTCAAAAAGGTTTTAATAGAAGATTTACTCCCTTATAATAAATTGTTCTTACAAACAAACATTTTGGGGTTTTAAAATAGTTCACAGTTGGTTTATAAGCCGTAGAAAAGCAAATAAATTATTCACGTTTTTTGTTGCAGGTTCTCTCTCAGTCCTCCAAATCCATTTAGAACTCCTACTACAAAATATGATAAATAGATTTTAAAAATTATATAAATGAAAACGACTCCATGCTAAAGAATCCCTAGTGATCACAATTCTGTCCTGGAAAGAATCCATTTTTACCAGAAAATGAGTCTGATTAATTAAAAAAGCGCAGAAAGCCCCACGATTCCTTAGCTATTTTATATATATCCGTTGTTTTTAATCTATTAATGCTGAAAAATGTGGCATATTTAATTCGTATATAATGTTAAAAATGAAAAGCTGAAAAAGGAAGCAAGTCAAATATTATTTCAATAATATAACAGATAATGTACGATAATGCAATGTAGATTCTACTTTTCATTCTAATACTTAAGCAAAGAAAAGAAGAATCTACAATATTATTCGTCCCAAGCTGGCATGTCGGCGTCAGTCACTTTCACTTTCCAGTGAATTTTATATAAATATTTTCATAGTAATTGTTTTGATAAGCTTTCCTTTTTGGTACTTCGATTTTCTGAGTTTGATTTCTGTACTAGATTTGTAGCTAGGTCTTATCATTTTACGGCTAAAATGGCTAAATATAAATTTAAATTCTGTGCTAACGTATTCTTCTCTCGCATGTCACTTTTGTCGGAGTTTCTTCCGACCTCTTGCTTTCCAGTCAACTTCTATCTTCAAAAGTTTAAATGAAATATCAATTTGTCTTCTTAAATCTTGTTCTTCTATTGAAATCTGTCTTTAATAAAGTTTTTTTCTCGCATATCCATTTATACTCAGTAACCACTTGCGTCTTCGTTGAATTAGTATTTGGGTAGGAGGTGAAAATATTAAAAAACATAATCAAGTATTTACGCGCTGAAACTGAATTGCGTTTCATAATTTAAAATTTTCTTTCAAATTATAGATATTTATCTATGCGTACATGAGTTTGTAATATTCTAAATTGATTGTTTAATTATTTTTTATTAAATGATAAAGACAAAGAATTTTTATTTTACATTTGAATTAATGTTTTTTATTTTAATTAATAAATATGGCATTCATTGCATATCAGTGGATGCAAGAACGATGAAATACTTGGATTTTGCTAACATTATAAACGAAAGCGTTGTATCAAAACATGCACATAATTTTTGCATTTTGAATACATAAGAATATTTTCGAAGTTATTTACAAGAGAAGATTCATGTTCTTTTAATGATGTCGGATAATGTGGAATCTACTTTTCTGCTTAATAAATAAGCAAGACGAAGATGATCTTTGAAATTCTGCATGACAAACTCAATATCTTAATGCAAAAAGATCAATTCTTTTTTAAAGGCTTTTCAAATATTCTTATATATTCATGTCACCGCAATAGCAAATCTGCAGAATTCGTGATAGCATCCAAAAGACAAGTTCCGAGAATAAGAACGGTAAGTCATATCAACATTTAAACAGATAATAGCAGAGACCCTACAGCTGTCTCCTCAAGAATAAGCTGTAAAACGAAATGAGGAGCATGCTGGCAGTGCAACGTGTTAGAAAAAGGAAGTTGCAATTTCAAATCTTATAGATTGAAGGAATATGAAGAAAGATAGGTTTCCAGATTCTACAATATATATATATATATATATATATATATATATATATATATATATATATATATATATATATATATATATATATATATATATATGAATATTTGTGACGCATGCCACGAAAGCATTTTCTAGACAGTTTGTCTTCATCATCACCCCGAGGCTGACAACTTTTGGAACAGATATAAAGAATTTTATAAAAATTATATGCATTACGTACTTTAGAAGGTCTTAAAAGATTAATGGAGTTTAAATATATAAAACGTTAGGTAAGCAAATAACACTGGAAATCAAGAAAAATATGAGACATTCGTATATAAATAGACTTTAAATAATGAAAACTTTGTTAATTTACAAAATAAAATTACAGAAAGAATATGCTGTCTAAGTAGTCCACCAATAGCAGTGGTTTATCTATTTCACGCAGCTGGCAAGTATTGCATTTTGCTGATGTTATAAAGATTACCATTTCCAACCTCTGTTTTGGTTATTCCTCATTCATTAAACCTTTCTAGGTTACAAAATTAAAATACAATAAAATAATTTATACTTTTCTTACAGTACCAACTTTTAAATTATTACTTGATGAAAAATGAGACAGTAGAAAATGCAATATTGATAAATATAACTTTCTTTAAATTTAGTTGTACAAAACAAATAAATATGCATAGAGAAAAACGCCGTAAATGAAACAAGTTCAAAGAAATGTTATTGTTTTGAAGCCATTCTGAAGAAATCTATAATCCCACATCAGCTTGCATTATTTCCTTTCTATCAATCACTCATTCGCCATAACTCAAGTTCCATAATACAACGGAGTCATTTGGTACGATATGTACAGCGGCCATAGTCCCAGTGGTTTGTTTCGGCGACATTACTCTGACGAGTCCATCTCTTTTCTCTGAGTTTTTTTCTCATAACTGCTTGTCACGTCAGGGCAATAGATGCCACAAGTCCTGCTATTTCATCTATAGTTTTGAGAAGAAGTAGATTGATCCATACATTTCCTTTTTGTATGTTTGTGTGAGAGTGTGTGCGTGCACGAACGTTCGTGAAAGTGAACGCAACGCCCGTAATTCGATCTCGCCTCGGTTCTCATTCTGAATTGTACTATACTATATCTACAATCAGCCAGGCGAAATTGTAAAAACGTGTGGCTGTCTTCTTAGTCAACGCTTCTTATTATCTTAAAGTAGATGTACCAACGGCACTTTGGCAAAAAAGAGAAGCAATCTTCCATGTTTGAAGAAAAGCGATTTTAGTAAAAAAGGAACACAAACGATGATTTGATATACAATGTAACCATGAAACTTGGTGCCTATATCGCGGAAGCGAGAAACTCGAGTAGCTACCTGAACTTTGTCTCCTTTGAAGTAGTGACACGGGGTATCGTATTTGCTCTGTCGTGTTCATTTCGAATATAGCACTGTCTTTTATTGTACGGGGATATGCCTGTCTTTAACTTTTTCTTCAGAGGTCATTCTTCCTTTCCTTTTTGGTTTGATCTATTGGTTTTTATTCTTATTTTCATTGGTCACTTGCCAGGATTTGAGTTGGTTTTACAAATACTTTGCTTTTCACACACACACACACACACACACGCACACGCACACACACACACACACATTTATATGAGCAGTGATACAGTGAAACAGTCTGTGGATGACAATATATATATATATATATATATATATATGTGTGTGTGTGTGTGTGTGTGTGTGTCTGTGTGTGTGTGTGTGTGCGTGTGTGTATGTGTAAAACACTGGACAATGAGGTCGACATAGAGATCAACAGCGAGTGGCGACAGTTTGAACGCAATCTTCCCGTCATACAGACTGAGGCAATTCGATGTTGACCTCAGTGTCCACTTTTGTTTTACATACACTCTGTCCCTGTTATTAAGAACTTTTATTCATAAATATAAAATATCTTAAAACCATTATTTCATTATATAGACAGTGTGCGATGGTTAAATTGTTGCAATTTTATACTTTTTATTTCGCCCGTACACGTTGTCTGTATTTGATTTTGTGGACTGCACAATATACTAGTCTCAGTTGGGCACCGTCTGTGATAAAAATATCACCATAATTCAATTCACCCCCGCCAGAAATTTGGAAACGACATAATGTGCTGCTTGGCATTTGCAGCGGAAACTCCAATATGAATAGTTCTGAGAGTTGAGGGTTTCAATCTGAAAGTGTGAAGAGCATGAGTCTAATGGTGATTACGGAGGTGTTAGGAGTGATCACTAGTGATGACAACGTTATGCCACCTTTCAGCTTCACACTGGGCCTCAGACACAACACGGATGCCTAAATGACGTTCCTTGAGTAGGTAGCGCTGCCCTAAGTTTAAGAGGGAGAACTGCTGGCAACAGGACTTTGCACCATGCCATACAAACAAGGGAACCCAATCATAGCTTTCAAACAATTTTTGCGAAGACATCATCCCTTATATCTGGCCACATAACTCCCCAGACTCCAACCCCCTTGATTATTATGTGCGGAGTGCAGTTGGGCGAGAGACCAACAACAGTCCTTGTAACACCAAAGATGAAATGAAGGCAAGGATTATTGCAGCACTCACCAACTTAAACAAGGATACCATCCAAAAGAGTTACAGAAGATTCCGAAATCGTCTGGAGGCCGTGATTGAAGCTAATGAGAATTTTATTGAATAAATTTTCTCTTTAGTATTTCATGAAGTGTTTCAGTAATTTTGGTAAATATATCTGTTAAAATGAGATTTTAGTGTTATTTCAGTTTGATTCATTTATCCATTTAAACGTTATATTTAGTGGATACGCTTGAGTAGGCGCTCCGTATATTTATTAGGCAATATATATATATATATATATATATATATATATATATATATATATATATATATAAGTAACGAAAATCTTGGTAATCCGTATGGATAATCCCGAGGAGGATGAAATCCTGATAGCTCAATGTTATGTCAGAGGGAATAATTTAATTTAAAGAAAAACAGCCCACTTTAAAGCTCCATTAGTTATAATTTATTTCACCAGAGAATTTTATTTTTCTCTGGATCTTCAGACTTCACTTTCAAAATTGAAAAGAAAAAAATAATTTTAAATTTACACTTTTGAAGGGCAGTATTAAGCTTATATAAGGTGACATAGAGGGTGTTGAGGAATAGTTTGAGAGACATGGTCGAGTTGACAGAGGGAAGGGAGAGTTTTAAAATTTATTTTTATTTTATTACAATTCTTCATATTGAGGAGCGGGGTAAGGATCAGTCATTGACCTTTTTAATCGGTCAAATCAACGGAAATGATATGGGAAAAAGGAAAAAAAGATAAAAAAGGAGGGGAAAGGAAAAAAGGGGGTAAGTAAAGTGATAAGAGATAAGGGATGTACGTAGGGTTTTTGGAGGAAGGGGGAGGGGTGGTATAGCTTTAGCGATTTAGATAAACACAGATTTTAACCTTTCATAGTAATTTAAATTTTTAAATCTCCATAAAGAAATTATTTTGCTAATTTTATTGTCATTTTGTTTGTTTATGTATTTATTTATGTTTTCCGTTTTCGATTTTTAAGTTACGTAGTAAAAATTTGTTTTCATGTCTGCATTTTGAGATTAGCTCGGATCTTTTATTTAATAATTTATTTTGGTCTGGGAAGGTAATGATAGCTATTTTTCCTCCAAGCAAAGTTTGCAAACACCGATCAAAATAAAAAATAAAAATAAAATAAATATAAAGGATAAAAAACAAAAATAAATTAAATAAAAACAAGAAAAATAATTTGACACAAATAAACAAATAAACGACTTCCGGTAAAATATCTGCCAAAATAGACAACCCACAATGCACCACTGACCCGTATATATAAATTGCCGAGAAAATAACGGCACTCGTGGCCTGACGATTGACTATAGCATGAAACAGGCTGTCGCCTCTAAGTGTTGACTTCTTTGTTCACTTTTATATTTATATATATATATATATATATATGTATGTATGTGTGTGTGTGTGCATGTGTGTGTTTACGGGTCTGAATGTTCGAGAAAATCTTGTTAAAGAAAATAGCAGGACCGGCTGCGTTTTATAGCCTTTCGTGGCAATCGGTCTAGGAGGAATTAACTCAGAATTTAAAACTGTATGTATACCTATCGTAGCAAATACTACAGAGCTAAAGAAAGGATGGTTCGCATTGGCTCGAAGATCCCGACGACGTTCGACAAATGATGATGATTAAAGAAATAATTACGCTCTCCATAAATCTGGACAGGATATTTCCTATCGCAAGATTATCAAATTGCTAATTTTTGTCAAATTTTAGCAAAATTTTAGTTTCAAGATCTTTTTTGCATCTGTGTATATTGGAAACACTATTGTTCTCATGTATGCTTCAATTTGCACAAAGTTTGAGAAACCTTGTCGATCAGGTGCACTTCTTTTTGAAAGCTATATTATCAAACGATTTACCCATTCATTCTTGCAGATCAATAACTGAGACATGCTTTGCTGTGACATTCCAATAAACCCCATAATTTCATCATTTCTGGTCTTACTGCGACACATGCCCATGCCTACAAATCAAGCATCGTTTTGTACCATATGTCATCAATTGCTCCTCAATTTTATTCACATTCTCACTTCCTCTGTTATGACTTCTGGCCGATTTCGACTAAAATCTGTTTCATGACTATTAGTGATTACTTCTGTTAAATTTTTATACATCTAATGATTTGTTTTTGATATACGTCCTTCGAACTTGCACCTTCTAGTTGACAGTATAAATTAATTAGAATCGTAACCTTTTTGAAAAGCTATTTTTCTTATCTCACTATTTTATTAAAAACTTACTAAGAAATTTATTTGTATCATTTTATTTAATAAATATCTTTAATGTTATCAAGTGATAGAAGCTATGTAATTCGCAACTTCATTCAGTTTTTCATTCCGTTGTCGTCTTACCGTTTTTTATGCAACTGAAAATTATTTGATTGTAACCCAATCTTATGATTGGTTTGTTTTGAATTTCCTATAAAGTTCCTGTTAAATCTAATGTTAGTTAAATATCGCACGCGCATCGTTTTCTGTACTGTACATAATATATTAACAACAAAGTTTAAAACCAATGAAATTGAAATAAATATATTCCATATATATATATATATATATATATATATATATATATATATATATATATATATATGATCAGAAATCATTAAAAAACGGCTACAGATGTAAATAATGCAAAATAATTTCTCAAAGGAAGAAGGCGTTTGCCACAAAGAACATAAACAATGTACCAAAAGACATTAGCAAGACAAAGTAACTAATAATAACAAAACAAAAGTCATTGAAACAAAGCAAATTCAGTCGACCAATGATGACAATTCCAGAACAACGGAACTAAAAACAATTTTTCTATCCTCTGCCAGCCGCTATGATGGATAAAGCATTACCCCGTACCGTCGCCAGTGAGAGGCGCTGCAAGAACCACTTCGTTTCGCGAGGCTCGTTCCTTAATCGAGACGCAATTGCGCCAATCCTCCGAAGGAACGCCATCGAATGAGGGCCAATAACCCCTGAAGTCTCCACTGCCACAGGAGTAAAAAAAAATCTATCAGCAAAAGAAGAATATTTATTTTTTTTTTTTATCTCTGCGTCTCGGGCGACGAACCCCGGCAAAACTCTCCGAGATTTAAAGGAGAGAAAATCTCGTTGAATGTTAAAGGGGTTTCAAATCAAATCAAATTTTCAATTCACTAGACTTTCCTTAAAATTCACTTGATCATAGGATGATTTCAAAATCACTGTTTTAAGAATTAGTGAAAATACCATAGCTAAGAATAAGCGGATTAAATGTTCTATGAATTGTGAATCCAGCATATTTAATACCCAGCCTTTTTCATTATGTCTTTAGTTTTCTATGAAATCAGTTCTCAAAAAATGTAGGAGATTAACAGATAATGAGTGATATTATTTAGGTCGGAAACCCCCGTTAAAACATTACACAAATGTGCCCACTAAATGGATAAAAAAACGGGATATAGCCAATTTTATAGGTAGTTATTGCATATTTTGGCTTTAACTATATCCCGAATGTATGAAAATGAATTTCAGATTATAAAAGAAAAAAATAGAAAAAATGAGTGTACCGTAATTTGATATAATACAAGTATGATACGTATTGAAGCGTTCCAGGCACACCATTCTTAATAACAAGTTTTCATCACTTTTTACCGTTTTTCGAAATATGCATTCAAACATTGTGCTGGCTTTGGCTTATTTTGCCAGATTTATTTGTGGGCAAATACGCCACAAAAGAACGTAGTCACATGAATCCTATTAAATGGTACCATCATTATTCCTAGAGTTACCAATTAGTAATTTAAACTCGGATGAGGCTCAACGATGCGCGTATCATAAAAGAAAACTCTCCATTATCAATTGACGATATCCTAGGACTACATTGGCTTGGCAATTGATAATGCACGTCGTTTAAGGGTTATCTGTATTTTCTGTAAAAATACACATTTTTAGCAACCATACACGAGTTCAAATTGAAGCCCGTTTCGTTTTAGTAATGTAAAAATTGATTTGTTTTCTAAAAGATTTCTTCAAAACAGACCAGCGGGCGATGCCCGTGTTGTGTAATATATATTGACTCGGAATAAGAAGCCGGAGAGCCGAGTTCGAATTTCAGTGCGATTCATTGCATTCATTTATGCACAGATACACTTGAAAAGTTTTAAATATACTTCTTTAATACACAGCTAGTAGGTATATAGTCTAAAAAATTGTTAATCCAATATTCATTCGTATGAATAGAATCATTTTTTACAATCCATGTTTCTCCTTTAGTCAGCCACAAATTGCTGATAAACCAATCAATAAAAATGCCACATCAATGACTACATTCGTTTTTAAATACATCGATTTTTTTATGAAATACAAGGAATTTTTTATGAAATATATTTGCTCTTTATTATAAGATAATTCTTTCTCAGTTACCTGGCACACAAGACACAGATAGATATTTATGAGACTGAAGCATGGCAACTATCAGTTTTACACCACAGGCAATGTTCAGAACGCCACAGACGATCTTAATTTTCGCCTCAAGCCATCATAAGATCTGAAAATCGCTTATACATGAAACTGAAAATCTACATGTAATGTTGATTTTTATTCTGCCCATACCTACAAGCAATGTCTGTATCTAACATTGAGCACTAAACCTCCAATAATATAGCAAACTATAATTTATATATATATATATATATATATATATATATATATATATATATATATATATATATATATATATATATATATACACATACATATATATATATATATATATATATATATATTCACACACAAACACACACACACCCATATATATATATATATATATATATATATATATTCTTCTATTCGTATAAGTCTTTTCTTTTCTGGACATAAAGTGTGCAAAATTGTCCAAACGTTCGAGTGCTTTCAGCTATGACTTTAGCCATTATCAAGCATGATTCTTTTTCATTTGTAACTGAATATATGCATATTTTATGTATGTATCTAAAGTTTTTTTTTCAAACAGAGTCAGCTCATTGCGGCCGTATTCATTGTTGATGTGACTGAGTGTCGGCTTTTTTTCTTTTTTTCTTATTCGTGCTTCCATTATCTTTAGACTGTTTTACATGTTGATGAGGTTCTTATACTTTTTTCTACAGGTATGTTTTGGATGTAGTTTGTTAGGTTTCCGTGTATGTTTAAATGAATCATAATTTTGCTATGGTCATACAGGTGTAACGTGAGTCTTTTTGATAGACATGTAGTGGTCTGTCCAATATAATCATTCATGAATTTGCTTTGATCAGAAACGAATAGCAATACAGAACATACAGACAGAAACAATAACATTAACATTCACTATAAAGACCCAATACACGTTAGCTATAAACAAGATGAATTTTGCCCATTCGAGATATCTGAGAAAGGAAAATATATTCTTCGGCAGATTAAGTTTTCTCGGATGAACAGACCGATGAATTTAATAATGTTTATTAAATAAAAATGAGGACTCTCTTTCAAATATGACATATAATGACGTTTCATAAAACACAGAAACAGACATACACATATGTCTATGTTTTTCTGTGTGTCTCTGTATGTGAGTACGAAAGCATTTACACCTATAGTATAAACGTCATTCATGCTTTAAATTTTATGTCTTTGAAAAAATTATTTTTGCTAAACTAGCGTTGAAAAACGAATATTATTTCCTTTCTAAAATGTTCTTATGTTATAAGATGAAGCGATTCAAGAACTATTCACCGCATTTATCATCGAATTTGTAAAGACCTATAATATGACTTAATCCAAAACATTCCACTACCTCCAGACTATTTTCCTTATACATTCGTACACATTTAAAACCAAGCTTTTTAAAAAAATCTTGTCAATGCTTTCAATTTATTTATTTTTTATCTCTGCTGAAAATATTATTTATGTCAATGTTGACATATTATTAATAAAAACGACGCCAGACCTCATTCTTATTCTTATACATTGTAGTCCTTAAGTGTCTGCAATAACAAATACATATTAAAGATATGATTTGGGGTACAAAATATTATGACCGCCATGAAAAGACAAAATTTATTTTTATTACCACTCATGAGGATAATAGATAAAAAGTAAAAATGAAAGAAAAAACCGGGCTAGTTAACCGGTTTCGAACCTCGCTCGACATAGCTAAATCAATGTTAATAAATTATAATAGAATTATCACTAAAAAGAGATGAACAATATGTATTGGTGGGGGAATATAGCTTAGATGGGAATTACTTCGAGGCTAGTATGAAATCCTTCTGTTTACAAAGAGAGGGCTTCAAACATAAAATATAAATGGCCTCCATCACTTATAAGCGTTAATTCAAATGAGACTAATAATTGTAAATGAGTCTACACTGAAATTAACGGCACAATTTAGCTATTTATTAGGTAATCTGTGATGGAAAACCCATACGTATTGGTCAGATTGTCTGAAGGAGTGTACTTAAGATTGCGGGGTTTTGTTGGAACGTGTTGCTTTATTCTGACATCCATATTAAATAGACTAATAAAAATTACATGCATTTTCAATATAAAGACAACAGTCGAGTAGCCTAATAAATTTCACACCACTGAAATTAATTGTAACTCTTTCTAATTTAGACATAATATAATCTTATATTTGCGCGGAATATTTACCATATCACTACCCATATACACAAAGTTTTATGAACATCAGTTGGTTAATACCAATTTCATTTAATGAATATATTTACATGTATAACATAACCAGCCTTAGTGAAGATGTGTATAAAGTGAGTGGAACAATTTAGAAGTATATCGAACGCAAATGAAATAATCAAAATGTTATTTCTTTGCGTGCAAGTTTTAACTTTTTGCCTATATCCGGAAAAGAAAACAAATTAAATTTTTATTTAACAAAAATTAATTCTCACCAGAATAAGTTACTTGGTGGACACAATTCTGGAAGTAAATTGAAATCTGACACAAATATTTTGTGACATTTCTCCAAAACGAGGCCAACTTTAAATCAGGTTAAGAGAAGAATCGTATGATAATAACATTTTCACAAATCAATGACAAAATAAATTATTGACGAAAACGATATATTAGGTCTATTTGTCTCTAAATTGAATGATTAAATATCCTGAGATTCTTTCGAAATAAATTAAATTTGCTTGAATTTGCCGTCTCAAACATATTTATTACGAAACCATAATATGAATATAATATGATAAGAAACTTAGTAACATACTTCAGACATCGCTATCACATATTATCCGTATATTGAAATTAATGAATTCAATAAAGATCTGACGGTGATGTGTATAAAATAAACCTAAATGAGACAGATGAATCTCGTTTCAAGATAAAAGAAGTGTTTAGGAGATTTACGTTAATTCAATATTTTATATGAATTTTAAATATATAAATAAAACAAAAATACTTATCAGTATAGTTTAAAACAAAATAAATCTGGAAATGTATCGACGAAAAATTAGGTCCAGTTAGATATGTGCCATACGTGATACACGCTTAGGTGATCATGTACCTTTCGATACATGACTGACGAGGCAGATTATTTCCCGCAGTAGGTTGTCATTTCTTTCTGCGGTAGACCAGTTGGGATCCAAGTCAATGGAGAGGAAGAGGATTCATAACTTTCCCATGGGTATTAGCACGTAAATGAATGTAATGGATTCGACTGGAATTCGAACTCTGCTCACCAATTCCTCAATCCGAGCCACTATACATTACTCCACCGAGGAGGCGCGAGGGATTAATGATTAGGGGCGTAGGAAAGTGATGGATTCTCTTCTTCTCCCCATAGCTATAGGTAAATAGCAGGGAAGACCTGGTTCTGTAGCCTTGGATGGCAACTTGTCTACCGCAGAAAAAATTACAACATAATGCCGGAAAAATCTGCGTCGTCAGTCATGTATCGAAAGAACGCCTAAGTGTGTATCACGCATGGTTCATAACTGACTGATCGACGAAAAATGTGACATCAAAATAGGAAGGTGCATTGGAATAGCTACAGTTGCCTTCTAAGAGCCAAGCAAAGTATTAATAAACAGGAAAACAAATACAAATAAAAGAATACTGGATTATGTAATATCAATCCTGCTATATAGCAGTGAATGCTGTACGAACTCAACAGCGAAGTAGTGACCCGAAGCAGCAGATATATGGTTATGTAGAAGTATCAAGAGAATGCAATGGATTGAACAATGTGAGTAACGAGGAACCTGTGCAGAGTATGGCAACAAAACATTACGCTGATGCATAGAATTAAGAAGTGTCAATTCAGATTTCAAGGAGATATAATAAGAAAGGAAAGTTCGGAGAATTTAAAACTCATAGGAAAGATCAACAGCAAGTGCGACAGACGAGACACAGCGAGGAACAAATCCAACGGGATTGTAGCAGAACGAAAAAGTTAATGTTGAAAAGACAAACTTTACTAGAGACGATAGGATGTTGGAAAGCGATAAGCGCCCAAGCCCTTAAGTTAAAAGGCACATGGAAGAAGAAGAAGAAGAAGAAGAAGAAGAAGAAGAAGTAGAAGAAGAAGAAGAAGTAGAAGAAGTAGAAGAAGAAGAAGAAGAAGAAGAAGAATTAGAAGAAGAAGAAGAAGAAGAAGAAATATATATTAGCTTATTGCCCGCCAATAAGTTTCCTGTCTTCTACACGTGTTTTACCTTAAGAACACACTGAGTCAGGTCGTGAAACAAGGTCGGCTTTTAACGTGTGGGTCTGAGTGTTCCGACTGGGGCTGCTGGACCTAGCTGGTCTAAGATGGTCATAACTTGTCTAAGCTGGTCGTAGCTTGTCTAAGCTAGTCATAGCTGGTCATACCACTGCGAGAGAACAGATATTACGCAGCAGTGGGGGAAACGCAAGGGAGGAGAGAAGGCCCCCGGCATGTAATAGATACTACAACTGCAGCATCTGCTAACACCAGAAAAACCCTCTTCTTCTCCTCTGCCAATCCAACCGGAAGAATCCAGAAGCCCCATCTCTCTTTTGTACTGTGTGGATCAAATCGGTGAATTTATATTTCAGGCCTGATGCTATTTTTTTCTTTTTTAGCTATAACTTCCAAGAAATATTTTGTTACAGATTTAGCTGTAATACCTTACGATTCTAAAATTGTTCTCCCTGTCTGCTACCGGTCCGTGGCTGGGGGCGAGCAGGACGGAGTAATTCCAGGCCTGATCTACTTCAAGAGATTGAACCATGGATTTTCCCAGAATTCTCTTGCAATGCTTAAACCTTGCAAAATGACCGAAAACGCATATAGCTCAATTACAGTCTGTCACACACACACACACACACACACACACACACACACACACACACACACACACACACACACACACGAATGCAGTATGTTTTCTCAATTTTGCTGTTACTACAGTGTTACGTATTTTACGAAGCACTGTTATTAGACACACACACATAGATACACACACACACACACACACACACACACACACACACACACACACACACACACACACACACACATATATATATATATATATATATATATGACGGATGAGAATTCGGTGGAATGTTAAATATATATGATAAATAGACTATTTTGCCATGTCTCCCTGATTAATCGGCGTCATCAGAAATTGCTTCTATTTCAATAAAATACATATATAAATATTAGTGAAAGAAAATTGGATTCATATTAAGTATATAAACATTTCACCTACCTTTAACTGTATCGCTACACATATTATATCAAAGTTCAACTTAGTTTTACATTTATTTACTTATATATTTATTTATTTTACGTTTTGCATACTCACATACTCTCAATAGTAATTTAGTTAGCGAAAGCGATAAACTGGAATGGCCCGGTTGTATATTAATCACATGGAGCTCTTAGATCATAGTACTTTCAATTCATCATCATTTAAGTAAATTATATTTACTCTTATATCTTAATTAAAACAGTATTGTTCATGTCAAACACACGGGTGGCATACATGTGCATTGAATGTGTTATTACCCTTTAATTCCGTTTCATTTATATCTATTATTTTCTTTAAATTTTGTGCTGTTTCGCCGATGTATTGGCGGGTCACGTTTATAGTCTGACTGGTAGACTGCAGATTCTGATGTAAATTGCAAAACAGTTAAAAAATTATGTCGATATAAAACAAAGAACCTTTTTGTAATCGCCATCGCTCCATGCACTGAATTAAAACCACTAAATCAAAAGTGGTTTCAGGTTGTGGAAGAATTAGGAATCGAAACTTTAATAAAGAGCTAGAAGAGTAATCAAGGGGATAGTAGATAGCGATTGACATTGCGTTTAAATTTGAAATTGCATTTAAATTATATTTAAACGCAGTAGTCGATGTAAGTATTTTCGTTTTACTTCTGCTTTAGTATACCCGATGAGTTGCATGTTTATTGATCCTTACTAAATAAACGCCTGTTGAAAAGAACAATATTGTATATATTTGATTTTGTGCTGAAAAGAAATATATGCCGTGTTAATGCCAATATGGTTATAGTGAGGATTGAAAAGTAACTATATATCTTGGACTTGACAACAGGAGAATTCAGTTTTAGATAATTATTTTACTCATGACATTACTCAATTTCTCTATGCATCGTTGAATATCTAGTCGGCCTATTTACACTTGCTCCGAGAAAGCATGTGTATAAACAGGTTTTCTCATATTATTTTATCTACATTCTTCAAATAACCCATTCTTGCTCCTATAGTTAACTTTGTTCACCAGTATGTCTTTCGCATTAAAGCAAATATACAAAACTATATTCTTTAATTCTACGGTCTTTAAAACAAGTCTCTACAGAAGAAATATCAGACGTCCTTGAGATATCAGAGCTTCGAATTTATTATTGGCGTCATGAGTCAATTCAGTGTTTGGGAACACATTTTTTATGTTAAAACAAGAAATTAAAACGTGGTCGTTAATAATAGTTCAGCAGTAGCATTACATACCTTAATATTTACAGACTAATTGCAGCGTACACAGTAGTTTAATGTGAACATGTTATCTAATCTATGACAATAAAAAACACATACAGGAAGAATAATAGAAGAAAAAACATTGTCACTCAACTGATCTGTTCTATTCCACCCGCCATATACACCAACCGATCTATACTGGCTTCGGCATTACGTATACTAAAATTGGAACGATACAGAGAAGAGTAACACACACACACACACACACACACACACACACACACACACACACACACACACACACACACACACACACACACACACACACACACACACACACACACACACACACACACACACACACACACACACACACACACACACACACACACACACACACACACACACACACACACACACACACACACACACACACACACACACACACACACACACACACACACACACACACACACACACACACACACACACACACACACACACACACACACACACACACACACACACACACACACACACACACACACACACACACACACACACACACACACACACACACACACACACACACACACACACACACACACACACACACACACACACACACACACACACACACACACACACACACACACACACACACACACACACACACACACACACACACACACACACACACACACACACACACACACACACACACACACACACACACACACACACACACACACACACACACACACACACACACACACACACACACACACACACACACACACACACACACACACACACACACACACACACACACACACACACACACACACACACACACACACACACACACACACACACACACACACACACACACACACACACACACACACACACACACACACACACACACACACACACACACACACACACACACACACACACACACACACACACACACACACACACACACACACACACACACACACACACACACACACACACACACACACACACACACACACACACACACACACACACACACACACACACACACACACACACACACACACACACACACACACACACACACACACACACACACACACACACACACACACACACACACACACACACACACACACACACACACACACACACACACACACACACACACACACACACACACACACACACACACACACACACACACACACACACACACACACACACACACACACACACACACACACACACACACACACACACACACACACACACACACACACACACACACACACACACACACACACACACACACACACACACACACACACACACACACACACACACACACACACACACACACACACACACACACACACACACACACACACACACACACACACACACACACACACACACACACACACACACACACACACACACACACACACACACACACACACACACACACACACACACACACACACACACACACACACACACACACACACACACACACACACACACACACACACACACACACACACACACACACACACACACACACACACACACACACACACACACACACACACACACACACACACACACACACACACACACACACACACACACACACACACACACACACACACACACACACACACACACACACACACACACACACACACACACACACACACACACACACACACACACACACACACACACACACACACACACACACACACACACACACACACACACACACACACACACACACACACACACACACACACACACACACACACACACACACACACACACACACACACACACACACACACACACACACACACACACACACACACACACACACACACACACACACACACACACACACACACACACACACACACACACACACACACACACACACACACACACACACACACACACACACACACACACACACACACACACACACACACACACACACACACACACACACACACACACACACACACACACGGTAAGGTGGTAAAGTTGTTGTTGCGTATTCTTATTTAATTTTGCTGGAAAACCGTGAAACTAGTTTCGAACCAAGGTCTCCAGTTTCGATATATTACCATCATGGGTCTAGCTAATATAGTAACAAATTTGAATAATTCTACTGGCTAATGAAATCGGGCAATTGTAAGAACATTTCAGAACAGCTATAATGATTTGATTGATTTCTTTCTTTCTTTACTATTTTCAACATGTTGCCGGTTATTTAAAGCCAGAATATATTTTTAGATTATAATAATTTGGAGAGATAATAATGATTTACTGATACAAGTCCTATTATTTGACTCACAAATGAGGGAAAAGAGGTGGACTGATACAATCTGCAAGCGGATCTTAATCATTGAATATAACGAACTCGACTGAAATTAAAACGCGGTTCTATGATTTCCAATTCAGAGCAGTTATTATTTATGCTACGGGTACATCCAAGCTTATAGCACCTGGTATTCCCAAGATCTTACCCAACTAGGTACTGACCAAGGTCGAAGTTGCTTAGCTTTAGTGACTGGACGAGAACCGTTGTTTCTCCATGGTATGGCTACAAGCCAAAATCTATAATGAATTTACGGTTTCAATACCATAAAAATGACAAACTCTTAGGTTTCTTAAAATCTTATATATGTTGCTTGGGTAACTGCCATTTAACCGACTGTTTCTCTCAGACGATAGCTGATAAAGTGATCTCATTTTTCCATAGATATTAGATTATTTAATCTCTTTGCCAGACTATGCCAAATTTAGTAAATAAATAATTCATTTTTTTACTAGTAATAAAATGTTTTATTTCATTGTACGCTTTCAGTATGCACTACTAATAAATCTGCATCAAGTAATAAAAAATCAAAATTCCTACCATGTAAGTAATAAAGAAAAATTATCTCGGGTAAGAAAGATTCATTGAATTAAATGAATGTGGCCTAATAACAATAAGGAGCAATGGAATGATGACACTGCTATCAAGCTATGAATAAAGTGTACATGTAAAACCTACTACACCAGTACCAAATCGTAGATAATTAAGTATGATCTTTTGTTATAACGAATAGTTCTTGGAAATCGTATTACCTTTGTACCAGTTTATTCATATGACAACAGATGTCTCATATGTAACTAAAATAAATTAAGCTTAAAATTAAAATATCATATGTACAGTGTGTATATATATATATATATATATATATATATATATATATATATATATATATATATATATATATATATATATATTATGAAATGGAAAAAGTCCGACAATTATATTAAGACATTTCTAAGTTTATAGGTTCTTTTTATAGATATAAATATTTAAGTAAATGCTCTGTTCATAATAAACAGTATTAACGACATTTACCGGCCTGAATGTCTGAGAAATCTTCTTAGAAAATATGAGTCCTCCGACAGGAATCGAACCTGTATCGTATACGGAACCGTCATATAGACTGACGCTTCCGTATAGGATACAGAAAAATCATCTTTGTTAACCGAAACGCTCCTCTAGGTCTCAATCGGTAAAAGCTCGTCAGGCTATTTAAACAGGTTTTAGTCATTTCACTCCATGCAAGACGATAATGCCACTAAGATGCAAGGGGTTACTGAGAGTGGTAGAAAATTTCATTGAGGAGAAAAACAATAGAAGAACGGATATCAGGAAGAAAGAAGATCGAAATTGACATTACATTTAAATTCCTGAAGACTGTACGTAGCAGGGAAGCAAGAAATCTAAAGAAATCGTATGAGAGGTGAAGACTGAAAGAAAATAAATTATTTGAATAGAAATTACGGTTACAGTGTAAAATGTTATCATCATCAGAAATAGCTAGTTAGAACTCATCATATCGTAAAGGTCATTGATTTGTAGGTTTTCGTGTTTTTAAATGGAAAACTCCATCAGAAAAAAAATCCAAAGTTAAACTTTTCTCTAACAGCTTAAAAATTATGTTCAATTTAATGTTATCAGTAACGTTAAGCATTAATGCTAATATATTTGTGATGAGAAAAATGTAATTCTCCTTTTTAGAATAGAATAATATGTGATAAATACAGTTTTAAATTTCTTAAATGTAAGACTTCTTAGATTATACGAATGTGATTTAGAAATCATACGATGTATTGGGATAGTGAAAAATATATTCCAAATGGTAAATAGATCAATTAAGAAAAAATGAAAATCCCGTTGTACTTTACAATATAATTAATCCTACATGTCTGTGAATGATAAAAGATTTTCTCATGATGATGAGGGGACTGATGGCATACGCATACAGGGTGAATGAAAATTTACCACCTATTGTATGTATGATGGACACTCCCGTCTATCTATAATTTTACAAAACATCATACGTAAAATAGGGAATTACTTTTCAATCACACTAGTTCTACAGAAGGAACCTGAAAATAACGTATATGCACATGTAACCAACCATGAATTTTTAAGGAAAATAGGGACAAGAAATGCACTTAATACATAAAAGCAGAAAGAAAAAGATTATATTTATGGGACAAGATAGCTTGGAGAATTTTTCGCACACAGGGAATATTGAAGGCGAAAGAAGAACTGTGAAAATATTAGATTAGTTTTCTATGAGCCTGTGTAAATATATGTCATTCCAAAATAAGGATAGTATAGAATTTTTTTTTAAGTGTTTCACCCCAAGCCAGGCAGGAAGACACTAGCACGCATGGGGTTACAGAGAGTTGGAGCTAGAGCAAATAGGAGTGATAGAGGAAAGGATAAAGAGAAGGATAGGGGAAACAGGAAGAGGGGAGGAAGTTCCACAGGCGAGATGTGCGAGGCATGAAGCTATTGGAGTAGAGGAGACGGCTACATTTAACAGTTTCAACAGTGAAAGGGTGTGGGCGATATGCCAGCCTAGTAGAACGCTTAAATTCATGAAGTTTGGGAACCAGCAAAAGCATCTCCTCACATCAGTTACCATGAAAGTATTTGTAAAAAAGACAGAGGGAGGCGACGTCACGTCTGTTCGAGAGAGAGAATGCAGACGAGATGCCAGATCAGGGCCAATTACATTGCATATCCGTCTCTGAATCTTATCAAGAACCCTGAGAAAAACATAAGGGACACCAGACCATATATGGCAGCAATACTCCATGCAAGGGCAATGGTTGATTTGTAGATTTGAAGGATCGACACCGGCGAGAAATATTTCCAAATACGTATAGGTTTGAATAAAATGTAATATTGAATATAAGAGATTAAGTTTCGTAATGTCATTATCGACACAACAACAGTATAACATTATAAAAATTTGCTATGGCATTATATAATAATTTATTTGAAAATTCTCAATAATGTTTGTACGTTAATAATTATGAAATACTGTATGAATTCAACGCCAGTTTCCCCCAACTCGAACTACTATAAAAGTGATGGCCGAGCCTTACATATATGCAGTAGTCGAATTGCTTTGTAGAAAACTTCATTACAACTTTCATGGTCCATATATTTTATTTTTTTTTTTTTTACAATATTCAATATACTCTTTTTCGGATTCATGCAATAAATTCGTTCTCAGTAATGAGAAATTATGATTATGTAATTATTAAAAATCGACAAAACTTTACGACATGGTTGCGTTTTGTGTTGGCATTTTCATTTTTCCAATCGAAAACATTTATTTCTCTTCCATTAAACAATTTGATTGGATGATAAAAATCATCACTTAACTCACTTAGTTGAATTCTAATTTCTTCTAACCCCTCGAGAGAAATATAATTTACTACGATTAAAATCCTGAGTATAACGGTAATGTACTAAAAAATATTCACAATTAATACACCAATTTTTATTAGGAAATATTTTTTCAACTGAACGCCTATTTTAGTTATATTAACAGACGTCCATAGATAACACGCCCTCACCTTGAATATTCGAGAAATCTTGTTAAAGAAAAAATCGCTTCTTTTAGCAGAAATCCAACTTGCGTCTTTCTGGACAGAGGAAGCCACCATTTAACTTGGCGCGCTATACTGCCTCACGAGTATTCAGCGAAACAGGTGAAAATAAATAAATATACATTTTAAAAGATAATCGGAGCGCCTCCTCAGATAGGAGCGTCCACAAAAATATCTATCGGATTAATAAAAGTTCATTCTTTCTTTCTAATATATTTATCTATCTATCTACATATATATATATATATATATATATATATATATATATATATATATATATATATATATATATATATATATATATATGTATAATAGATGGCCACTCGTATTCGAGGATACCCGTCAACTAGAGCGGCTCGTCAATCCCTAATTCAGACGCTCAATCAGGCAGATTTGTGTTTGTTCATCACCCACAGAACCCACCAGTGGTTTATACTGCAAATATGCTAAGCACGTTCTCAGTCATAAACGATGATTTTACGTGGATTACCTTGTACTTTTGCCGCAGAAGTTTCAAAATAATGCTAACTCAAGTCCTAGTTGGTTATTCCCCAGGCAGTACCTCTCCTTCGGTAGGAGTGTACGTTTACTGACAAGCAGCTGAGGCGTCCTTAAAAGAGGGATGTGCCGAGAGGGTTTGAGAAAATTTTCCACAGTATCGCCGTAAAACCCACTTAAAATGTACTTTGTATCACATACGGTAGCGATGTGGGTGTACTGAAACATGCACATTTCTCTTGGATTATGCGGCACATTTGCTGGGAAAGTTTGAAAATAATATTAGCTCAAGATTCCCCCAGGTAGTATCTCTCATTTGGGATGGTGCTGGTGTCAGTACCAGACGTCTGAGGCATCCCAAAAAAGGGAAAGGCCAGGGAGGCATGTTGAGCCTTTTTTCTACCTTATTACCGTTAGACCCACATTAAACTGACGTTGTGTCACATTCCGTAGCGATGTGGGCGCACAAAAAATACGCATTTCTCTTGGAGTATACTCTGGAAAAAGGTAATTTATTACAAAGCAACAAAGATAAACAAAACTGTGAAGTTAAAACACTTAGTAAATAAGGAATTACTGAAAATGGAATAAAATACAGTCATTCACATGTAAAATTAAAAAAAAATTCAAATACGGAGAGCGGAAGGAAGTTAGAAATTGTTTTAGCAAAAGTTTAATTACGTTTTCAAGTATGTTCTTTGTTAAATTGACACTCTTTTTGCACAAAGAAAAATACACCTGTTTAGTTTCCTGTTTGAAAACTTAACATTACTTATTTTACCTGTAACATTTTTATATTAAATTTCATTCAATACAAGGTACGTGAGCAACACATGGTAGAAGGTATCAGTTATTTTTTCAATTTTGAATGAGATGTTTGATACGAATAAAAGAGGAGGTGATATCAACAGAAGTTTATGAGGATTAGGAGAATAGATAACAATTGGCGAGTTTAAGATTTTAGTGTTCAGGAAAGCATCCATGCCGGAGTTTGCTTCACAAAGTATCAGTTCCTAGATGGAATCAGACTGACTTCGATTTCTACTTACCTTTGAAATGCGTGGGAAATAATTCGACCAGTTTGTAGTATCTTGGCGTGTAAATATCTGAAGTCTTAAAAAATAATGGAGCACCTCTGGGCATTTTCCATGGCCCAAATTAGCGATAGACATGCGATGCAGCGTCTATGTAAGTGATGAGTGAGTAGTCACTTTACAGATATTGCATCAATACTTCATTTTTTTTTTGGTTCTAGTTCTAAATTTGTATAGATAATGTACGGTAGAAGAAGTCAGTCATTTTGACATTTTTACATTCAACAAATAACTCCGGTTATTACACTAGGATATATTTAATGAATAATATATTCCACTGAAGTTTTGCACATGAAATGAAAAAGGTGAAATTCGTCCAGAATCAAAAGATACAGTGTGTTTTATAATCTGAATAAAAATAAATTGAAAATCAAGCAAGCGTGCCATTTTTTAACGACAAGATTACTTTATCGTCTCGTAGGGAATAATTGTTATTCTTATTTGATTTTTCTGCAGAAAATCAAATTTTTATTTTTTTATTTTTTTTATTTTTTTCTGGATTGTGCTTAATACCCATTTCTGAATCTTCACGCAGAATTAATTCGGTTTTAACGATAGTTTCATTACATTATAGAAACCAGTTTTCAATTACAGAGTAAAATGTAAACGTGAAAAAGAAATTCAAACAATTCAAAGGTATTTCCCTCGTTGGCTATACTGTCATTTTTTCATTAAAATAGCAGTAACCAGGTAGAAGAGTTTAATATTTCCTAACTACAAAGCGGAAACAAAACATGTTAGTATCCCTTTATTTTACATTGAAAAAATATATATCTATATATATATATATATATATATATATATATATATATATATATATATATATATATAATTTTCATGCACAGCCCAATCGTCAGGCGTTGACTGAAACATTTAGATTGCGCTGTGGAGGAAACTCAACTATATATATATATATATATATATATATATATATATATATATATATATATATATATATATATATATATATAATTTTAATCGTTATTTTTATTGAATACTCGTATCTGGGTGCGCGCTCTGTATATTTATTTATTATTTTTCTATTTATTTTCATCTACTGGCCTGAAAATTCGAAAAATCTTGTTAAAGAAAAATTCGCTTCTTTCAACAGGAAAACAACTTGCGCCTTTCTGGATATAGGAAGCCACCATTTAACTCGGGGCGCTATACTGCCTCACGAGTATTCAGCGAAACAGGTGAAAATAAATAAATATAATTTTTAATATTCTCAGATAGCAGGATCCACAAAAATATCGTTTAAAGTGATAGATGTCTATCGGATTAGTAAAAGATTTGTCCATATATATATATATATATATATATATATATATATATATATATATATATATATACATACATATATATATATATAATAGCTGGCCACTCGTATTGGATGATGCCAGCCAACTAGGGGGACTCGCCAATCCATAATTCAGACGCTCACTCAGGAAGATCTGTGTTTGTTCAACACCCACAGAACCCAACGGTGGTTTATACTGCAACTATGCTAAGCAGACATTAGTTATAGTTTCTGGGAGAGAGCGTGTTATCCGGTGAGATCAGTAAACTGAACTAAGCCAGGACACAACACCCTCGTTCACGATGACTTGTGACTTCGGGCTAGCACAGCTTTCAACCGTCCCCTAAGTGTTCCGACTTCCCAATTTCACTCACAAGGCTTGGGTCAACCCGTGGTATGGTTTTCAGGCACTTTCCGAAGGTGCCGCAGACTGGCATCGTCACCCCTCCAGACCGATAACATCAGGGATATCAACCGTTGTGACATTGGAAATATATATATATATATATATATATATATATATATATATATATATATATATATATATACACACACATATATATATATATATATATATATATATATATATATATATATACACACATATATATATATATATATATATATATATATATATATATATATGAAGGAAGGAGAGAGAGAGAGAGAGAGAGAGAGAGAGAGAGAGAGAGAGAGAGAGAGACGAGGAAAGTGGAAAATTATCCGAACTCTTTCCTAAAGATATCTTATGGCGAATGTGCGGATAAGTTTTGAATTATCCTCATATATAGGATAAAATTATATATATATATATATATATATATATATATATATATATATATATATATATATATATATATATATATATGTGCCGATAAAGTGCTCAATATCAAATATAGGGTGTATGTCAATATAAACATAAAAGTATGGATCTTTCAACGCAATCTTTTCAGACCTGATGACAGCGTTGAAGCAGAGATTCTTGCTGCTTGTTTTTTTTTATCTCATTGACATCTTTTATATATAATGTGTGTAGGGTGGTATCTGTGTATGTTATTCTTGTTTAACATAGACCAGCTTTCCCTTATTATTATTAATGCAGCGAAACAATCTCTCAAGGGAACTGGCCTTAACCATCCTTTATAATTTTCCCTAGCCTAGCTGCATTTTGGTTTTTGTATGGTTGCAACATCAAACAAAATATTCCATAATGCCAACAACAGAGAAACACTTTTGTCTCGATAAAATCCTGTATGATAATTGCATACACATTTCTTGTGTATCAGAATATATTTCCAGTTATATATAGAATTTATATGTAAATTGTATGAACGAACATTTCTCATTCGTGCATCTGAATATATTTCCATTTAAAGTAAAGAATTTCAAAAGTAAACGATGTAAACGAACATCGTTTTTGCTTTGTTGTGCCGTGTAAGAAAAATAATTATATTAAACAAAGGTGCTTTATCTGTTGTTTTATTAAGTTATTTCATTCACAGCGGTAGTTATCATTGCTTATACACACACACACACACACACACATATATATATATATATATATATATATATATATATATATATATATATATATATATATATATATATATATATATATGTGTATGTATGCAGGTGTGCAGTGAAATAGGAAAGAACACGTTAGGTAGATAATCCGGTGTTCCTTAATATTTAGCTTTATTTTCAAAAGGACAGTGCTCCATACAGAAGTAGAGCTTATATTATAATAATATTTTTAGTTTTTTAAAATATGATTCCTTCGCTACGTAAGAGTTCTCATGTTTCAAAAGCGAGAGCCGAGACCCCTAACATAATTTTTTAAGTTATGAAGAGTTAAGGCGTCTGGACCCGCTTCCTTTTCAAGCGAGAATTTGGGAATTCCCAAATTCTCGCTTGACAAGGAAGCGGGTCCAGACGCCTTAACTCTTCATAACTTAAAAAATTATGTTAGGGGTCTCGGCTCTCGCTTTTGAAACATGAGAACTCTTATGTAGCGAAGGAATCATATTTTTAAAAACTAAAAATATTATTATAATATATATATATATATATATATATATATATATATATATATATATATATATATATATATATACGTGTGTGTGTATAGGGAGAGAGATCAGAAGAGAGAGTAAGTATCGCATCATAGTTCACACTGAGTCGTGAAACGCCTTGTATACTGTCTTCGATACTTAGAAACATTTGACTATGAAAATTTACAAAGCTTATTTCATATAGGCCAAAATGTTGTAAATATGAAGGACTCGATGGTTATCTTAATCGCTACTCATTTGTAATAGATCTGGGGAAAAACTTGCTACCATTACTCTACATCGATGTTTCCACTTTGCCCTGTAAATACAGCAAATTTTAAGCACAGTATTTAAGCAAAATATATATTATATTTGATCCGCCTAAAAAACACATTATTGTAAGATTTTGTGTTCAATATATATTTTGAATACTTCGTTGATATATTCACATTAAGGAAAAACCGAAAGAAAATTAAAAAAGAACAAAGAAATTTAAATGCTTCTCAGTAGAATATACACGTTTTATTACAACCACCACTCACAGTTCGCCATATATAGTAGAAGCGTGATGCTTGCTAGCCTTTCCTGAAGCTTACGGGAAGGGATTTAATTATTAAGTTTATAAGTGTAGAACTCATATTTTCCTTCAAAGTGATTTTATGTACTTTTTGGTCTCGTGCGTTTGTACAATCCAACGTAATCTTTAGCAAATTTCTTTTTGTTAAATTATTAAAGCTACTTTTTCCTTCTTCTTATTTGACAATAATTCATTTTTATTGTTTGGTTATATCTGCTCATATATATATATATATATAAATATATATGTATGTATGTATGTGTGTATGTATATATATATATATATATATATATATATATATATATATATATATATATATATATATATATATATATATTCATTTGTCATCTATTTTCATTTTTATTTCATTTGAATTTTCCAATTGTGTCTTTCCATCATTGAACAGATTTTCAATACTTTGTTTCATTTGAAATTATATCATTGTTACGTCCCGTTGCCAAACTTATACTCTGGATATTAACAAATAAGAATCTATAGAAGTATATACATATATTTCTGTTAAAATGATTTAATAGAAAAGTAACATATTGTATTTGTTATATAATATATTCTGAATATTTCACAAAAGTAGGCTATTAATACCATTTAATCTTAAAAAATCACTTGCATAACAAAAACTATAACGGCATGTGTATATAACCTTATATATAATAAATACAATTATTTTTTTCAAATATGAAACTATATACACTGCGTTGATATGTACATATATATATATATATATATATATATATATATATATATATATATGTATATATATATATATATATGTGTGTGTGTGTGTGTACGTGTGTGTGTGTTTGTATGTATATATATATATGTCTGTATATGTGTATATATATATGTATGTATATATATATATACAAACACACGCACATATATGTGTGTGTGTTTGTATGTATATATATGTTTATGTATGTGTACATATGTATGTATATATATATGGGTGTGTGTTTGTATGTCTATATTTGCTTGTGCGTGTTTGTATATAAATATTTATACATATATATATTTATATGTATATATATATATATATATATATATATATATATATATATATATATATATATATATATATATATATAGGTGTGCGTTTGTGTGAGAGTGTATGTTTGTGTGTAGATAGATAGATAGATAGATAGATAGATAGATAGATAGATAGATAGATGGCAATGCTGGTCGATAGTAATTTAATTATTTTCTGAAGAAAAATAATGCTTTATTTCGAATTTTATCTGAAGTAAATGAATAGAGAACTCGGTGACAAGTAAAATCAATTTCCTTTCTTTCGGACTTTAAAGTTTTGGCAAGTGAATTTCTCCAATCAAAAGAAAACAGATAAATTTTTCCAAGCCTATTTTCAATCTAAATCTCCATGGAAATGCCTTCTTTTTTTTTAATCATTCAGGCATTTTTATTGATTTTTCCTTCTTTATCTCTCTTTTTGTTTCCTTTATTTCAGTTATTTGAGCCTAGATTTGATTGTTCATGAATATAAATTGACAAAAAGTATTTTTAATGGTTTTGTTACATCTGTTATCTCTCTAGGGACTCGATTTTCCATTGGGCTCTTTAGAAAAGACGTAATGCGGCTAGTCTGTAAATCTTTAGACATTTCCATAAAGTAAAATTTTAAAAAAAATTATATAATATATTATTTTGAATTATTTTACAACACACGTTGAAATCATTGTTTGAAACTATATTATCATGTAATGAATTAGTGAATAATATGCTTAATCACATGGATTTGTATTTGCATAACACTGAATATTTTATGCAAGTCAGTTTTATTTTATTCATATTGAATCCATAAAGAGCGTTCTTTGAGAAGTTTCGGTGAGGCTTCTCCGCTATTATGCCGAATTAAGTTTTCGTTTAATTTCAAACCATGTCGAGCATACTATGTACAGATCTGTGTCTACGTTTGGTCGATGAAGGCAGAAGCATGTGATCTCACAGTTTTTTAACTGTAACAACGAAATATATGACGCTCTAGAGAACTGTTGAGATGTCCCTCAGAAGACATCGCAGGACGAGGATATATGTTCCGCAAGTCCGACGAATTCATTCGTAGGACCACGCTACTGACTAACCCTAAGTAACTGACGGAATATTGAAGTGAAATAAGATAGAAAGTTAAATACGAAACTTTAATGTCTCGTGTTCTTCCTTTCATCCTTACTTGTTATAAGTTATTCCGCACAATGTTATCATTATCCTACGTTACGGTATGGAAGTCAGATAAAGAGGGGTATTGTATATATAAGTAAGCAGGAGTATCACCAATCTTCGTCCCATTGAATGTCAAAAGATCAGCACTTCTATCTAAGATATGCTCTAACCTCTAACGCCAGAGTGAACTAAGAGACAGACTCGCTAAGAGTACTTTGGTAGACTTCAGAAACACACCTGAAGAAATAAAGAGAAACAAATATCTTCAAAAAGGTGTGCCACCTAAGAAAGTGCCATATACCAACGCAATGTATGAAGTTTATTAATATATGATAATATGTTACAGAAGAGAAGAATTAAAAAGAAATTCCTCTGATAGACACGACGGAAAATGATGTACTGTTTTCAATTCATTGACAAATAAATACAACTCCATCACATTATAAGAAACTAGGCTAATAGCAGTTAGCATGCCATACCAAGTTAGTAAGTCTAGGCCTTCAGTTAAAATCGTACTTTTAAGAACTTCAAAATCGTACAATATTTGTTCCACAAGATTCATCAAAATCAATGATTGTTTTGGATTGCATTAGTGCCATATATATTTTACATTGTTAAAGTCTTATCAAGCGTTTATTATTATATAATTTCAAACAATTTCGTATTTTTATTTTTGATTTTATTATGCTTCATTTGTTCCTAAATAGAACAATTCACGGTGCTTCAAAACCAGAGTGAACTTAAGTATGGGCCCTCGATTTTTAGTTCCAAAAATTAACTTCTGCTGATCTAGGTCTTCAAGTAGACCATTGTCTCCATCAATTTCTTCACTATATTTACTGAACCAGTCGCTTATCGTCGTAATCTAATACAAAATTGTCGTTTCCCATGGGACATGTAGATTTTACAGTCGTTGAGACCAGTACAAAGTAGCATTCAAATTATTTAGCTTTTAATATGGGAATTCCTATCTTCTTCTCTTTGGATATTCTTCGAATCGGTTTAGATTTTGGAATGACCATTAAGAATGATATATTTCCTTTCAATCTAAGATGCCGACAATTATAAACTTTTTAAATAATGACTTTTTTTTTTTTTAAATATTATAATTGTATACTTATTGGCTCATGCATATTTGTTCCCTTTAGAATTATTTAAAGAAAAGTATTTCAGCATATGTCAAATATCTTATATATAAACTGATGTTCCGTTTTTCCGTTTATATTCTTTATCGAATTACGTAAACGAATCTTTCTTCGGAATTAATTTTGTCGCCATTATAATTATATTGTTTACAGTAGCACTCCTATCTGTTCGGTCAAAAAAGAGTATATGATACTTTCTTCAAAGTGTAGGGTCAGGTTAATGTATTCATATTTAGGATAAAATATGAAGGTCATATGCATACTTTAAAATAATCACCTTAAAAAAGCACACGTCTTTACTATTCAATTGATTATATTTTAAAAATTGTTCAATCTCAGTTTAATTTTAAAATACCAATTTCATTCTAATGTTGAAATTAAATTCATGTTTTATCGTTGTATATACAAAAAGAATATTCGTGTAACTTACTGATATGACAGACATTTCTTTTACCATAATTTTTTTCTCTATATGAATTTGAGAAAATAATCAATATTTAAAAATATTCCAATATGGATTCTGTTGATTTTAGAAACCTCTGAGCACCATCCCATTATAAATTCCCGATATATACTTATGATTAAATTTAAATACCTGCTTTAATACATGTAAACTCTTACAATCAGATTTCATGATAATTAGCTATTATTAAATTGGATATTATAGAAAACATAACTGCAGAAAAGAACTGGTATTTACTTAGCAAATGGCAGAAAAAAGAAATACGCATTCTAAGAATAGTTCAAGGCATTAACACAATTATTTCAAATATCTTCAACTTAATAAAAGTTAGCTTTTCGGGCGATACTTCTTCGGATATACTAATATCGTTTTCTTTGGCACATATTAACCATCGTACATTATTTACATTATTCGAACTTTTGTCCTCATCCTTGTCGCCATATTTATTACAAGGTTTCGGACGTTGTACGCTCCAGCCTTCTTCAGGTGGTTGGCATGTCGAACTGAACCCTTTATTTCGCTCACTGGGGTAGACCAGTAAACCAGTAAATTTGAAGGACACATATGTATTATACAAGTAATAATCGCCGAGAAATATCGCAAGACGAACTGGACCTTATCTGCTGTATTATTTAAGAGTTAAATTATATTAACTATTTCATAGTAAAATACATTCAGGTTTATTCAAAAAGTATGAAACAATGTCATGAGGCATTGCTTCAGTTCTCAAGCATCGTCATTGAATGAGTCAGTGACCATTTGAAAGAGGGATTTTTCTAAGTTTTGAATGGCTGCCACAAGGACACTGTAGTCGCGAGTCCTTAGCAAAAGGCAGTCTGCGTTCTCGAGATTCGTGAAAACAAATACGGTTGTTACGGTGCAGCGTGCTTTTTGAAGGCAATTCGACATTTATCCGCCTTCTCCTAAAAATATTCGACGGTGGTTTAATCAGTTTCAAAAGGATAGGTGTCTGTGCAAAGGAAAAACTCCAGGGCGACCACGAGTTTCAGAGGAACGAGAGGCGAGAATCCGTGCTGCCTTAGAGGGGAAGTCCACAAATCGAGCTAGCCGTGAGCATGCGATCTCTCAATCCACTATCTGGCATGTGCTAAGAAGAAGTATATATTTGAAATCTTATAGACTACGCCTCGTTCAGACACTTACCATGACCTTGCTCTTTGCATTTGGCCTGCGAAATCCACAGACCTCACCGTGTGAGATTCCTTCTTGTTGGGATACGTAAAAGATCGTGTTTATGTTGCACCGGTACCAACAAACCTCGATGGCCTTAAACATCGAATAACAACGACGATCAACTCAGTGGATTATGATATTCTGATACGTGTCTGGGAGGAATTCTCTTATCGCATTGATGTTGCCTGTGCTGCAGGTAGTGGTCACATTGAACCTTTGTAGGACAGGAGAGAAAAGTTGATTGTGAATAGAATACTTGTGACATAGCTGTTGTTTTCTATTGCGTTTCCTTATTAAAATATTGCGTAATGAAATCGGTTCATTGTTTTTTGAATAAACCTGTATTGTTCCAATTTGCTATAAATTGCTAGACGTTCCAAGATATTACTTATTTTTTGTTGTCTTTGTTTTGTTTTTATAACTCTCAGCAATGTCATATATAGACGTCTTGCGAAGCTCCATTACAACATATATGTTAGAGTGTCTAGTTTTTAGCACAAATGTGTCTATAACAGTAGTATAAATTTATTCATGACTTTGTTTATTTCTTTTCGAATTTTTATACTTTGTTCGTAAGAAAACTGCCGGGGAATTACTTTCTTAGGATATACAGTGACACAAGCATTGTATATAAGTTATACGCGATTTTGAGAATGCAAGGACACGGATATATAACAAGATTATACATATAAATTTGTAAAATTACAAATAAAAGGAGCTCATATTTAGCTGATTTCCATTCAAATCAAGATGTATTCCTGGCGTGTCCGCACGTGTTCGTATGAATTATCTGTTTCTATATTATTGAAAAACTTACCATAATTTCCTCCATCTATAAACGCGTATATTTAGTTTACTGTCCTTCAGCGAATTCAGGTGCAGAAAGATTTTCCCCCTTTCTATGCGTGAATAGACCTCTGAGTTTCTTTCTCTGTTAGCGCATGCACGAAATGGAATTAGAGAAGCCGAGATGACAGTCAATTTGAAATGTATGAACACCGATACCGGATTTCTTGAACGCTGTCGTGAAATTGGTATCAGAAATATTTATGACGGTTTCCAAACATAATGGCAAAGAACACTAATGCAAATAAGAAAGGATAATTCTATTTATCGTCTCCTTGGAACAGCGAGATATTTTCTAAGTTAGCACATGGTTTCCGGTTTTCTATAAAAGTTCCAAGCAAATATACTGGAAACAAATGCGAATTTACGGATTTGATTTCGTGAATGTAATATCTGTGAAATCTATTTTGAATATTTTTTTTTCAATCGGCCCGTTCATATGATTAAAGCAATATGTGCAGAATTTCCAATATGACACATGCATACGAATGTAATCTTTCCGCAGGCGTAAAACATAAATTAAAGATAAGATATATGTGGTTTCTATGCATGTTAAATATTTTACCCTGTCTCTGGATTTTTCCATCTCTTAGAAATTCCATTTGATTGTAATGTAGTACTTTTTAGATGAGCATGATTATTTAAAAACATTTACATTAACCTATTACTACCCAGCGTAAAATCAGGTGTTAATTATAAAAATAAAATCGACATAAAACATTAATTATATTTTCCTAAATATCAGGTATCAATTATGGGTTTCTAAAAACTTTCAGTGTTAATTATAGGCTTATGAAAGTTAATTACAGATTGTGATTAATTAAGACACAAACTCCATCATTAATAGGATAAGAATTATCAAATAATTAGCAATTGTTATATGTTATACTTTATATTTTTCAGATATCAAAGCTTCAAGACACCGCACCAGTATGTGTCTATATTTCTGAGATGAGGTATTGTAAATATTTACGATATTTACATTGTGTGTAATGTTGACCTCATTGGTATTGTTTTATCACAGATTTTTGGCCGCTGTAAGCTCCGGCCTTCTTCAGGTGATCTACATTGAAATCTCGAGTTAGATTGTTATGGTTTTACGTGCCATATTTTTATCTCTTTCTGGATATCTCAATTTCAGTTATTTCCTTTTAGTAACTCAACTCACCAAAATGTGGTTCATTTCTGCTCTGGCCAGATATTGAACTCTTTCGGTCAAGTCATTGAATTATTTCAACAAATGCTTTTATTCGCTCGACCACGTATTCCAAACTATATTACCTGAAGAAGGCCGGGGCGTACCACAGCCGAAACGTCATGAAGATGCCAATAAAGATTAAACAGTCCGAAAAATGTAAAATACAAACAGCCGATAGTGAAAATCGCGCCAATATTTTTAGCTTGTAGGGAAGTTACAGTAAGTCTTCCAACGCCCCATAATCTAGTTGATAAAACTGTTGGTTCTGGAATATGGTGACATAGTATTTACGAGTTCAAATCTCTGGTGCGGACACACTTGAATCACGACAAGCAATAATTGAGTAATACTAAATAAGAACTAGACAAGATATCCCTGGACATGGATATCAAAACGAGAGCAATCTACCCCGTGGAATAAATAAAGTGTTCATTTCAATTTTCCTTAAGGCTACTAGGAACGACAATCACCTGATTAGGGCCGGAGCGCGCAACGGGTGAAACACTGTGATAAGACAACATAGATGGGTACAATAACACGCATGTAAAAAAAGCAAATAATCATACTGACAATATTTGGCAAATTTCAATGTGGGTAGTAATTATATATATTCTAGGGGCGAAGGGTATAGTCGATTTGGTTTTTGCAGTATTCAAATCATATTTTTTTCTGATTGCTATAAGGTGTAGAAGTTAGATGACATACTAAAAATAATCAAATCAAACAATGAAAACCGTCTGCGCCAGCATAATTATGTTATTTCCATTGATGTGAGGCTTTCTCAACACATAAAAGAATAAAAGAATTCTGCACCGTGTGGCATTTGCTAGGTAAATGGAGCGATAATTTCCGAAAAAATATTTCCGCTTTTCTTAAAACTGTATATTTTTAAGATCTCAAACTAGGTATTTTGGGACCTGGGCCCCTCGGCAATTGGGAGAAAACATACACACATCAAATAATAAGCAGAGAAAATTTGCCTGACATCATTTTTCCATAATTCACCCAATAGAATTTCTTAATAATATATTTTCACTTACAGAAAAAATTTCATTAGACAGTTTTCAATGGTAGTACGACATTTGTTTTCTTCCAATTGCAGAATAACGTTTGCAATACCCTCTCTCTCGCCATCTCACTTACTCACTCACTCTACCTATCTATCTATCTATCTATCTTTGATGATATGTCAACTCTTAATGGGTTATTTAATATTGACTTTTCTATGCGGCACCCAGTGAGGACCGAACACATGTGTCGGTATTAATGGCCAACAAGACTATTTTGGCTTCCAATAAATATTATTTGTAGGATATTTTTTAAAAACAAAAGCGAACACGCTTGCTTGTAATTTTTCGTATCATGAAGAGATTTTTCGAAGCCAAGTAATGACTTGTTATATGCGTACTAATTTATGTTCAAATTACGTTTGTTCATTTTGAATGGAAAACATGTAACTTTACTTTTATTAAATGATTATAAGTTTCAAACGTCACATCAGTTCATTTCTCAATGTCTATGATACCGAGATAAATGTTTTTTTCACCTTTGATGTTTATCCCTTATTTATTTTTGGGAGGTCATAAAGAAAAAAAAGAAAACGTTGGATGTTTCTTTTTATAATACGTGATAGATTATTCCATATAAATGCCGTCTAAAAATACGTCCATGACTATGAATATATATAATTTCGACCCACATCGAAATTATTATTTGATATTTTTTTCATAGATTCAAACATATCAGTAAGACGTATGATATGGTGTGGAGAAAAATTATCGTCCCAACGTATTTCTTAAAAAACAGTCAAATGATCAAACGTTAGATATTTTATTCTTTTTTCTCCTTATATATTTATATTTATATACATATATATACATATATATATATATATATATATATATATATATATATATATATATATATATATATATATATATATATAAATATGTATATATTGTTTCTTTTTTTTTTAGAAATCGAAAACATTTTAACATTTAATCGTATACTATAAAGTTTTTAGCAGTCATTCGTATTATATAATATATAAGTGCATTCTAGTGTTATTTTCACCATGCATTACACCAGTTATATTTTAGTCACTGCGCACATTATATCTGAAATATTACATATAAGAATATTGTTCAAATTGTAATCTCTCTGAATCTAGCAGACCTCTTTTGATACTCAAGGTTAAGCAACATCGAAATTATTAAGTATTTAGTTGGTATCCCGGGAAGCTCTATGTGGAGTAAAACACAAAAAAACATTGTAGCGAAAAGGCAGACAGTTGTTTCTTATCACCTCTTGCAGAGGCTTATCCAATGAAAGTTACATCGACAGAGTGATACCGTATCTGCAAATGGAAAACTGCTAATTTTAGTGTGTGGTACGGCAGCTAATTACAACAAGCTCACCTGGAGACCATCTTCTAAATATTATGATTAAGTAATCTAGATATTCAAGATACGTATTTGTCTTTAGACACAGAGCAGGCGGATACCTAGAGTTTTGCTTGAATCTTCCTGGACTTATAGAGATTTTACAACTAAGTTACAGAATACATTGCAAGTAAAGTCGATGGAATTTTGTGGAAAATGCTGATGATCTGAGATTCACACACACTCTCGATCCCCAAGTAATATAAGCGGTAAGAAGCAATAAAATTATAAACTTCTTATATTGAAATTATGAATGTTCATGCTAAAACCTTTCAGAAAGGAGAAAGTACCAGAGACCTGACGGAAAGCAAAATGGATGGTTAAGTGTAAAATTATAAATGACATATATTTGTTGAAACACGCGAAACATGGAAAATGTGCAAACGAGAAAGAAAACTTTTTCTATGTTGATGCTATGAAATTATTTACTGTGTAAAACGTTGTAATTTTTTTTTGAACAAATAAAATAAGTTGTTATACTATTCAAGAAATAAAACTAACAGTTGTCTCCAGAGAACGTATTCAGGGAGTGGTATTAAACTCTTTTCAACATAGAAAACAGTAAAGAAGTGTTGAACTGTTTGGATATTGAACAAGAGACTGTTGACAAACAAAGATGATTAGCATGTAGAAAAAAAGCAATTTAATGCACCGAAAATCGCCTACAGATCAGAAGTCTGACGAGAATAACATGATAAAACAGAATGAGAGATTTAGATCAGTAGTGACGATGACAAATTTAAAGTGGGTGTTATAACCTGAAGGATATGTGATCTCTTCTTTCATATCCAACCTGTGAATACAACTTAATTCCACAGAAAGGAATACACACTTCTCTGACTGTATGGACAAATACGAAGACAAAACAATGTCCTGATACTACTGACGTATAAAAGAAATATTTTACAAAACAATAATTTATTTGTAAGGATACTATCCTTATTTATGGAATTAATTTATTTAGAACTGAAAAATAATGACAGAGCACAAATATTCATTGAAGATTTTGGCCTCAATGTTTAGGTGTATGACCAAATTGATTCAGCCTTATACATACACACAAATGCATGCACACGCGCATGCAAACACACACACACACACACACACACACACACACACACACACACACACACACACACACACACACACACTGACTGACTGACTGACTAGCGTTTATTTACATTCGTAAAAACAATACGCAAGAATTAGCTGTTTCTCAAATCACAAGTACCATGGCAAGTAGGGATTGTCACAGAATGAGGCTAGACCTTCATAGATTAGTTTTTAGACAAAGATGACAAGCAAAGAACAATGGTCTGTATAAGACAGCGGTCACTATCAACGGAGAAAACAGAGAGACATAGGACCTACGGAGAGTAACAATGACATCCTCATAGCGACACGAAAGAGAAGACACGCCAGGTAGATGCTAACCAAATCACCTCGCTCCATCTATGCTACGCTCGTCTATAGTAGTAGGTTTTCAACCAAAACAAAATGTATTGTGGTTATATTTCGTGGTTGTGGATCTGGCCAATGAATTATTTTTAAGCCATGAGTATTTGGCTTGAAGGAGCTGAACTTTGATAGGGAACGTAGTGTCTGGTGGTAGCCGCAACGTTACACTCGTTAGCCCACCTACAATTCATGCTATATTGCGTCAACATTTGAAAGAGTAAAAGAATAAGGCATCAAAGGATGGTATTCGGCATCTGAGTAAAATTAAATGTATGAGTACAGGCTTACAAGAATGACCTAATAGTACATGCAGTGTGTAAATATGTGGTTCATACGCTTTAGGTGGAACCTGCTGATACTGTTGATACGTGCTTTAGTTGGAAACTCCCTGCACTTATTGATCTGGGTATATTATCACTTACTGTAATCCAGCTATGTTGCAGCAATAACTAATGCTGAATATATTGCAACATTTGATGTGTTGCAATTTTCTTTCCGCTCAGTGCAGATAAGAACATAGGTTTGGTAAGAACAAATATAATGTAAAACAATTAATTTAAAATAAATATAATTACATCGCGAAATCTCGGTGTTTCTTTCAGATACAGGTTGCAATGAATAAATAGTCGCCATTTATATATCTAATTTTGCGCATGCGCATTGTTTATTTTTGATTTTGTCGACTGCACAGCATAGTAGTGTAAGTTGAGCGACAAAAATAACACCATGACGGAGTTTTCTCCCCCAGGTAATTTGGAAACGGCATCGTGTACTGCTTATCATTCGCACCGGAATTTCAAATACGAACATCTCAGAGTGTTTAGATATCAATCTGTGGACATTAAAGAGGTTTTGGAAAGTGTTGGATGAGTCTAATGGTGATTACGAAGGTACACTTCCTCGAAAAACATTCTGCTAAGAAAATAACTCACGAATTTATTAGAAAGGGTCTTAGACTCAACATGGTTCCCTCATAAAGTGCCTTGAGGTGGTAGTGTTGGCCAGGGTTAAGAGGATGAACACTGGAATGTCCTTAGGTCTGGTAGCTTTCTCTGGACCACGTCACAAAAGCAGGATCTCCCAGTCATGATTGTCAGAATACTTCTGCGTCCACATCCCCTCTTATACTTGTCCACATTACTCCGCAGACCGCAACGCCATTGATTATTATGTGTGAAGAGCAGTTGGGCGAGTGACGAATAAAAATCCTTGTAACATCAAAGATGAACTGAATGCTCGGATTATAGCCGCATTCACCAACTTAAACAAGGAAACCATCCAGAAAAAATGAAGGAAATTCCAATGTCGACTGGAGGCCGTGGTTGAAGCCAATGGCGATATTATTGAATAAATGTATTCTTTAGTATTTCAAGATAGTTTGTGTCATATTTGTAAATATATTTCTTAAAATGCGATGTCAGTCTTATTTTCATTTTTTGCAACTTAGACGATTTATGCAATTCACCGTAAATATATGTTAAATCTAACGAATTGGGGATTTGAATGACTTAATAAAGAAAATGTGCTCTTCTGATAGGTTCGAACTTGACCCTCTCTTTTATCGGCAATATTGAACACATGAGTATAGCAAATTTCACACACACACACACACACAGACGCGCGTTCGCACGCACACACGCATACACACACACGCGCACACACACACATTTATATATATACATATATATATATATGTATATATATATATATACATATATATATATACACACACACACACACATATATATATGTGTGTGTGTATATATATATATATATATATATATATACATATATATATATATATATATATATATACATATATATATATATATATATATATATACATATATATATATACATATATATATATATATATATATATATATATATATATATATATATATATATATATATATACATAAAATGGTGTATTTGAGCTGCAATCCCTCTTTTCTAGATATAATGTGTGTAAAAATCTCCAGATTTTCTATATATATTTCTATTTATATAAATTAACAATTATCAAAGATTTTTTTTCAATTAATGTGTAGATTTTTATAAATGTTTTTGTAGTGATGGGTATGCTTTTTTTTCAAACACTGTCCGCACATTGTGTCCGTATTCTTAGTTGATGTTATTGAGTGTTGGCTTTTTTCTTTTCTTTTTTATTATTGTTCCTGCTTCCTTTATATTTAGACTTTTTTACATGTAGAGTAGACGATTATACATATATTTCCAAAGAGTTTGATGCAGATGGATTTTGGTTGGTTTCCGTGTGTATTTAATGAGTCATAACCGAACTATGTCTAGAGAAGTGTAACCTGAGTCTACTTGATAGGCATGTCTAATATAATTATTCTTGAATTTGATTTGATCAGGAACGAAGTTCCTTAAGCGACACGTGAATTCATAAATAATATTGGTTCTCTGGAATTTAGATCTAGCAGCTGCGGTTTTGTTGTTAAAGATAACGTTAGCCGTTATAAATTTTTTATAGCAGATAATTTCATTTTCTTGTTCAGGTGAACTGGGTTTGTGTGTTTCTCTATAATTCTTCTAAGAGGAAAGTTATATTGCTTATAATTAACATGTATTTGAGTTTTATAAAAAAAATGTAATGTTTGTATTTTTATGTGTTTCTAGTGGTTAATTTAGAATGTAATATTCTTATCTGGTGAGCTATGAAGGTTTTAACTAGCTTATGTTTCATGTTATTGAGTTCTTTAATGAAAAGCGGAAAAGAGGATGAATTCTCGTGCGCTCTCTTAGGGAAATGTTTTACAACGTCTATTTTATATCTAAGTGAACATTCCCCTAAAAAAGTGAGTATTTTGTATAACGAATCTGTGAATGTGTTACGAATAAATTCATCAAGAATGTCGAAGAATATGAGTTTATTTTTTGACTACGTTCTTAGGTAAAAGTAAGAACGGTATTTCCTTCAAATGTAGTTTTGAAATTACCAATAACCTTTTTTCAGCTAAGATGAAAATATCAGCTTATATAGCGGACATATATTTTGGGTTTACTAATTTGTACATAACTGCTTTTCTACATGAGACATGTAGAATTTGTAGAAGCATGGATAGAGTTGATATCCTATATTAACACAGATTTTGTGTAAATATTGCAATTATGGTTATAAATGGGGACTTTAGTAATGTAGGCATGCAATAATTTCCTGAGAATATTATGTTTTATGGATGGGGATGGAATCGATTTATGTTTATTCTCAGAGTTAAAGATTATATCAGTAAATATCTATATTTCTGAGATGAGGTATTATGTACATTATTTACATTATGCCATGTTTAATAGATGTCAGTTATAAGTTATCTCCTGTTAATTTTTCCTCTGAAAGTTCTCCACTGCCTTAACCGGGTATTGAACTCACACTCAAGGACACATGGCACAGTGGATAAAGGCGTTGGTTAGATCCAGTGACAGGACCCAAAGAGTGTGAGTTCAATACCTGGTTAAGGCAGTGGAGGATTTGCAGAGGGAAAAATTAACTGGAGATAATTGATTACTGACATCCATTAAACATGGCACGTGGAACTAGAACAGTCTACCCCAGTGAGTGAAATAAAGGGTTCAGTTCGACATTCCAACCACCTGAAGAAGACCGGAGCGTACAACGGCCGAAACGTTGTAATAAATATGGCGACAAAAATGAGGACAATAGTCCGCATAATGTAAATAATGTATATCAATAAATATATGTGTGTGTGTACGTGTGTGTCTGAGTGTGTGTGTGTGTGTGTGTGTGCCTGAGTGTATGTGTTTGTGCGCGTGCGCGCGCGCGCGTGTGTGTATGTATATGTATGCAATCTAAATTTGAGAATTATCCGTTGTCTAATATAAAATTTTAAGGAAAACATTGATTTGCATGATAAAACTTGTCATTGTGTATATATTTAAATACGTATCTATGCCTATAATGTGTTGCATCTAAGCAATAGAAATTTAGTTAACTGGAAGGATGTTGACAATACCATGTGAATAACAACGAAATTTAAGAGAAAATAGAAACGCTTATAACATCCGGAAGAGGCCGTTGAAATCTCTAGGACACATAATGAGGAAAAAAGTGGATACACACAGAAAGAATGAAGGTTAAGAAGTACAGAGGTAAAAAACTTTCCCAGCGGGTCTGAGTAAACGGATGGCGGGACAAACTTAGGGGAGATAAAAAAAAGAGAACATTTTTAAGATCTACAAAGGATAGTAAATTGTAACAGTCCTGATCATCTCCGTCCTGAAGAGACAGTTTATAGAAGAAGAAGAGGAAGAAGAAAAAGAAGAAGAAAAAGATTAAGAAGAATGTCGATAAACAGGTATGTAGCGATGTTTACATTGAGAATGGTTACAATTAAACGACATAGCCATAGAGATGTACTTTCGTCAGAAACTTTCTGAGAATAAAATCCAAAGAAAAATATAAACAAGTAGGATAAATGAAAACAGATCTGAAAAAAAGTTCATTTTATTTCCTTCAGTCAGTTCATTAAACATTTTTTTTTAGAGATATACAACCATTTTTTTAACTTTCAAGCAAAGGAGCAAAATAAACATTTTGAAGACTAAAATCAACCCCGTGACCTTGGTGTTATTCAACATTAATGACGGCTACCAAGTAAAATTGATTCTAGAAATTAAAAAAAATGTTTTCGATAAAAACAAATTCAGAAAAGATGGCGAGATGATTGGAAACGTAAATAATTACATTTTAACTTCCTATTTACTCGAGTCAACTGACTGCCGAAATTTAGTGGGCTTGATGGGGGTTGGTTGCAAGTTAATTATTATTGATAAAATACAAAATATTTTTATATTTTCATTATTATTCTATTATGTGCTGTGTCCCGTCAGGACGTAGTTGATTATGGCCCTCAATATCTTCCTGACTCTTTCATCGCTTAAAATTTTTTTCTTTTTTCCAAGCCCTGTTATTCCATCCATTTGTTCAAACACATCAGATATGTCACGCGCTGCTTTCTCTGACGCACTTACCCTCTACCTGTCCTGTGAGTTTCAGATTTCTCAAGCCCCCATTCCTTATTACGTACCTCAGAAATTTCCACTGCCTCTTCCTGATATTAAGCATGTTTCCATTTTATTTCCAATTCTACCTCGTCGGTGCTCACATGTTCGGTCCATGGTATCCTCTGAATCTTTCTCTAGAACCACATTTCTTTTGCTTCGAGTTTCTTCATCATCTTTGAAGAGATTGTCCATCATTTGCTGCCATACAGATATGACGTAAATACTCTTTTCATTTTTTCCAAAATTGTTTCCTGTTTCTTAATGCTTTGTTTAACCTTTGAAATGCATCTTTGGTCATCCCAATACGTTTTAGGATCTCTATGTCACATATTCCTTCTTCTGTTAGGACAGTAACCAGATATTAAATTTCTGTACCTGCTGGTTTTAGCATCACTGACCTGTAATTCGTCTTCTGGGATAACCCTTTTGCTGCAGATCATGCATTCTGTTTTCTCATTGTTTATGCTTAGTCAATTCTTCTCGCTTTTCTTTGCTACCATCTTTATGAAGACTTGCAGTTTTCCTTTTCGTGTCTGCTATAATTGTACTCTGCATATATTATATTGCTTAGATTGTTGCCAACAATAATGAATCCTGGTAAGATTTCTAATTCTCTTTGAATTGACTCGCTCTCTCTGTTGAATAAATCCGACGAGAAACACACCCTTGTCTTACAACCCTTTCTATTTCCATATATCTTCTGGACGGATTTTCTGTCCATATGCAGGTGGTTTGCTGCCAGTGCAGATTCTTGCTTATTCTAATATCTTCCTGACTCTGTCCACATTGCTGAGCAGGTCTCACAGATCTTCCTGGCGTACTTCGGCGAACACCTTTGCGTAATCTATAAAACACTGGTAGTCGTCCTTCTGCGTTTTTATTGTTCTTTCTGATAACGAACCAGCCCTGTTTTGTTCAATTTCTGGCCGAATTCTGCCGTGTGCTGTATTCATCAGGATTCGTATGATGAGTTTTGCTATTATTGTCTGGGGGTGTTCACATTCGTTGCACTTGGATTCTTAGGCAGTGCAAAGAAAATAGATCTGCTTAGCTCTTCCGGTATATCAACAGAGTTGGGGTTATCATTTTATTACTTCTGTAATATTGACTATGTCGAAATCATTTAAGGCTGTCTGCTTCTCTACTACAGTTCATTAGGGCCCTGCTGCTTTGTTTCTGTTTAATTTGGTGAGTGCAGCTTCCGCTTTGGTTTTTAATATTTCCGGCCCGTCGGTATTTCTCAGTATTGCCTCCTGTATCGTCGTGGAAGAGATCTCCAATATATTTGTACCATTGCTGAAGTAGTTTTTCTTTCTCTAATATCAACGTTCCGTCCTTGGAATTTATGCAGCCTGATGATGAGGATGCCTTTTGTCTTTTTGTTTTGTTATTTTTTATGTGTATCTCCTTTATCTCTGATACTAATTCCTTCTATTTCTGCACATTTTCCGTTAAGCCATCCTACTTTAACATGAATGCATTTGTTCCTTATTTCTTTGTGGATTATTTCTTATTCCGTTCCATGTCTTGGTCTTGTTTTCTGTCTCATTTACATCGGGTCATGAATCTCATTTGAAATCCATTCGTTTTTTGTTCGTCATCAATTTTCCTTTGGGTTGATGTCATTTTCCGATGTCACTATATCGTCTCTTAGTGTGCCTCACTTCGATTTCATTTCCATGTTGTCCCTCGTATCTTCTTTTCATACTGTCCATATATTTTTCCTTCAGGTTCAGGTCCTTTAGGAGTCTGTTGTATTGCAATCTGGGTTCAACAGTTTGTTACATCACCAACAGCTTCCGCAGTGCAGGCGTGAAGTTTTCACAATCCACTGTTCGAATAAATTTTCGGGAGCAGATATAGAGAGAATATACCAGAAGATACAAACCGATAATTAGCAGTAAGAACCGGAAGCCCATATTGTAAATGCAAGGGGAGTACAGCGATGAGAAAAAAAACTTGTGGCAGAAAGTTTTATGGTCTGATCAGACCAAGATTAAAACTCTACCAAAGTGTAGGAAAGGCGAAAGAGAGGAGAAGAAAAAAAGTCTGTTTATTTTCCAAAGCATACAAGCCCATCTATAAAGTCTGCGGGAGGCAGTTTCTTGGCTTGAGCTTATATGGCTGCTTCTGGAAGAGACTCTTCCGTATTTATTGATGATCTAACACATGATGGTAGCTGCAGAGTTAATGTTGATGTCTACAGAGACATTTTCTCTGCCAGTTTACCTAGGAGTTCATTCAAACTAACCGGGAGAAAGTTTATCATGCAGCAGGACAATGAGCCAAATCAAACTGCCAACACTAAAAAGGACTTCATAAGGGGAATAAGTGGACAGTTTTAGACTGGCCATGTCAATCACTGGACGCGAATCCAATACAGGACGCATTTCAACACCTGAAGAGGAGATTAATGGAAGAAACCCCTAGCAACACAAAAAAAAAACAAAAACAAACAAACAATCAAGAACTGAAAGAGGCTGTGATAACAATTAGGAAAGGCAATACAAATACAGAGGACTACATTTGTGATGTCAATGGGATGCTGCCTTAATGCACTTACTGCAAGGCGGTTTATACAAGCAAAGATTAAATGTGATCTACATTATGACAATTTGTTCCTTTAATTTTGCATAACTAAAAATGGGATGATATGAAACCAAAGCTGGTATAGCCTTAGATATGTATGATACCTAATCTAAATACAAGGAAATAAAAGCTGAAATTCTGAACTCTTGTTACATATTCATCATTTGATCATAAACCTAGTGGACAATAGAAACAAATGAATTGACCTTGCGGTTTCAATTCTTTGAAGTGAATTGTAAATATATATATAAATATGTATATATTTTAGAATTGGACATAGTCCGACAATTTATTTAAAGACATTTATATTATGTTTAACGTTCTTTTTATAGATACAAGTATTTAAGCAAATGCTCTGTTTTATAATAAACAGTATTAAATAACATTTACCGGCCTGAAATGATGGTTCCGTATAGGATACAGGTTCGATTCCTGTCGGAGAGCGAAAATTTTCTATGAAAATTTCTCGGACATTCAAGCCGGTAAATGTTATTTAATACTGTTTATTATAAAACAGAGCATTTGCTTAAATACTTGTATCTATAAAAAGAACGTTAAACATAATATAAATGTATTTAAATAAATATATATATATACTTATGTCTACTAGCGAAGGGATTTCGCCAATAATTGCATTAATATTGCTACTTGATTCAGGGAATGATTAACTCTTTGTAATATATATATATATATATATATATATATATATATGTATATATATATATATTTATATAGATGTATGTATATATATATATGTATGTATGTGAGAGAGAGATAGAGAGAGAGAGAGTACGCTTTGGTAAAAACATTGTTATTGTTTACGAGGGAGTTTTTATGTGTCGGACTTAGTAAGTTGTAGTAGAGTGGGAGAAGAGAAAGAAATAATCATTAAGTCATAACTTATAGCTTAAGTCTCAATACGCAGTC